>CM046729.1:34365723-34383426 GCA_025584915.1 Monochamus saltuarius
AGAAGAAAAAGGTAAGTTTCTAAGGTCATTAGTATGATAACCTCTATTTTTAAACAATGTGAGGGATACAAGAACCCTCTTTTATTGCTTGAGTCACACAGTACAGAACTGTATTTTGTTATTCTTGAGGGTAAATAAACAATAAATAATAAAAAATTTAAATAATCGCAACTTACAAATTTCAATTTTAAGAGACTGAAAAGAAAAAGTCCGAAATTATTGTTACCGATAAGGAATTAACGTTAGACTACCTGGATTTTTATCCAGCGGAGATGTATCACTGGAGAAATTTAGAACCTTATTTCATCAAGACGGAATTTGCCTGCGCCATCAATTACGAAAGTGAAAACATGAAAAAATCCGAAATGTTATATCTGAACGCTGTTTGCAGGGTTATTAGACCGGACTTCATCACAAACTTGAAGCTTCAAAGAATAAATTTCGGAGAAATTGTGATAGGGATGAATAAATCTGAATCCGTAATTATACAAAACATACACAGTAAAGTATAACGTTTTAACTGTAGGTTTAAAATTTCACATTAATTCATTATTTTCATAGACGCTTCAATCAAACCGAATTTAGTTTGCTGAGTCCAGTGGGGCCTTTTGCAATGCCTCTTATGAAAAGCACAAAAATACCGCCAGAACATTTTCTGGAATTGCCCATTATATTTGAGCCGGAAAAACCAGGAAGGTAAGAAAACGTACAGCTGTTTTTAAACAAAACGTTAGCAGCTAAGAGAATCTAATCGAAATTAAACAGGCACACTGAATTTTTAAGTAAGGTCTGGTGACCTTGAATTAGTTTAGTTCCTAGAGCATATGCAACCAACGCGTACCAAAGAATCGGAAACACTAGTAACTAAAAGTGGAGTAAGAATTTTACACCCTGTATGCAATCTATGTTTATAATACAAGTTATTTAATGAAAAATATCGCTGTTTATTAAATGGGTTAAAAATTTACATTCAAAATGCTGAATAATCTACAACTTTGTACAACTCTCTGTTACCTGAGGATAAAAACACCCATGAGGGTCGTTTGGGTTTCAGGCATTTAAATGATTTCGGATTATATCTTCCGGGGCCCGGAAATATCTTCCATTCCAGTGGAGGCCTGGCATTTATTTTGGGCGTGTCGAATGGATACAAGCTCTTCTTTCTGATCACTGTACTGTAAGAGTAAATTGATTGATTTAGCAAACAAAACAAGCTCATAGAACTCAAAACAATTTTAATGAAGTTAGAAAATCTCCAAATACCTCTTAAAGTTCGACAAGTTATAATGTGCTGGCCGGGATCATTCGGTCTTTGTAGCAAAGACTAATATCGTTCAACATACTTCTAACGGTGGGTTTTGGAATATCTTGGTGCTCTTGAAAACTTTCCGCATCTCTTCTTTAATGGGTGGTTCAATAAGATTTCGAGATCACTCGGTTTTATATACCCGTACTCTGGGGTAACGACTTTTGAAGGAAAAATAATTTTTATCGTACTTCCGTCTCTCGGGCCAGTAAATAGATCGTAGGGGCCTCTCAGTGAAACGACTTTGTTTAGAAGTGCATGTAAACCTAAAAACGGTTCAAATATTACAAATTTGTAAATTTTTTTAGAGTTAAAAATTGTCAGGTCCTAGAACTCACCTTTACCATCTTTTATGTCATATCTGCCAGGGGGTACTAGGTATGGTGGATCTTTGTTTCGAAACGATCTAAAAATCCGTCCCATTCGAAAGGCATTTTGCTCGAAAATTGATGAACATTTAAAGTAGAAATCTTATCCATCCTCTGGTATGTTCCTAAAATATAAAAGCACAAGGGCTACAATTCATTAGCTGATAACAATGGGGAAACTGAAAACAAAAAGAAAAATAAAGATAAGAATATTTAATTTACAAGTTATAATTGAATTATTTCGGTAACATCTTGTAGATTTTATATGAATGGTACCTGGTGGAGGAGCATCACTACAACCCTCTTGGCGGAACCTCTCTTTAGTTCCAAAACCAGTATTTGGAATAACGGAGAAATCAGATTTCTTATAATAATCCTCATTCAGATCGTTGGCCCCTGGTCCTCTGAGCGACTTATAAAATTGACGCTCATACAGAAGGCCCGCGTTTCTGTATCCCAAATTTTTGAAAATTCCTCGGACTCTATCTTTGTCTTCCAACTGGAAAAGGTCTAAATCACTTTTTGGTTACAGTATGGAAATCCCAACTTACGAAATTCGTGTTTTCCTTTACAAGTAACTCGCTCGGGGTTGTAAGCCCCAGGCCCCGCCTTAGTTATTTCCTTTTCATAGCTCCCGTAACATCCAGTTGAGGGTGAAAACCTATTTTGTTAAACCGTTTGGTCGCAACCCCAAAAGGAGCGTTGGATTTTTGGTGCAAGGCCCCATTTTCAAATAAAATGTACAAAAGAAATAACTAAATTTTGACAGCTGTTGAACTTCACTATTATTAATGACTGGAATATCAAGTGAACCAGACTATGTTTTTAGGTAGAAGAGTACTTTGAAATAACTTCCGGACCTACTATATTACCTTTAATACTTCATGGAACAGGCATAGGCCCTAATATAGAAATTATTCCCAAACAACTTGTATTCAGATTAGATACAAAAAAATTCCATAGCACAGTGTCCAGTTGAGGTAGTAGTGAAAGCAATTAAAAAAATGAATATATGAATGAATTTATATTTTACAGATTAGAAATAAAAATGAATGTGAACTTACGATAACCATAAAAACTGTTTGAATTAAAAGGTTGTATTAAAGAGACCATTAAACCCGAAGAAACTAAAAGGAAACAACAAAGGAAAAAGGTAAAGGCGGTAAAGCAGGCAAAGCAGATAAAAAAGCAAAATATCTAAGGAAACTAACAAGAACAAAAAGCTGGTACACAAAAATTTCCTGACCAATTAACGGAAGCAGAACAAACGTCCCTTGAAAATTTTACAAAGCAAAGTGGTAAGGCCTCACAATATATTTCTTACAATTTATTAACTGAATTAAAATCGAAGGCGATTTCTTTTGACACTTTAAACATCGTGGACAACAAAATCAGCATAAAACCTAAATCGAGCAAAGTTGTTAACATCGGTTTTGGATTGCCCGAGCTTATATTAGCGAAGAAGAAGGAAGAAATAAGAAAATTACAAGAGGAGGCTACAGACAAGGGAAAAGGTAAGAAAGGAAAGGGTGATAAGAAAGACAAAGCTTCCAAAGATAGTAAGAAATCAGGCACTTCAAAGGACTCTAAAAAGTCAAAGGATGTGGTGAAAAAGTTATCGGAAAACCAAGTATATCATGTGACTAAATACGATATTATGTTAAATAGATCATTTTTAAAGGACATTATTTTTATAAGTACAATTACTGAATAAATTTTTGAAATATATCATTTTGTTTTATTGGACATTAGGTATGAGGACAACAAAACTCAACAGAAGTGAATTTTTCCTCGGCCAAGTTTAAGAAATAATTTTTTTCTGGATTCTTGTATAAAAATAAATGTTACACCACTGTGTGAGGTAGAAATAATTATATATTAAATATTACTGGATTAAGAATTAAAATTTCAACTTTTTCCTAAAATTAAAAATAAAAAAGTATGTCAATTTAAACATCGTATGCTAAATCACGTCGCCTGTGTAGTAGTTGTCTGTCAAATCAGCTGAATTTCAATATAGAATTCTGTATTGTACTGTAGTGTAGCGACTTCAGTATTACTATACTCACGACAAGAATTCAGGCGACTTACGTCATACGAACAAATGAATAATTCATGATATTTTTATCAAAATATTTAATAAACTGCAACTGATAGTAATAGAACTATATACTACACCAAAAGTTTGCACTATATATTGCACTAAATTACAAAAACGATTGTTTTCAACGCGACCAAATACGAAAATTACGTTGACAATAAAAACAAATGTGTAACATCAGCGTGACGTAAGGACGTCTGAATTCTTGACGCAGTATATTGAAAATCACAAAGTCAAGGTCGCAAATGTCACCATTTGATATCGACAGTGCGATAGTGATACTGTAATTTGTTTCACAAAATACGTTACATAAATTTTATCTGCTATTTTATGACTAAAATATATGACACTGATATCATTCTTGCGCCATATAAAGTGCTTCTGTCTAAATATTTTACATTTTAAGGAAAACATATATTAATAATCTTTTGCTTTATGGAATATGGAAAACACAATACATTATTTTAAAATGTTTCAATTAATAAATTAAAGATGATACTGTAAACATATGCCTCAATATATATTTTACATTCTTCTTAGCTTCTTAGAAAACTCAAATTACCAATGCAAACAATTGACAGTAACAAGTCACCAGTTTCTGTAGTGTGCCACACATGGAGAATCACTGAAACTGGGCAATGGAACAAACTGCTGTGATTTAGCAGACGATGCTTCAAAGTAGAAAAGTGACAAAAGGCATTGAAAAAACGTCATTGATGTCAAAATATATTCTTACAATTCTTGTAAATATATCGTGTACATGATGTTCAACTGTTTTTATTTTGACAACCTGTCAAAACCATATATCTTTGCTACAGCCTGTCTACAATATGGAAAATAAGGTAATGAAAATCCTTTATTGACTATTTTTCTTATAATATGCGAAAAAACGTTTTCTGCAATATATTATCACATTTAGTTCAAAACATTCAAGTACCTATATTATATAAAAAGAACATATTAAATAGCAGTAACAAATAATTAGGTAAGGTATTCCCCTCAAAACAATGTTTAGACTATCTTCAGAACATACCGTTTGTTCTAAAAAAATAGTCCACATTTTTGCTAATTAAAAATTATTTTGTCATCTTACCTT
Organism: Monochamus saltuarius; assembly: GCA_025584915.1. Taxonomy (NCBI): domain Eukaryota; kingdom Metazoa; phylum Arthropoda; class Insecta; order Coleoptera; family Cerambycidae; genus Monochamus; species Monochamus saltuarius. The sequence continues at coordinate 34,370,595 of CM046729.1, forward strand.
AAGCTCAACATAACCTTGAAATAATAACTGTACCTAGAATGCGGATTCTTTAAAATATAACTAGATACAAGGCTTACATCTAAGCGTGGAACAAAAAGAAGATATTTACGATATTTCGTCTAACTGTTTCCTCATTGTTTACTGAACTATTACAAGTTACGATCACTTTTAAATTGTCCAAGTTTTCTGAAATCGAATTAAGAAAAATCCAAAATAAAAAAAGATAAACATGTTATGGAAAAAATATCTCACCTAATATCAAAGGCAGCTTTTTTGCAAAGCTTTGTAAAAACGTCTATATTTTTCCTGGACAAATTAAGTAAAGCATTAACCAATACATCTGTTATTTTTGATTCGCATAAAAGAATCGGGAGAGACGACAACCAACTGTGATAGTGCTGCGAACTACAAAAAAGAAATTTCCAACCCTCGTAAATATTTATTGTTCAATACCTTTTCAAAAATGGAATATCCACCACGTCGGATAATATACGGAAAACCTCCAGCTTGCATTTTTCATTGACAGTGTTAAAATTATAAAAAGTTACGGTATTTTCTAATATAATTTTTAAGTTAGCCCCTGCTCTAGACCAAGATTTCGGTTCTCTACCAAACTCGATTTTAAAACGCAATTAAATATTTCACACTTTTTGCATCTACGTATTTTCTTGTCAATAAACATTCTACAAAAAAGGGTCAATAATGTATGATTAAAAATTTTTAAAATAAACTTACTGCTTATGTAACTTATTATGGCTTCCATTTCAATCTTCATTTTTATAGGGGTATTGTTTAGGTTTAACATGCAGTACATGTAACAAATCAACAAGTTTTCTGCGACACATTTTGGATCGGTATTAACTTCTAACAATGTTAGAGCATCGCTCGTTTTTGTTTGTTTATTTCTACTGTCTGCTTGGATATATGGAAAATTTGTAAGTAAATGATGCATAAATTTTTGCTGTCGTTAGATAAGAAAACCGAGTTCTGTAAAAATATTATACTAAAATTAGAAGTTGCTTTTGGAAAGTTATTTGTTATTCTATAACCAATCTTCATAAATCTATTACTAGATAATACAAAATCAGTAATACTATAAAGTGTATAAAATATAAAATGAGCTTAAACATTACACAGGCATACAAAAAAATATATATATGGCGAAGTGTAAAGAGCAAAGATTGAGTTTTGTCAACATTTAAATTTAATCTGTTAGTAATAAAACAGTCTCTATCAGCGACTGCCCATATACGGAATCATCTGCGAGTTTTGTTAAATTTCTATTAGACTTTAAAGTGGTGATATCATCGGCAAATAAAATAAAATCAGTAATGTCACAATTTGAGAAATCATTAATGTAGATAAGAAATAGAATAGGGCCCAATACTGAGCCTTGGGGAACTCCATGAACCATTTCCGTTTGGCTTGATGAACAAGAATTATAAAAACATACTGGGTACATATAGTAGTAAAACGCTGAGGAGAAAAATCCATTAAAACTTGCCAAAAAAGTGATCTGTACCTTTGATCAAACCCATCTTTATGTATTTTGATGCTCTGACTCCAAATCTGATATCTGTTTTATTCAAACACTCAAAATTTTGAGTAAATCATATAAAAATAGCAAACAATTTATGGAAATATTTCTCAATGCTTTTAAAATTTGTGATGCAGTTGGGATGCAGTTCAACACACTTCAGATTCGAATCCAACATATCGAAATACATAAGAAACCCATTTGATCAAAGTCAGAAAAAATTTGGCATATTTTTTGCGCTCACTAACTTCATTTTTTGCGATTTTTCACAGTTTTGAGATTTACTCAAACTTTTGAGGGTGGTTAGTTAAAGTAACTTGATTCAGTACCTCAAAATACATGGTGGGTCTAGTCAAACGTAGACCACTTGCTTTGTGTAGCAGTGTTAGTATGAATACCGTCCTACTCGCTATGCACATCAATATGACTGTGGATACGACAAAGTCTCAAATAAAATAAACTCCGATCTATTCTCTGCCCATTGTATCAGGAAATGGTTTTTAGTATCGTAAACTGTACACATTTGTTTTGGTATATACCTATTAGCCAGCCTTTTAAATTTTAGTTAATTTAACGATTGATTACTAATTATACAGGGTGTGTGCTTAAATATTTAAAATTTTATATGCGAATAGAGTCACTCTCTAGATTAACGAAGACTGTCATATTAATATATTATACTTACTACGTTAATGTGATCATTTTCGATTCGTTTTACATACTTCCATAATAAATACAGGGTTTTTGTAATACAAGACAAAATAGCTGCTGCTTCTTCCTTCAAAATTGTGTTTTCTAAAAATTATTAAAACAAAATTACAATATCATTTTAAAATCACTTGAAAATAATGACCCTTAGGAATTTTTATGTTTTGATAACCTCTCAAAAAAATTGAAAAGTAAAATGCGTTAAAACTTACCAGTAATACCTTTCCCGATATTCTTTTCCGGCACTACTTCTATCCATATTTCATACAACAATGGCACTAAAGTTATGATGTACCTGTTTAAAGCATCTCCGTCTGCAGCATTGTTTGTACTACCACCAAAATTCATCTCATTATCATCTAAAGTTCTACTAAACCCGTCTTTATAGAGTGAAATATGATTACAAGACTCAGCATCTACGTAAACATCGCTAAAATATACAGTATGTTGCAAATTAATAGGTTAAACCGTTAACCACATATTCTTTGGACCAAATAATGGAACTTTTCTTATGCCACTTTTCATTTTGGAGCTCCGTTTTCAAAATAAAGGGTGTCAAAATTAAAGTTGATGATTATTTATTTCGACCCCTCAATATTTTTTGAGTAAGTTTCAGAATATATTTTTTTATATAGAGCATGTTTTGATTCTACTTTTTTTAAATTTTGTAAAATTTTTATTTGAGGGTCGGTTTTGAAATATTGGAACATTTTTGTGCTAGGTGTGGCACAAACTTGGCAAAGTAAATATCGCTAAGTATTAAATGGTCATTTCCATTTTATTCAATAATTTGAAATAAACAACCAGCACAACTAGCAGCAAACAGTAAAAAAAAATAGAATAAAAACACTAAAAAAATATTCTAAATTCACAGGCATAAGCAAAATTGGGGTCCGTATGCTACAACACCCGTTTTCTCCGTTCATATTTTAATATTTTAGACTAAAATTACACAGAAAGAAAAATATATGCCAAATTTCAAACTAATATTTATAAAACCATCAACATTATCAACAAAAATCAGTTTTTAAATTTCTATTTTTACACTCTGTATTTTGAACATGGAGCTCCAAAATGAAATGTGGCATAAGGATAGTCAAATTATTTTGCTCCAAAGAATGTGTGCTTGACGGCTTGAATTACTAATTTATGTCCATACCTTTTTTAAGACCTTCTAAATTGTGATTTCGTATAATAGTTTCTAAAACGGCATGCAACCTGCTTAACACTTTCAGCCTCCACGTTACACTAGTCATTTTACTGCCCAAATTTACAGTTAACGTATTAAACCAGAATCACTTCTTAACTTTGAAATCAAAGTGAAAAAGCAGGTAATAATTTCTCAGATGTTTTAAAAATTAATCCAGAATTGTACTTTATGAAACAATCTAGAAATAATAGTGAGTCCTCTTGAATATTTTTATCAATATTTGTCATAGCACAACGTATATTTGTGGAAAAGTGGTTGAAGAATGTCTCTACTTTAATATCAGGCACCTAAAATAATCTTTTATGCAATACAAACATGAACCATATCATAAAAATACATACAATTTCTAAAATTGTACTTATAACTTTTGCAGCTGATTTCCTTACTTTTCGTCACGATCTTGCATTAGAGAACTAACGCTTGTAATTATTTGTGATAAATAGGTATTTATGAGCTCATCTGAGTGAATCTTCATCATTTCTGCCAATTCTTCACATGCACCAAGACGAACATTTTCATTATAATGCTTAATTCTATTTAAAAGATCCTGAAAGGGCATTGACAATTATTATTTATGTAGTTTAATAGAATAAGTTTTCAGCTATTACCTTAACATCAAGTTTTCGCTTACTAAGCGGAATACTAGCATCTTTTTCCTTAAGTTGTTGAACCAAAATGATTGGTTTTATTTTAAAATCTGTTTTAGTAACATTTAAACCTTTAGGAAGAAATTTTGTTTTCGTCTGTTTCAATTTAACCTTTGATTTATCTTCCTCAATTTCTTCTTATGTTTGCCCATTATTTTATTATAATGTTCGATTCACAGGCACGAAAATAAACAACACAATTTTTTAATTTTTTAAAATCAAAACATAAACATAACCACAGATTATACATAACCTTAGAAATAGAAAGTCGTGCGTGGTCGTGCCATCTACATGAAATGATTTAAAGTTTACTTCTAGTTCTAGAGTACATGCTTTTGCTATAATAATGACACTATCTCAAAACAATTGTTGGAAGTTCTGAGTAGAAATTTCAATAAATCTCTATTGGTAAGTAAAACAACTAAGAATTAATGTTGAAAGTATATTTCATTAAGAATACGTCAGCGATTCAAAATAAATCGCAAAATTAATTTTAAAAGTGCCATTATTATTGCAATCGGTTGTACATCGAATTATTTTAGACAAGTATGTCTTTATTTTACTAAAATAGGTTTAATTTATGAATTGCCAGATTTTATTTTGATTGAAATTTATACAAAAGTCTAAACAATTTAAATTTTTAATAAAATGTAGTGAAACTTGCATACCCTGATATTTATAGCTAAAATATGAAAACGTTTATATGGAACTAATTTCACAAAAATAAAAATGTGATCGAGGGTGAAATGCATTTCAAAAGCTTGGAAATAAATGGCTCTGCTCTGGCTCGTTTAATTCCACCTGTTCCATACAGGTATGTGGTTCCATAGACAAAAGAAATGTGGTTCCATCTCTAGATGTTGAAGAACAGCAGCCACACGAAAACGCCATATTAGTTCAAATGTACCATGAAATGAACTGTGAATGTCAACGTGACAGCTGTCAAATTGTATTGTCAAGTCAACAGTTCTTTGACCAAAGAAAAAATACTTTGGCTGTTTTTAATAGAATCGAAATAATACTAAAATGGACAATTCACCCGTAGAAGAAGACGTTTTAGATGAAGATAATCAAGATTTATTCATAAACTTTCCACCGGAAGTTCAGAAAGCTATTGAAGAAGTAAATTGTTTATTGGAATTTAATTTCCTTCTTAACAATGTAATTTCAGGTCCTGCCTAGTAAAGATCCTTTAGATGAACCGGATTTTAACAGCATTGACTATATTAATTCGCTTTTTCCTACAGAACAGTCGCTCTCGAATATAGATGAAATAGTACTAAAAATGGAAAATAAAATAAATTCCATAGATAATGAAATAAGCACAGTGGTTCGAGGACAAATAGCAGCTAGCCAGGATGGAAGACAAGCACTTGACGAAGCTCAGAAAGTTATAAAACAGTTATTTATTCATATTAAGGATATAAAAGAACGTGCAGAAAAGTCTGAAGAAATGGTTCGTGAAATAACAAGGGACATAAAACAACTGGATTGTGCTAAACGGAACTTAACTTTAGCGATAACTACTTTGAATCATTTGCACATGTTAGTAGGAGGTGTAGATACTTTAAAATCTCTCACACAGAAGAGGCTGTATGGAGAAATCGCTCTACCGTTACAAGCTATAAGCGAAGTGATGACTCACTTTGAAAATTATTCCGATATTCCACAAATAAAAACTTGAGTGATCAAGTGAAATCCATACACTTTGAATTAGCCGAACAAATTACTCATGACTTTAGAGAAGCTTTTTCAGGTAAGGCACAGGAATAAATCCATTGAGACAACTTATTATTTATAAAATTGGTAGGAACTAACACCAGAAACATGATACCGAATAAACAACTTGCTCAGGCCTGTTTAGTGGTATCTATTTTGGACCCAAAAGTGAAGAGGAGTTGCTTAAGTGGTTTGTAAACTTGCAACTGCAGGAATACAACCATTTATTCCAAGAAACCGAAGATACGGCCTGGTTGGATAAAATCGATAAACGATATGCGTGGATAAAGAGGCATTTGCTGGAATTTGAAGATCGTTTAGGTAATTTTACTATGGGCTTCTAAATACATCGTAAAAATCGTTTTTGTTTTAGGTAATATGTTTCCACAAAACTGGGAAGTTTCGAGCGAATAGCGATTCAATTTTGCTACAATACTAGGGAAGAACTGTCGAAAATAATGTCGAAGAGAAAAATGAAATTGATGTGAAGTTATTGTTGTATGCTATACAAAAACAGCAGCGTTTGAAAATCTTCTATCGAGGAGATTCACTGGTGTGACTATAAGTGAGCTAAACGATACTGTACAGAGAAAAGTCAGTAGGGAAAATGGACAGGGTGATATTCGGACGAAAGTGGAGAAAGCGATTTGAATTCTTCTCCATTCCATGGATTAATAGGTAAGTAATTATTGAGAGGTCTCTCTCACTATGTACATACATACATCACTGGTAGATATTAGTCCATATTACATTAACCAACATTATATGGCATTACATTGCATGTACACATTATATGGTATTGGGGTAAAACCAAAGGGGTAACCACTGGCATCAAAATTGTGACAAGATTTCCAAGGGATTTCGGGTAATTTCAAGGAGTTTCCAAGGATTTCGCATTTGATAAAAACCACATATCCTGGGGCCAAAATATGATGGCCTAAACCAAGTTACCTTCATTCAAAATTTTATAATTTTTCTCAATAATTATATGGTTGTGGCGAGTTTACTCATGACACATGATTATATACATTACCTGTATTAAGTACCAAGCGCATTATGTAAAATTACACCACAGTTCTTCTAAGTATGTTACTTTTGTTACAGGAAGATGCTTCATACCGCATTTGGAAATTTACATCGAAAGTGTCGATCGGAACTTATCCGATTTAATCGAAAGATTTATAGTAGATCAGAAACAGAGCAAGCCAACTGAGGCTACAGAGACTCAAGCGGCTATCTTACCGAGCTGTCCAGATCTATTCGTCTTCTACAAAAGAGTATGATCCAGTGCAATCAGTTAGACCGAGGTCAAACGATGTTGAGCCTCACGAGAACGTTCCAAAAATATTTACACGAATATTCCGAGAAATTACTGCTAAATAACTTACCAAAATCGAATCGCAGTCCCTAGGAAGCTCTGTCCAGAATTTTACCAAAGATTTACAAAAGATGTCTACCTCGGGTTGATACAGAACTTCTCGCCGCTTTTGAAAGAGGGAGAGGTTACAAGGTAAATACTCCGAAAATGTTTGAGTCTTACGCTTTATTTGTCTCATTTTTTTAGATTCACTAAGGAAGAGCAAACAAGGATATGTTGTATTCTAACCACGGCTGAATACTGCTTAGAGACAACGCAACAGCTTAGCGATAAACTTAAGGAAAAGATCGACCCCACACTGGCCGACCAAATCGATTTGTCGAAAGAACAAGATAATTTCCACAAGTAAGTGATTACAATGACGTACCGTGTACTAATCTGCTTAAACGATGTGATTTTTAGAGTGATATCAAATTGTATCCAAATATTGGTTCAAGATTTGGAGAATGTTTGTGAACCTGCATTAACGGCAATGAGTAAGGTGAGAAATTTTTTTTTAATATAAATTCTAGTAGTCTAAAACAGTCAGCTAAATCACGTCATCTACATAATATTTGTCCGTCAATTCAGAAAAATTTCAATAAAAAAGTGTGGAAGAACAACCTCTTCAGTCGTGGTCATAAAATGAATTAATATGAATTAGAAACTTGACCAGTGTTTTTCATATTTTTAAATCATTATTTAACTGGCTACCTAAAAATGTATAGCAGTAAAACGAATTGAACGAGCAGTTATAATTAAATAGATGCAGTAATTGTGTCATCTATTAATAGGAAGTACAACTAAAATTTCATTCAACTTTTCTATCTTTATTTAGCGATAAAATAGAAGTAGTAGACACTATAAATCACACCTAAGATAAACCAATATGACCTATTTTATATCGTATATTTCTAAATTGTTATTGTTAATATTTGGCCTTCAGTTTCAGAGACGTTAATCAACAATCTAGTAAATCACAGCATCGTACTTAATCTAGTTTGTTCCATTGCCATGTTTCAGTAATTCTCCATGTGTGGCAGCACATTACAGGATTTCTGACATAGCTGTCAATTGTTTGATCAGTAATTTGATATTTCTTATGGGAATTACGAAATGTCAAATAATGCATTGTGTTTCCATAGTGAAAGTGAAGGACCAACCTATTTAATACATATGCACTTACCCCAGTTTTTGTAAAATACTATTTAGACAGAAATACTTTGGGTGGAGCAAGAATGGTATCACATTTTAAAGTCGTCTTATAATAGTAACAAAAATACATACAACTTTTTTATAAATCAAGTAAACATGTAACGTGTTTTCTCGCAATCACTTTTCTTGAGACTAATCAGAAATATTTTCAAAACACTGCAGTGCAGTGAGTTCACATCGCAATCGGTGCAAATTGTTGAAAGAGAATCCCATTGTCTTTAAGAAATTGATATTCTTTTATCGGTTTGCCTTGTCTGATCCAAAGCGAAATTACTGCCCAAATCATTGATGGTCTATTAATAATTTAGTTCCACAATATACCTTAAAGACAATTTATCAATTAAAACAAAAATTTCCAACACTGAAATAAAATCTTTACAGCGGTTTGCAGGATTTTGTGGCAATTGTCACTAGTTAAACAATTTTCAAGCTGGTTGCCACGATGTCAGTTTTGGTTCTTTGACAGTTCAAACCCATTCAAAATGGTTTCTTGCGCTGTGAAATTATGTCACTGAAAAATAGTTTAAACCAATTTAGAAATATGCTACTCGTGAGGAACCATTTCAAATTAATTTAACATTTTTAAAAGTCTTGGTAGTGCTGCCACTGGAGAACAACAGCAAGGCAACAAACTAGAATACATATGGACGCAAACAATTACCATTCACAATTACACTTTGCTAGATATTTTTGTGAAATTGCTAGTACCATTAAAAAAATGTTTATTTCTAGATCCAATGGCAAAATGTGGACACGGTAGGAGACCAGAGTCCATACATTACAGCCATCACAACCCACTTAAAACGACCGTCCCCATAATCCGAGAAAACTTATCACAGTCCCGAAATACTTCACACAGTTCTGCATCAAATTCGCCAACAGCTTCATTCCCAAATTCATTCAGAACATTTACAAGTGCAAACCGATCAACACCGAGGAGCAGAACAGCTCCTTTTGGATACTCACATGTTGAAAACGGTCTTGTTGAACTTACCGTCCATTTCATCGCAAATTAACCGTCAAGCTCCGGCTGCCTATTCTAAAGTCGTTACGAAAGGTATGACGAAGGCCGAAATGATACTCAAAGTGGTGATGACGTCCGATCCACCAAAGAACTTTGTCGAGCAGTACAAGAAGTTACTGCCAGAGTGTCAACTGACTGAATTCTATAAGATACTAGAGATGAAGAGCGTGAAGAGACAAGAACAAACCATTTTAGTTGACGTTTTTAAAAACTATAAGTAGACTTTGAAACTTTCGTGCATTATTGTTTTCATTTTTCTTTTTAATTTTTATAGAAATCGTTAAATATATTTTATTTGTTTACGAATTATGTTTATTTTTTTATATTTTACATTTTAATGACTTAATCACATATTTATAAGAAAAGGAGACCAAACGGTTCATTCATAAATTAGCATTGGCAGCAACTATGATACGCTTAGCGTAAATCATCAATAGTGTCCACTTTGGCGCAATACACTTAATTTTTTAAATATCCCAACAAAAAGAAGTACAAATGATTTAAAGTCAGGAGAGATATGATACCGGTCCTCCTAATCCAATCCCTTGATATTAATGCTTGGACGCGCTGTACATCGTATGGATATAATTGAGCCTCCTGTATGATACACCCCATTGCTACATTACACTGTGGATGCTCTGGACCTCCATCTCTTCCACGATTCGGTTTCTAATTTCCTCGCGTTGCACTACATTTGCACACTGCGGTAAAAGTAGCTGCATTTGGCACGCTTGCCGGAAATCATTCTGCTAAAGCATTTTCACATCGCCTAAATTAGAACGATATCCATCAACACCGAGGTGCTATACACGTAAGACATTTTTGACACTTGAAAAACTAATCTAAAGACTGGCATCACAAAAACTTTAGTACTTACAATAAGTAATCGGATTTCAACATTCGAATCGCCTGTCTAGAAACTCCAGTAGCCCAGCGATGTAAACGCGTTGAAAATACAATTTCAATAATTTTTACTAGGAAACTATAAGGATTTTACTTTTTTACGATATTGACTCCATTTTTGATAACACATCTATTCCCAAATTGTTTTTGATAAGTTCTGAGTCACCGTATAATAATAATATGATAAAGAGTGTGAAAATTCCAATTCCGTTCAATGTAGCATATTTGGTGCAAATATTTTCCTAAACCTACCTATGAAAAAATGATTCAGGATGAGAAGAACTCGATTTTCCACACACTTCACGCTGACAAATCATTTTCTTAACAATTTGAATGTTTTATTAAAAGTTACCAAGCAATTCGACTCATTTTACAATGAGTTTCTGCTTGAAGAAATTGAATGAGATTTCATATCTTGCACTTAACATTTGGCGGAAGAAAAATGGACCCAACCATGTTTACTGTACTTTACACGTAATTAGTCCAATTTGCACACTGCAAAATATTTTGTACAGATCTCATACAAATTTAGAATAAAACTATGGACTAAATTCTTTCCAAAATTATCTGATTTTTTTTTGTACACAACTACAAAAATAGTGTAGAATATAATTATTATTCCAAAAATTTTATAAATAATTATTTACAGTATCAAATGCCTTTAATAAATGTATGAACTTAATAAAAAACATGTCTAAGAAATGTTTTTAATGGATTTATGGACAATTTTAGTTAATCCAAATAAATTGTTATAATAGAAATAAATAAAATATTTCCTATTTCTGTTATAAATGGTACTATAGAACATTTTTTCCTATTTACATAAATTATATATATAAAAATATACATATAACAAAGAAGTTTATAAAGGCGCATACAATTGATTTCATTTAAAAATAAAAGCAGACAAAATTAAAATAGAAATAACATTTACTGTATGCCAACACATAAATGAATTGATACTAGTGATATCATAAATGTGCAAAATTTTTCACGTTTTATAATTAGTTAACAAAAATATTAAAATTCCTTAATAATTATAGAATGTTTTGAGAGTTTCCTTGAAAACTTGATATATATATTTCTTCAATAGTTAACATCGAAACTAACATCTTAAAAATTAACTTTAAATCATTTTATGAAAATATTTTTGCAAACTACTCAAAATACTAATATAAAAAAATTCAAATATTTCCGCTTTTTTAAAAATGACGATGTTAATCAACTAGTTTTATTGTATATAAACAAACGTTTGCAAGCATTTTGCACTTCATAAATTGAATAAATATGACAAAAGCATAAACTAATATTACTTAATATGAATATTCACGGTATACTTTATAAAAATTAATAATTATGTTAAGGCTCTGGAATACATAATTTATACACCCATACTTACACAAGCTCTTTTGATTCAAATAATACAGGTCTTAATATTAAATGCCACTGATATAGACAAAACATATGTGCCTAGTGTTTCACTTTTAATTTTTTTATACTGATTCGCTTCTACCTTTACCTCATCTCCCACTAACTGATAAACATACGTTACTACAGTCGATTTTTGAATATCCATAAGAACAAACGAGGGTGTTATCGATCTAAAATCAAAGAATTTATCTGACTAATCTATCGAAACTATGATATCAGTAGTAGTAGAAATAGAAAATGTAATGCTCAAAGGATTTGATATACAGAGACGATATTAAATAATTTATAATGTAAAGTAGATATGAGAATATGAAATTTGAGAATGAATAGAACTTTAAAATCATATATTTTCAACTTACGTGTCTAACGCATTGTATGCTCCTGTAGCAGATCCTGGATTAATATAGAACTTATTTTCATGTTCATAAGCCTCAAACTTATGTGTATGTCCAGAAATAAGTATGTCAACGTCTAACTGTCTCTGAATTAATGCTAAAGATTCTGGATCACCCCAAGGTACAACTTGATGCCCGCACGATAGGCCTATCCGAAACTGTCCTACTGTTACAACTTTTGTTCGGGATAATTCAAATTCTACAAAAAGGAAACTGGTTACTTACTCTCTGATCTTTACCCTATGTTTTAACTACGTACGTCATCAAAATCGCCTCTGACAACATGAACATCGCTAGCTAAAGTCTTTAGATAGTCGTACGATTCTTTCGTACATAGATTGCCTGTACAAAGTATGTGTTGTATTCTTCCTGGTACAAGTAATTTTTGAATTTAGCTGGTAGGCTGCTACATCTGTGTGGAATGTGTAAATCTCCCAAAACTAGAACGAGCTAAAAATGTAAGGTTATGAATTGTTGATTTTTGATAGCGAAAAATAGAATATATGCAATTGTAAAATATTATTTACCATGGTTGAAACTTCCTACAAAATGTAATATATATTATATTAATTAATTTATGTAGATACGCTCAATTTTGGAAAAATAAACACCCCTTGACTGAAATATATTTCAATCAACGCAGATGGTAACATTAGCTGTGTTTTTTGCACCACGATTTTGAATCA
>CM046729.1:34383526-34425030 GCA_025584915.1 Monochamus saltuarius
GCTATTCTAACCCCACATTTTAACAATTATTTTCACATACTTATAAACAAAAGAGAACAATCTTATATGCAGAACTGCGTAAGTTTATGTTATAAGTTATAACAATGTTTACATCTATAGTTGAATTAAAAACACATATTTTGGAAGATTTCAGTACCTAAAAATTTGTTGGATAGATCGCTTTCTGACGTTATATATTGATTTTACTTCGGTACCTTTGAATATTCGCAGGTGGCATGAGATAACATTCTTGTTATTTATTAGACTCTATGTTATTCAGTTCTTAAATGTCTAAAATTACTTGTACTTTTAGAAAACACTATTTCAAGAATACGGCGCCCTTAACATTTGACGATATTTGTTTACATTCTTTATACAGCAAAGTTCTAATTAATAAGTCGAATATAAATTCCCTGTGGCAACAACAGTCCTTTGGAGGACACATATACCATTCATTTAATTTCTTTTACAACAATTCTAATTTTAATTTTTAAAAGCCATAAATATTTCTTCGAGAAGAATTTTTTTAATAGGTTTTGTGAACTGAGTCATGCATATCTTAGTAAATGTTTTTGTAGTTCACTAGGTTTCTTTAAGGCACATGGGTCGTTAATATTATAATTTTTATAAAATAATAAAATGTCTGCATTTTCGACCAACCCACTATAACTAAAAAACTAAAACCAGTTTGTTTTTACTATTTTCAATTTCGATCGATAACTATACTCTAGCGAATTCGATACACGGTAATAAGCATGTCTCTTTTCTGCATAAAGAACAGTCAGTTAATGTTAGAAAGAGAAAAGAAATACGGTATATACGTAGCATAAAATATAATGCAAAACAGTAATATAGTAAATGCGTAAGAATTATTGAATGACTACACTTCACTGAAACTGCCCTCTGGATTTCACTAAACCGAACTAATCGTCGTTGTTTAACTAGGTGAAACTATATAAACAATGCTTGTAGCTTAGCAACGTTTTAATTATGAAATTATGAATTTGCTGTGACTGTTTTTGGTTTTGACAAGTCTATTTATTTAAGATATTAACTTATTACATATCATTCTATGGGATTTATTACTGAAATGAATTCTGAAGAACATTAGAGGAACCAAGAAAATGAAGATTATTGTAAATATTTGTATTAAAAATAAGGTGATACTATACTATAAGTACCAATATTGTGTACCATATTATGTAAGTTCTTGTTTAAAAATAAATAATTTATTAAATATTTTATAATTATTGTTAGGTAGGTACCTACGTATAGTATGTACAAAACAAACATCTTACTGATAATGTATATTATTCCATTAAATGAGATATCCTTAAATGAAGAGCTAAAATATAAAAAATAGTTTACGGTCCATCCACCAGGAGCGCTGAAACTTTTATACAAACTCGATCCTAGAGACACAGAATAATGGAACTACCAGAAGCGAAGGAGAGAGCTGCCGCCAAAACACAATTTTAGTGCGCATGTGCGCCGCCATTTTACAAGTAGTTTATTAATCAACCTCGCTTTGCTTTGCTTTGTTTATGTGTGTCGCTGTGTCGGTTTGGTGTGTTTTGGAAAGTGATAGATTCTTTTAATTTATAGTTATGTAAAATAGGTATTGTATAAATATATATTTCATGAACCATATTTGTATTTTCTTTAAGACCATCTCCGTTATTATTCTGTAAACATTGAAAAATAAATTACTTTTATTCAGAATTAAAACTTTAGGTGTCTTGAAACTAGTTTCAAAATAACTCCCATAATATTGATTTCATTTGAGTCTTACACCAGTGCTCTTAGAATCTAGTGTCCAGGGTGCCCTAAATCATATTTTTGACACAAGTAAACTAAGGTTTAAAACGTAAAAGTGAACAAAATAAATGGAGGGAAAATTATATTTTTAAATTTATGTACACTTTGTTTCTGAAAATAATTAAGAATAACTTTGTAAATTTGGAACTAGGAAAGAGCAAAAGATGTAAGAGAAGTCGGATGGTTGCTGTGTGCTTTGCGGAATGATTGAGTTGACCTGCATCTAGCGTGGCCCACCAAGTACTCATACCTGAAATCTATTAATTACTTGAAATGAAAATAGTTTCCATAACTAAAACAAAGGAAATATTAGTGACTATACTATTTAAAACATCTATTGCAGTATCATATTTTCTGCATGGCAAATGTATCTGAAAAAGCTCTCCCACGTTAAATAAAATATATAATTTTCACAACAATAAAAAAATAAACAGGAATAAATGCAATTTATAAATGTATTTTATATATTTTATTAACTTTATAAATAGTAGGTATTTTATACTGCTAAAGCTTCAATACGACTAAATAAATATAGTGTCAACTTGTTTCTCTATGTAGACTGTAGATATTATATACAACTTTCTCTCAGTGTAGTATGTAGTATATACCTCAAGTTTCAAATTCAAGGCTAAATTTTCGTGACCATCCAAGATCAAAGGCGCCGCCTTAGCTTTCGCTGGTAGTTCCATTATTCTGTGCTAGAGATTCAACTCTAACTAGTTTATACTTTGTGCGTATTCCCATCCCACATGTATTCCATTGTTCTACAAAATGACAGTTGAAGGTTAAATTTCTTAAAAATCCGTCACAATAAAAGTAATCTATAACAATTAAACTCTCATTAATTTAAAATACAAATTAAAAAACTTATAGTTCAATATGTGAGCAAATTTAAATTTACTCAATAGCTGTTATAATTGAAACAGTTAACCTCTAAGATAATTGAAGGGTAAATTGCTATAGCATGCTAGTTTATTTTAGTAATTTTCATAGACATTGATAGATTTTGCAGTGTAATAAAACGAAAGAAATGGCCAAGGAGGAAGAATATGATAAATTGCCGGATAAGGACGCTGCCAAAGGATTTTATGCAAAGTATGAACCCAAAGAAATTTTGGGAAGGTAATGAGACAAAATTGTCATTAGAAGATAAATATCCTAATATAAACTAAATTTAATTTGCAGAGGTATATCTTCCACAGTAAGGAGATGTATTGAAAAAGAAACTGGGAAAGAATTTGCGGCAAAGATTATAGATTTGAGCAGTGATGGAGTAAATGACGGCTCTACTCTAGAGGCCACTAAGCAAGAAGTGGATATATTACGTCATGTAGCTGGACATCAATATATTAGTAAGTGTTAGCGTTTTCTTTATAAACAATGTACTTAATGACAAAATTTTGTTTAGTTGAACTGCAAGATGTGTTTGAATCGACTACGTTTATTTTTCTGGTTTTTGAACTTTGTAAAAATGGGGAGCTTTTCGATTATCTAACGACTGTGGTAACTTTATCCGAAAGAAAACAAGATACATTATGAGACAGGTATTAGAGGGCTAGAACACATACATTCAAAGAATGTGGTCCACAGGGATCTCAAACCCGAGAATATCCTTTTAGATGACAATTTAAATGTAAAGATTACTGATTTTGGCTTTGCTAAACTTTTAAATGGAGAAGAACAGTTG
Organism: Monochamus saltuarius; assembly: GCA_025584915.1. Lineage (NCBI taxonomy): Eukaryota > Metazoa > Arthropoda > Insecta > Coleoptera > Cerambycidae > Monochamus > Monochamus saltuarius. The sequence goes on from CM046729.1 coordinate 34,387,032, forward strand.
CATGGTGAGCGTTTTTAATTTTTTTATACATAAAAACAAAGGTTAAATATAAACTGTCGGGGACATCTTTTTAGATTTATGTGGAACTCCTGGTTATTTGGCACCCGAGACTCTGAAGTGCAATATGTTCGAAGATGCTCCAGGGTACTCTTTTGAGGTGGATATGTAGGTTCGAAAATTTTGAGATTTCAATGTCATTTTTATTCAAACAATTTTTTTATTACAGATGGGCATGTGGTGTGATAATGTATACACTGTAAGTAAGCGATACTTCAGTATTTTAAAATCGATATATAAAGGTTAATGCTTTAGGTTGGTCGGGTGCCCTCCGTTTTGGCACAGAAAACAAATGATCATGTTGAGGAATATTATGGAAGGAAAGTTTTCATTTTCTTCACCTGAGTGGGCCGATGTTTCAGGTAAGTCGTTTTATAAGTTTGGACAAATTGTACATAATTAAAATATATTTTTATGAAATCGAATAAAAATTTTACAATTAATGACTAACAAATGGTTCTTGGATGATTACCATTTATATAAATTGATGTAGACACGAATACATCATTAATTAATTATTGTCAATAAAGTAGTAATGTTAGTAAAGTACCAAAGTAAATGTATATACATTTTCTAGTCCTGATTAAATTGAACACAACAAATTAGACTATTCAAACTGTCAAATCTTTACTTTGACGTTTCCGTCACTCACTTCGACATAAACTGAACTCTGAAGACGAGGTCAAGCTACGCTTATATATATTTTACAGTCCTCGAACGCATCTAGAACCGAATCGAATTTAGTCTGGAATGTGCTAGAAAAGCGTCAAAATAAAGGGATTACAAAATTATAAATTTTAAAGCAAACAGGAACATATTAACAAAGCGACAAAGGTAGATGAGCTTCCATTAAATAGGTCTGTTCAAGCATGGTTTCAAACTGTCAAAAATATTCGACCAGTAAAGTTGTGAATATGTTAAACAGGTTTAAAATTATAAGTCCCAATATACGAAACTTCTTTTCTGGTACTTATATTTTGTGTTTTATTACCTGGATTGAACAACAAGCTAATAAAAACCGTATGAAACAAGATGCCATGACGACTTGTAATATGTATAATCGTTTTTATAAATTTAAATTTTATTTGCATCAAAGAACGATACGGTGTATCCTTTTACAGATGCTCCAAAGGATTTGATCCGAAACTTCTAGTAGTAGACCCAAAGCAGCGAATCTCAATTAAGGATGCTTTAAAACACCCATTCTTTCATACTATGGTGAGTGTAGTTATCTCTTCAACTATATTGTACTGTATATAAAACAACTAAACCTCAAAATTGATATGACAAAGTAACACCCTTTGAAGCAAGGAAATTTTTGCATTCACCTTTTAAGTTGAAAGTAACAACTGAGTTTTTCAAAACTTATATGAGGTTTTATGCCAAAATTTCTATTGCCAACCTTATATATCTTTTATTGAATGTAATATAATTAGTATTGTGCCAAAATATTGAAAATGATTACATATTAAAAGTTTTGATGCTTACAATTAAAAATTACATTTCTTTAACCAACATTTAAGGGTAAATTGGAATAATTAGTTATATTCACTTGATTTATTAAAGAATTTTACTGTTTTGGTACCAGATCCATCATGTTAAAACACAGTGGTCTTTGACATTTGACAGATAGCACTTGTTATAACCTAACAAATATTAATGGGCACCCATTTTTTTATTCTGTTTAAAATTATAACATCAGGTTATATTGAAATAGAAATTATGTTCTTAACAGAAATATGTTAAATATTCTCTTCAAAAATTGCTACAAACCAATTTTCTACCTTCATTAACACAATTATTCAAATTAAGGTCAAAAGGTACCAAATTGTATAGGGTGATCGCACAACAATTGCCCTTCGATTTTTAAAAGCTTAGTTAACTGTCTTTCTAATGGCGTAAAAATATACAGTGTTCCTACAACTTATAACGGAGAAAGGGGAGGGGCAATTTTTATGTGATCATCCTGTATAATAAATTGATGAATTGAACTTCTAGGTGTATACAGTAGACTCGCGATACCGTGAACACAAAATGCACCAGGGTCTTCACGGAATCGAATTTGTTCACGTTAATGAAAGTATACAAAAAGTGAAATAGAAGCAAGTAGACTAGTCTGTAGCATTTTATGTATTAAGCTCTACATCAGTTTTTGTAAAAATGTAGTTATTTTACTTTGAACTTGTTTAGATGACACCTTTTTCAATATTGCTTTTTAAGTAAACAGCCTTAAGACTAAGAATATCACTGATCTCTAATGAATTCTGCTCCGCTCACTTTAATACAGTGTTGATTGCTTCAATTGCTTCTGCGTGTGATACCCGCCGTTGAATATTTTTGTTTACGTTACCGGGAGAAGCGGTGTTCACGTTACAAGGTAGATAATGGAACCAATATAGTGTTCATGTTACCGCGAAGTTCACATAAACGCAAGTTCATGTTATCGCGAGTCTACTGTATTTAACATGCAAAAACAAATCAATTTCATATACAAATTTGGAAACTGTAACCTCAAAATTACAAATCTAATCTCTATGGTTTTTAAGAAAAATTGTGTAGTTATCTTTTTTATTAAAAATCTAATATCATTTTTATTTTCAAGAATTGTTTAACAAAAAGTGCAAATTGTTTATACAGGGTGCCCAAAAACTAGTGGTAAGAAATGATAAGGCATAAAGGAGAGTCACATTAGTCAGTACAGTGTAACCTCCGTAATCCAGACACAGTTTAATCCGGACATTGAATTTGAAAAGTCATAATCTGGGCGTATCTCTGTAATCCGGATGCTCGCCACGCGTACGGCATAATTTTTACTCGTTTAAGCCTGCCAGAACGCTTTTTGGCAGAGCGGACTCTACGCTGCGCTGTCTTATATGATTTAAATTTACGTCAAAACCTACAACGTTCAATTTGCAACAAAAGCAGGAAATAATTAGATTGGTGGATTCGGGTAAAGTGTCAGATCAGTTGCCGGTAAAGGACCCCACACTTTTTATATGGAAAAGTGGTTTCAGTCGAGGTCTAATTTTTGGTGGAAAAGGTAGTTCTCAACATCCCAAACAATAAAGCTAATGGGCACAAAAAAATGTACCGTCAGGATTTTGCGCTCTGGCGCATACAAAGTCGACACCTGGGTTTTCAGGAATCGGGTTATTTTTAATCTCGCGTTTGAACACATAAAAGGGTGATATATATGTATATATAGTACTTTTTCACCTCAACGCATGCATGTCCATCCATAATCGGTCACCGAGCACGCTCTTTTTTGATAAAAATAGCCCGACTCCTGAAAACAAAACCGACCCTTTGTTTGCAGCTTTCGAGATAATAATAAAATCCTGACGGTAGATTTTTTTGTGCCCATTAGCTTTCTTTTTCGAGATAATAATAATAATAATAATGTTGAGAACTACATTTTCCACCAAAAATTAGACTCATGATTGAAACCACTTTTCCATATAAAAGTGTCCTTTAGTATTGGATGTCTATAAGAATAAAGACAACATAAGGGATTATGCAGCTGTTGATAATAAGTTAGGAAAAGGAAGACTCTAAAAATATCATTTCTTGTAATTTTTTATAAAGTTCTAGTTTTGTATTGTTTAATAAATGTTTTATGCATTATTTGGATTTTGTATGTTGACATGTGCATGCAAATTATGCTTTAGCTTGGATTATAGAGGTTACACTGTACTTCATATACATTTTCTAAATTTTAATTTTGACTATACCTGTATAACGATGATTAATTCCAATTTTAAAAAATTGTCTGCGTCGGACCAGGCGGTGGAAGTTATACTTCTTTGGCCATTCTCATACACCCACTGACGTACAAAAAAAAAATTCTTAAAAAAAAACTAAATTTAAAAAAAAAAAAAAAAAAAAAAAATATATATATTATTATATTAGTTCTTAAAATTTTTTTGTTAAAAATTTGTTCTTCCTTTTGAGCGTGACGCGGTTTCTCGACCAACATCCTATCCCAATGTGTCTAACGGCGCAAAGAAGTATAACTTCAATAATGAAAATTGTATTACTCCAGTTACTACTTTTACTGAAATTTCGAGGTTGCCAAGATAACGGTTTAGAAATTATAACTGAAATTCAATATTTAACATCTTACTTGGAAGCCCTGTATATCGGTAAAGAAGTAAGATAGGACAAAAATGTATATGTAGTACTGACATTATGACCACCAGTTTCTGGACGCCCTGTATAAAATTACAGAATTTCCCCTTTTGATAAGAAATAAGTAAAAGGAATCCTTAACTAGGAACTAGAGTATATAGATTTGTGTAAGATTTTGAAATGAACAGATCTTTAAAATTGGTTCTTTAATAATACATTATTGTACACTATGCGCACAGTAGAATTTTCATTTTTGAGGAAGTTAATTTCAAAATAATGATTGAATAAAATTAATATTTAATTAAAGAATATCAAAATGCCCCTAAAATTATCAAAATTTGCCAGTTCTTTTGTCTTGCCAATATGATTATTGAGTTTGATCAATTCTAGTTCAAAATGTGGTAAAAGTAAAACAAATTTTATATTATAAAAACGGTATAGGAACATTACTTCATAATTAACAAACTACATTGACTGACTGCTGTTTGTAAATAAAATTGATAACTAAATTTAAAGTCTGTGTACGTCCAGATGGAAATCGGTTGCTTTGTGCTGGAACCGTATAACAATAATCGTTGTACTCGATGTTGTGTTGTGTAATAATTGATGTGGCACTCTGCCACGTCGCAGTGTCTTTATTTAATACTATTTCAGCATTTGTGGGATCAAGACATCGGCCCACTGAAACATTCTTTGAGAAGAACTAGCCGACGGTTTAGCCGCATCACACAACTCGCTCTGGTAAAGATGTTTTGAGGAAAAATAACAATTTGGGGCACTTTACGTTTGTTTGTCACTATCTACTAACATAAAGCAACAAAAGAGCATCTGACTTATGATTATTTCCACACTTTAGGGTTTGATATGTACCACAGTGCTGATTGGACAGTTTGATGAGAAATTCGATGTATTTGTCCGGTCTGTAAAATTAAGAAAACTGTCTCAATTGGAAGATCCATAGCTTTTTATACAGGGCGTCCGGAAAATCCTCAGAAAATTTAGGTGGTGAAAAATAATGTGTCAAATTCATAATCTCAAAATTGTTTTTTAATTTGCGTTTTGGTTGTAACTTTTTCCAAAACTTATGAGTGCACCAGTTTTGTACCAAAATTCCTATTCCCAACATTGAAATATGTGTTCTACATTTTTATTGAATGTAATGCAGGTTTGTGCTAAAATATTGGAAATGATTAAATTTTAACTTACAATTAAAAAATATGTCGTAACTATACAACCAAGAAATTGCTTGATATGAAGCAAAAGGTTTGAAATAACTGTCAAAGCAATACTATGACAGCTATCATTCAATTATTTTCAAAGTACACTTTGGTTATATCGTAAAAGAACTGAGATTCGTCAATATACCCAAAAATTAAATGTCAACAGGAGTATCATCTTTTAGATAAATCATTAAGTCTTTAAGAAAGTGCCATCAAAATTTCAATAAAATTGAAGACAAAATTTCATCTACCACATGCATTTTCTACCCTTTAAGGTGCTGCTATTTTAGAAATATTTTACATAAACCTGCATCTGTAATGTGTCAAATTTTAAAAAAGTTCCAGTATTAAAAAATTACAACCAAAAAATAACATTGAGGTTACGTAGTTCCATTAATATGGACTTATCGAAAAAATGTCATGAACTTTTGAACAGTGTAATCCTGTAAATTTTCTGCTCGGAGTTTCCATGCGCCCTATATTAATCTTAATATTTTAATGCTTGATATTTTCTTTTAGCATTTTTGTGAAACATAACCTGTTGGATGCTTATTTTCGCAACGAAAATCTTATTTTCTATTACAAAAACGTTTTCATATCGTCATGCGTTACACGGATCGTTATTTGCTTTCAGAAACTTCAACAAAGGGAGTTCAACGCATAGCGTAAATTCCAGTGGGCTATTCTGGTCGTAAGGGCCATGATCAGAATACAACGACTTCGTTACACACCAGAGCCGCTAAGTTTGGATACCGCCAGATTGGATCCGTACCGTCTGAAACTGTTGAGAAAGGTAATGATACGTGAGTACGTTAATTTCGGTGTTTTAAACTTTATAATTTCAGATTGTGGATGGGTGCGCCTTCCGTGTACGGTCATTGGGTGAAAAAGGGAGGGCCAGAACCGTGCGCTCTCTTTGAGAACATGCGAAGACGGAATTGAAACATATATATGTGACAAATCTGAGTAGATAATCATTGTGCGTATCTAGAAAATTTAATTTTAAATTAAGTCCCGTTTTAACAAGTCCTTTGTTAAAATATTAGCGTAATTTCTTTTAACGTTTTAATAGAAATGCAATAATGTAGATTTTGTAGGTTTATATTTATTGTGATAATTTTTTCCTAATAGCTCCGATGTTTTAAAAATTGATGTTTTTGTTTTGTATAGGGCTGTTCCTTATGTAACGTATTTATTGATCGTTTAATGTCAGGCTAGAATAAAATGTACAGAACTAGAACACATTTTTTTGTTCACTGAATCATAACTGCAAATATTATATGCAGTTTCAAATTTTTGAAAAATAAATACCTACCTGATATTTGTTTCTATCAAAAATAACTATTCATTACAAAATTAAAAAAGACAGAGTAGGCACTGGAGAATTTCATTGAGGTGTGTTGGCAGCACTCAGCTAGTTGCGTACAGTGGCTCCCTCTACCTTGTCATTATGAGCTGAATATGCATTACGAGTCCGTCTAATATCGCTTTTATGTCACTATTAGAACTTGGAGTCATATGTCAATATAATATACACACCAATTTTAGTTCATAACTGGTAAAAGAATTAGAAAAATAGAGATCTTTCCACTAGAATTTGCTCAAGTAAAGTCTCCATCTTTTACAAAATGAAATAAAAACAAAGTAGGCACTGGAGAATTTCATTGTGGTGTTTGCAGCTGATTCCAGACAGTGGCGCCCACTACCTTGTCAGTATGAGGTGAATATGAATGAAGTCTGTCGTCTGTCTAATATCAATTGTTTTTATCTGTCATTGGGTGTATTCAACCATGCAAGCGCCGAGTAGAGTGCCTAGATCAGCGCTAGAACTGCCTATTAATAAATTGCTGAAATACATCTAGCGCAGGAAAGAAGTGAGGTTAAGATGTCTTTCTACATAAAGTGAAATGAAAAAGCGATGTTGACATGCAAGTGTTTTTGTTGTGAATAATTTGGTATTAATTTGTTACTGCCAAAATCTATTATCGAATCCAAATCTATTTTGAGATAAACATAACCTTAATCAAAAATCACTGCCTCATTCTAGCGAATAAAAATGTTGTAACGTAAGCTAGTCGTTGGCAGTTGCGAATGTACTAATGTATACTGTCATCACTTAGGTTAGCGCTTGCATGGTTGAATGTTTTCAATTTGGAGACATACAAAATGTAACAAAACCTAACTCAATGTACTAATGTGTATACAGGGTGTCACCGTTTTTTCATCCCTAACAGGTCAAAGATAGAGCATGAAAAAAATTGTCTCGACCAGATGAAGTTATATTTGGCCATTCTCATACACCCATTTTCAGTGTTCAAAAAAAAAAAAAATTTTTAAAAAATATGTTTCGTTCAAAGTTATATATATATTATTATTATTATATTAGTTCTTAAAAATTTGTTCTTCCTTTTGAGCGTGATGCGGTTTCTCGACCAACATCCCATCCCAATGTGTCTAACGGCGTCAAGAAGTATAACTTCAAAAATAATCGAGATGGTTTCTTTAGGATTTGTCCACATTTTCAGTGTTCAAAATAATTTTTAAACAAATATGTTTCGTTCAAAGTTGGTACGCATAATATACATAATAAAAGTTAATATTTTGCCTCAGAAAACATTTATTTTCCTAATGCTAGCCTCCACATGTAGCATGTGCGTGTTTTAAACTCGACTAACGGCATGCACAATGAGTCGCAAAGCCTGAGTGACACAGCTATTGTGACGTGTGGCGTAGTTTTGGCGTGTTACTATTGGGACACCCTGTATATTTGTAGCAATTTTACAACACAACTGAAATAACTACGAGAATGCACTGAGTGTAACCTATACTACAAGCAGCATCTACTACCAAATTAAACATTTATAAATACTCTGATGATGGTTTTAGAGAGACGAAACATTGCACAACAGCAACACAAAAGCTAAAATGAATGTTAAGCAGTAAAGTGTAGTTCCTGTAAATACAAATTTCAACTTTATATAAAGAATTAAGACTTAGGAAATGAAAAAGTCCATGTTGTATCTAAAACTTGTAATTTTCTTAATGGTTTTATGGTTATGAAGAGCATATTTATCTTTAACGCTAATAACTTCTAGCAATCATTCGTTCCTGTAGAGTTTATATAAATAATAGAGCAAAATTATCGTCGGACAGTGCTCTGACGCCTGGTAAAACTTTGCCTTCCAACAGTTCCAAGCTGGCCCGCCGCCAGTCGATACGTGAGAAACCTTATCCTCTGTTTTCCATTTCGCACAGCAAGTTGCCGTGTCACCCCACCTAAGAAAAAACGGTGAAACAAACTTCAAAACTTTTTATGAGATTTATTACCGATAATGGTAGTGGTGCCTTTTGCTGTTGCTGCCACCACTTCGTCCATGATGGATTTGGTCCCTTTGGCAAACTTTTCGAACTCAAATACTCCAGCTGGGCTGTAAATAAACATTTCATGTCGCTTCCGTTGCTCTGTTTAAGCGACGGAATACTTACCCGTTCCATACGATCACTTTTGCCCGCCTGATCGGTTCCTTAAATAATTCTATGGTTTTTGGCCAATGTCTAAACCCATCCATCCTCCTGGAATTCCATCTTCCACTGTGGCGCAGCTAGACTATTTAAAGAGAGGAATTTTAAAAATAGTTTCAAGTAATTAAAACAGTCCTTACGTTTGCATCTTCTGCGAACTTGTCGGCAATGACAAAGTCCACAGGCAAGTGAACTTATGCGTTATTCTTTGCTGCTTTTTCTAGCAGTTTTCCTACAATTTTGGCTCCTCTGCGTCGTACAAAAGGCGTGCCGATCTAGAAAAAGATATACAGAATTATAATTACTTAATCCTTACCTGCACCATTTAGAGAACAATTTTATATTATGATTTCCTTTAAAATATGCATAAACTTATTTATGATTTTATTAATTAAACAATACACATTTTAATTATATAAAATTGCAATACAAAACAGTAACTATTATAAACAGGATGATTAAATTTATTTTGACCATGTGTAAACTCAAAGTGCCCATATTGCAGTGAGTTAAATTAATGCCAGATCCAGTACTATATCAATTATCATATCTTTTAGTTCTGGGTGTTCAATGAGGATGCTGCTGTAATTATTTAAGTTTACTGCACACATATTATTGGCAAGTTCTGTAGACTCTGCTGAAGATGGTAACAAATTAATTACAATTGAAATTTTATTTTCTATAGAATATTCTATATATATATATATATATCTCCATTACATATTAGAACGCTACTCCCCATGTCGTTTAATGGTGATATTATCGGTCCCGTCAGCTAACAGAGTGGTTGAACAATGTCTAAAGCAGTGTCCTGTATAAGTTCGAACAAGGCAAATTAAGATAAATTGCTATTTCTTTTGGTTCTTTCCGATCTGATTTTGAGTTAAACACTCTTAGAATGTGAATTTCAATATATAATTCCGACACTACTTTTTCAAACACCTAATTTATTTTAATTGGTTGCTATCGTTATAATAGTCACCACACCTAAACCGTCTTGATTCAAACGATTTCAAATATAAATTAAATTGTTGTACATAATACAATTGTCTTATTTTATTGCAGTTTTTGAAGAAATATTGTTTGTATCTCAAACGCAAAACTACCATTTCACGTTCTAGATACAAAAATAACTATAAAAATAAAATTTCAAAAACTGTGCCAGATATATGATCTAGATAGCACGAACAAAAATGACACATCACAAGTCATATTTTTATGTCACAATCACCTAAAAGAAATATTGTCAGATAGTGTTTTAAATATAATGCACCAACATTTCCATACAAAATCAAGAGTAGAAAATTAAACTAAACAATGGAATAAAGTACATTCATTTGAGTAACTGAACAACTAGACGATATCCAAGAAAATAAAATGGCCGACACGATTGCATCTCGGAAGATAGATTCGTTAACCTCGTTAAATGTGACCTTCGCCTCCAGTTCAGTACACCAATATCTGAATTATAGCAAGAAAATGCAAGTAAGACTGGCTGAAATCAATAATAACGTAAGTAATGTAATAAAAGAGAGTTGTTCGGGCATCGATAATATATGCAATAGAGTTCGAGAATGTCTCAACGAGATGGACCACAGGTAAGTCTGCCTCAACCGAAGACCTAAGCTATAACAGAACATACACGTTTCAGACATAAAAGCGTACCTAACGGACGAAGTAACAGAGTACGACATCGAGGAGGAAAAATCGAAAAGTTGTGATGAAATTTCTCAAGAAATTGAAGAAACCGCAGATTATACGTCGGCGATAGACATCATAGAAGAAGAAAGGCTTGACACGGGTCAAGATTCAGATATCGTTACATCGCTCACACCTTTCTTCACAGAAATTAATTACAATCAGGATCCGGATAACAGGGAATCGTGTCACAAAAGGTGCTGAATAAAACTATCTACTCGTTACTGAACACAGATTCCATGGAACTGCGAAAAGCAGCAGCAGGATTAGTTTGGAAAATTTTAAAGATGCAATGACTACGTTGTGCGACAATTTTGAAATGATGAACAAGCTTGTGGAGAACATAAATAAAGAAATAAGGGAATTTTCAGAATCCAGATACCAACCGTGAATAGGAGTTTAGAAAAATGACAGTAAAGAAATAAGTAAAAGCATATCCGGACTGAAACCTATAAAACGCGTTTGTCGAAAAGCAATTCCAGGCAAAAAGTGTTCAAGTAGGGGACCACTTATCGGAAACTGAAATAGACTTCATAGAACTAAATAACAGAAGCTCCAGTTCGTTTATTATTCCAGACGCGTTTACCGTAAAAGAGCCTTTACCGATCTCTACCAAAAATTGGTGGCGCAGGTAGAAGCAAACGACAGTTTAATATTTTTCCAAAACTTAATGAACCGGCAGAAGAAACTGCAGAAAAACGAAAATACCGTATCCCAATACAAACTGAACATCCCTATCATGAACTATTCCATTCCTAAGAAATCTCGTCAAACAGCTCCGATCAAATCCAACCGTCTAAAAAGACGGACTTGAATAAAAAGTATGCCGACAGTTTGTGGTTTTCTCAGAAAAATATGCTAAGGGACTGTTCAAGGCCGAAATCAAGAACAGTGTCAAAGAAAAATGTTAGAAACAAGAAGATGAACAATAAAACAGTCGAAAGCAGGAGTTTCAAAAGCGAACAAGGCGATAGAACGGGAAGTCTGAAAAGGAAATCGGCAATGTATGAAAGCAACAAGAGCTTAGTGCAGGATAAGTTCTGGTCCAAAACCGCAGCACGGGTGATGTTACCAAGAAAGTGTGTTCGTTAGGTATTTCTAATAATTTAATAGAGGATTTTTGTTGTAACAAAACATTTACATGTAACATGTTGATATTATAGTCAGTCAAGATGGAAATTTCAGAAGATAGGTTTTTGAGTAAGATAAATATTGGATTAAGAGTATATTATAATTTTATTTAATATGTCCTGTCCCAACCAAGGAAAGTTTGTGATTAAGTGAAACATCTTTAGCAACTAAACAATATGCAACCCAACCCACTTTCAAAAGTCTATATCAAGGTATTGCATAATCAAAAATATTAAAACTTCACAGTATAATGACCGCTTACAATTGGTAAACAAATTTCAAATTCATTTGTTGTAAATACGACGTGTTGGCAGCAGCACTCAGGTCTTGTGACCTATTGTGCATGCTGCCATTAACGGTTTAAAACAGTCCTTAATAAGTTAATGTTTCCTGTCGATTTCTCATAAAATTAAATACAAAATTGATACATAGACATTAATAAAACAGGTTTCTATTTTTTCTGTTCAATTGTCGAAATGTTAAAACAAAAATCGTTTAGGTTATGTACATCTACAGTAATGTATAACTAGTGCTCTCTATTAATGACTGAAAAGTTATATCAGATATTCTAACACTCAATTAATATAACATCTAGAATGCACCTGCAGGATGGTAGTTCAAAATGACATGCCACCTTCCGCCAGCACTAAATGTCACCTACAGTGGTTGAAAGCGAAACCACCTCACACTCTTCAAAGGAAATTGAAATTTTTAGATATATTGACGACCTAACGATCGGTAAACAATTTTATTTACTTAAATACAAACAATAAAAATTGTGTTCTATTAGAGACCTGCTACCCTTACAATCCGAGTATCCAAGAAAAGACAACCAACAAGCAAGAGAATTGGACTACAAGGATATACAAGACACTTACTTGTATAAATTAATGTACGGAAGCAGAGCACAAAAACGTGTGGAAGCAGCTTTTAATGCCGACAACTCATCAATCTCCTAAGACTTATACTTTGAACAAATCTCCTCGTTGTGCCAGTGCGAAGAAGGTTAAAGAAGAGAAAGTTAGCGAAAGTTATATGGTACCTACCTAATTTATTATTTCACATTTTTCATATACTAATATGCATTTTAGGAAAAGTTCTGCTCCCAAAATTATTCCAAAAGCGACATTTTAAGGAAACTATCGCCGTACATATACGATCCTGGAAAAACACACGAGAATTACAGCCATTCGATTATCGTGATGCCGGTACAAGTATATTACGATAATTTCAAAAGAAATGAACCACCTACAAAGCTGAGCAACCCCAATAAGCCTTTCAAAGCTCTAAGAAAAGCATCGGTTTCTCCAGTTAGAGATAATAAATCGTACAAACCTCCTGAATTGTCTCCACCAAGAATTTCTAAACGTAAGAGAAAAAACATTTATAGATATACACTTAGAAACTCTATTACCTTATTTTCCAATCAAAAGACAAACCATTTTTATTATAAATTTGAAATGTAAAAAGTCGGACTGTAAAAAACTAAATAAAATAGATTATAACAATTAAATCAATATACATATTTTTTATATTTTAAATTAATAAATTGTTGATTGAAAAGTAAACTTAAAATACCTATAAAATTTATCAAAAATATAATTAGATCAGACCTCGGTCAAGACAATATATGTACTAACAGCACTCTAAATGTAAATTTTTCAGCTTTAAGAGTTGTGTATGATACTTTACCAAAAAACAGGAAATACGCTCCATTACAACGTCTATTAAACCTTCCGCAATGCCCTCCAAATCCATAATAAGCAGCGCTAGATTAAATTTAGAAAAGAACACGATGAAGAGAGTCACCAGCAGATCATTTCCGCCAAAAAGTATGAGTTCGTGCGATTTGATAAGTAAGAATGTAGCATAACGGAACATTTTTTAAGGTTTTGCTCCGTACTGCCAGAATGTAAAAAGCGGTAGGAAAGATCCTTTAGACGGATCACGAAGAAAATATAGCAGTCTACACGAAGATCCAGGCGGATATTGAACGGATAAAAGAGAAATTTACGGGAAAAAGGTTGTCCGTCAGAGAGAAAGTTGTGGGCACATAAATACGGAAAAAGTGTGGGACAAAAGTTGATATCGCTTTGTCGATCATCAAAACCGGAAATGGAGAGGCCCGTGCACCTTTATATGCCATGCCTAAACTTGACATCGTATCAACTGCGCCTTGAAGCAGCTGTTAGTAAGTATTTTTTTAATTAGATCTATTCCCATATATCACCATGCATTCCTTAAGGTTTTACGGAGAAAACTAGTCCCCAAAAACAGGTGATGAGACATGTCAAGAAAATAAAAATGAAAAACGAGGCAATCCAAAACAATTTGAAAAAGCGATAAATGTGATAGAAACACGGATGATAGATATTTTTATACTAAAAGCGTCCAAGCGTTTAATATCATGGAAAAGAGATAACAAATGTTTTAAGTTTGATGAAGTGCCAGGGAAACATGGATCTAAAAGCCATCGCGTCAAAGAGCGGCGATAGTAAAGGTAAAAACGAAGAATCGGCTAAATTTATTACTTGCATTTAATTCACATAAACATTGTAAATCAAATTATATTAAAACTTAACTAAAGCCGAGCTGTTTTGTACTTCTTAAAATGCGATATGTGGGCATCATTTACATTAAAATAAAGTTTTGGATCGATGTATATTTTGCCATAAAAAAATAAGTAACGAATGGATACTAGCTAATGAAACGAAAAATCAAACATTGGATGTTATTGAAAAATTTAACATATCGTTTCTATTAACTAAAAGTAGATAAGGTAACCCAACCTAACCTCTATTCCTAAAATAATGAAACGAATGTATTACAGATGAAGTAGGCGTAAACACATCGTTAGCAGAGAACTATGACATTATATCTGAGCATTTGTTTGAGAGATTAGAAAGAATCTTAGACATCGGAGGATCCTCCATATCTAATACCTCCGTACACCAAACTGATGAACTTATACCTCAAAAAGTTAAAGACGAACAGCGAAAGAAACAAAAAGTTCCAATACTAGAAGGGCCAAAATTAGCATCACGTATGATATACAAACAAAGGTTTTATAACCAAACTAATTTTTCGGTTTTACAGATCACCTTCTTGAGTGCCTCACTGAAAAAGAAAGCCAACAGACGTCGCTCAAAACACATTCAAAGAAAATGGAAAAAATGGAAGTAAATTCTAATCTGTCGGCTACGCCGACTGCTCTAATAACGGAACCGATATCGACAGAACATTGGGAAAGCATTTGCGGCGATCAAAATTCAGTCAAAAACATATCTATCGAGAACGAATGTGAAAGCCAAAGCGACAAAGGCACGGAGGAAGACAAATCGCAAATCTCGAAGACCAAATTTGGCGCAACAGTAGCGGTGACTTTGTGAAACAGGAAGAAGTGGCGCCTAAGAGCGACATGTCGCTGACAATGCCGAAAGAATGACATAACTATTGAAAACATTATCAGTGAGGACAAAGTAGAGAAACTAATAACTGAAGAAAAATCAGAACTATTGCCAGAAATTCTTAGTCCCCAACAAAACATCGACGCATCTAATACTACCATAAACTCGGACATCGAAGACTTTATCACTGAAGAACTCAACAAGGTGATGGAATCGATAGTTTCGCTAGCCGAAGAAGCCAGCATAGAACAGCCACAAAATGAACCCGTAGTGGTACCTCCCATTGAAAAAGAAAACTTTGAATCTTCCGACTATAAACTCCACAATTGGAACCTTCAAACGTCGAAAATAAAATGCAAGTAGCCATCAGAGACGTCACTGACAACTATTCAGAAGAGGTTCACAAGATTCTCAAACGCGTGGAGCATATATACTACCAACTTGACATACAAGAGTCTGTGAGTTAACATTTTGTAATCACAAACTTATTCAGATAAAACCAATTTTCTTTTGCGTTTTAGGAAAGCATAGACAGGATCCCCATCTTTAAGGAAGCCGAGATTCGGATATCCGCAGCGAAATCTTCCTAACGCCTTTCATGCACGCCGTCAAAGAAAACAGAACCGTCAAGCAGGCCAGTAAAATGGCGCTGGTAGAGAGAAGCCGTCTTACTACAACGTCATAACTTTTCTGGACGCTCTGACTAATATACAAAAGGACACGCCCTACGAAATATACTTCGCCCAACTTCATAATTACGTACGTCTACCACCAGGCGACGGTTTACTATCAGGCCGAGTTATGGCACGAGGCACAATATTCATCGAGTACGAGTACCAGCTTACGCGCCAGCTGTCTGAGGAAGAGCAGCGGCGAACGAAGCAAATTAAAAACAAAAGGTTTCTTTCCGTCAACTCGGTAAAGAAGATAAGAGCAACCAAATCACACTGTGTCCGTTTCATAAAGTTAAAGTTGTAAGAATTTCGTCCCAACAGTTCCCTCCGTTGGAGTCAAGCAATGAAGATATTTATAGAACGATATGTGACTCAAATACGGAGACTCAAGTCACAGAAATAAAAATGAAATGAAAATCGACGGGAAGGAGGACATTGCCTCACAAAAACATTGTCCGATACATTACTCTGATTGGAAGAAGCATTGTCCCCACACCCACAATAAACTAAAACAACTACTTTGTACGTCACATGCACAAGTAGGAAGACTTGAAACGCTCAACACTGAAGTAGCCAAACCCAAAGGTTGCTGTGAAAAACAAAAATGCAAAATGTCAGTGATAGATGACAAATCAACCCAAGTATTCTGTCAGATGCAAACAGAGAAGGAGCAAGAGGAAAACTCCATAACTAACGATACCGCAGAGGAAAATGCTGCAAACCTAACCTCAAATGACGAGCAATCCGCAGACTGTCCCGAATATTTAGAAGCAAACCCGGCGACAGCAAATCCACAGACAAAGACTTTTGGAGGACTCCCTGTTGGACCCCTTCTACGATTACACCACGAATGCATAACCCCAAAGGGAGTGATGCAGAAAATCGAAGGTATCTACGAGGAGGGCAACTCCAATGTGGTACAACCTCAACCGAAGGTCGTGGTGTTCAGGGAAGTTTTGGACAGCTCGTTACAGACACCGAAAAACATTGAAAATGTAACATTGAACTGTACAAGAAAAGGTTGGAGAAGAGGAAGGAAATGCGGCTGTTGAGGAAGTCTAGTACCGAGATGGTGAGGAGGACAGTTTCGAAAGCCACAGTGACAATGAAAACGTGGTCTTGTTGAAGTCATTCTATGCTATCGTTTATATATTGATGTTCACGGCTCTCAGTCTGGATTACACATGCATATAAGGGCCTTAAAGTGTTATAGTGGTTTTCAATAACAAAATTTATTAGTGAGGAAATTGTAAAATATATTTTAAACAAACTTTTAATAAATTAAATTCACAGTATTTGCGTATTTCTTCCACTGTTATTTTTCAAATAAATTCTTATTATAATTAAAAGTTTAAAGGAATATACAAATTAGTGCTGAAAAACATGATCTTTTCCATAAATTCTATTCGTCATTTTGACATGTTTTCAAAATATCCGTTGATTTTTATTTTTATTTTTTTACAAACAGAAATTTAATTCTGTAGATGTTAAGGAAAAATTGACAAATACAAAAGAATCAATAAATATTAAGAGTTTTAAACAATTATTGTATCATGATTCGCTCAGCACGTAAGACACAGGACTTTTACCCTGAAAGAGGTATTGATAATGCGATTTTGTTGAATATGTGTAATATAATTTCATTAAATGAAAGGCGAAACTATAGTGCCATAGCAGGATCGGTCAGTGGTCGCGCGGTTTAAGGCGTCAGTACTTGATTTAAAATCAGAGGTGACTGGATTGCTGTGGGTTGGGCCCCAGCCGGTAGACCGTATATAAGCTATATTCGTGGAGAGATTGGCACCCTCTCTGCGGGTATGGTAGGGTGGAAGAATGTTGGCTTGAATCAATGTGAGAGATTAATACCGGTTGACATTTGACTACCCCCTAATTAATGAAGTTTTCCAGGTTTCCCTCAGTCCTGCACTGAATGGTGGTTAGGACCTACCAACGTAAGTCGTTCCTGGCGCAAATCGGCCTGCTTAATACTAATATCCCGCTCCTCTCCGCACAAGTCTTCGACTTCTGGGCTAATCCTCGTGATTAGAGTGAGGGTAGAGATATTATTATTATAGCATTTTTCCATAACTTAGAACATTATAACGTTGAATAGTAATAACAAATAGTTTTTAAATTCATTTAAATATTTTCAACACTGTAAGCACCTTTATTAAAAAAATATTGATACAAAAACAGTATATTTCTTTCAAAACATTGTTCATTTCTCAAACAATTTTTAAATAAAATTCTTCAATTTTTGTTGTAAATCCGATCTAGTATCATTAAAATATTTCTTGAATTAAAACCACTACCAATTTAATTTATGAAAACGGCCTTAAACTTTATAGAAAGTAAAAAAATAATATACAGAGCTCCATTTGAAAAGTACATGAAACATTTTCTTCACATCACGTATTATAAAATAAAGTTTTTAATAAAGAAAAAGTTTGATTCAGATAACCAATAACAACTATTTTTATTGTAAAATGAACAAAGACACAATTATGCTGCTTTTTTGTCACTGATGCATATTTTTAAATTATTTATATTTCTCTTTGTTACACAAATTATAAAGAAAAGACGAGGTGATAAATATGTTAGACAGATCTCTTAGAAAAATTCTATTTCAACAATGAAAGAATTGAACAAAATATTTACTACAAAAAAAAGAAAATCAAAACAATGCAGAATTACACTTTTTCAAAAATAATCCACAAGCAAATGACTAATAGGTTTTATTTTTTCTATGCATGAACATTTTGTCAGTTAATTTTTTTAGATTTACGTTTCATGTATCGAAGAAAAAAATTATGTGTAATCAAATTCAATGGTAATTCAAATGTTTAAAAAAATTTGATGTCACGAACTTAAAATTAATAATCTAATTTGGAATTATAAAACAGCACTTACTTCCATTCCTTTGAGATTCCTTGAGAAAAGTATAGGCCATTCCTCCACCGATTATCATTTCATTGACTTTATCCAACAGGTTTTCGATCAGTTGAATTTTATCAGCGACCTTAGCTCCTCCTAATATAGCTAGGAATGGCCTAAAATAAAAATGTATTTACAAACAACACATAACACTTGCAAAATAAAATTTCACAGCATATCACAACAAAATCGAATTCGACCTACCTTTCTGGGTTATCTAACGCTTTAGCAAAATACTGAAGTTCCTTTTGAGTAAAAATCCCAAGCGCGTTGATCGAAACCTTCGCCCAACATAGAGGCGTGAGCTCTGTGCGCTGTGCCGAAAGCATCATTCACGTACACATCACCCAACTTGCGAAGGCTGTCCCTGAAAGCTTTGACCTTCTCTGGGCTGGCCTTAACTTTTGACCCGATGCATCTACACCCTTGCCTAAAACGAATAAAAATGCTTAACACCACTTCTAAATACTCTTTCGTATCTTGATTCTCATTGCTGAGAACGTAACGGAAAACTTACCTTCTTCTTCCAAGTGGAACCGAAGGTTTTCCAACAAAATTACTGTTCCAGGTGCCGGGTCAGCACAAGCCTGTTCGACGTCGGGTCCAACGCAATCGGAAAGGAATGTAATTTCTCTAAAATAAATATATATTTGAACTATTGAGTATTTATTTATTTATTATTACGGGCAAGTCCAATTTAGTAAAAGTAACGAATAATAACTCAATATAATGGTAATAAGAACATAGAAAAATGTGTAACATGTAGGCTACAATCTAGAACGAAAATAATATAAAAATAAAATAAAACAGAAAAAAAAATACAAAAGTCTATAACATCAAAACAGACGTAAAAATTAGTATACAAAAAGTAAAACATAAATATCTACAAAATGTCCACTTTAAGCAGTTCCCTTTTAAATCTATTGAGAGACAAATCAAACAATTTGAGATGAGTCAACGTATTAGCTAAACTAGTGTCCTAGGAAAAATGTGTAAAATGCGTAGTTACGTCTGTGGAAAGACACAAAAATATTTGTATTGATTGCATGGGGCGTGACTGAACAAGTAAGTTAATTTTTGATGGAAGCTGAGGACTCACATCTGCCATTAATAATCTTAAACAAGAGCATCATGTCTCCGTGGCTTCTACAAACTTGAATGGTGATATGTGCAAGAATTGTTCGATATAAATGTAGTCATTATAAAACTGAAACTTATTGGAAATATAAGTAAAAAAATTATGTTGCACTGCATCCAATTTCAGCTTGTAAGTCAAATAATGCAGATTCCAGACGGAGGAACAATAATCAAGATTGTTGGCAAAGTCACTAGTTAGTATTTTAACAAAGCCCAGTATTTTCTTTGTTTTGAGATAGACGGATGCAATATGGGTATCGAATCTAAGATGGGAGTCAAGAGTAACATCTAGGTCAGTGAATTCGACAACCGAGCCAAGAGCCACACTATTTAGGCTGTAGTTAAAAATGAGTAGGATATGAGAGTAGTGGAATCACATGATGACGTTCAATGAACCCTATTTAGAAAGACTAAGTCAGCCTGCAATTGCAAGGCATCATTATAGCTCTTTTCCAACACGGCACCTGACTGGTTTGAAACCTGTCCGAAGCCGTCAGTCATTTAATATTGGACAGGTTTCCAACCAGTCAGGTGCCGTGTTGGAAAAGAGCTTGTAATTATCAATAAATTTGTAACATTTTAGGTCATCCGCGAAAGCAGGATCTCACTAGCTGAAAGGCAGTGCATAATATCATTAATGAAGAGAGTGAACAAGAGAGCAGGTCCTAGGTGAGGTCCTGGGGACACATAATGGCACTGTGAAAAACAAATTTTAGCCTATTTTTCTTCAAAACTACATGCAAGCACCAAATCTGACTTCAGATTCGTGATCAGCACCCTCGAAAATAAGGGGTAGGAATTTTTTTTTAAGATTGAGAGTTTTACGCTAATGTAAATAATTACCAAAAATTCAGTTATTTTATAAAGGATACCTACAGGCAGAACTATATTTGGTAATTATTTATCTATATTAAACGTAAACATACTTCTCCAATCTTAACAAAAATCATTCCTACAACAAATATTTTTCGAGGGTGCTGATCACTTAATCTGGTTTTCGAAAAATTTGTTTCAAAATTATAACCTCTATTTATACATTACATTAGGTTGAAATTGCAATGTACATCTCTGCCCCCTCTGCCTTCTTCATTTCACGATGACGTCACACTGTTGTGAAAATATATAGGAGTTATATTGCAATTTGAACCTAATGTAATGTATACATAGAGGTTATAATTTTGAAAAATTTTTCCGAAAACTACATGCGAGCACCGAAATCTGACTTCAGATTCGTGATCAGCACCCTCGAAAATAGGGGGTAGGAATTTTTGTTAAGATTGAGAGGTTTACGCTAATGTAAATAATTACCCTATATTTATATATTATCATCAAAAATACGGAGACATCTATCATCTATATTAATATTGTTTGTGAAACATACTTCTATCAATTTATTAATTAAAAATCAGTTAAACGTAAACAACAAATATTTTTACAATACCTTCTTAAACCAAACTTAATCTTGTTTCATAAACATAACATTTCAAAATATACTTTATACCAGAATTTGATGATCACAGTAAGATTTGGTGCTGTGACAAAACTATTACATCACATTAACCTTGTCCTAATTTAAAGATATATTTCCTATTAAATATATTGATACATTTGGTTTGTTACCTGCTAAGCAATTTTCAATTCTTCGGCAACTGGTTTGAGAGTATACTTGGGATTTGGATTGCCGTCTGGTCGCCCCAAGTGAGACATAAGTACCACACTCTTTGCGTTCTTGTCCAAGGCATATTTTACTGTTTCTAAAGCGGCCACGATACGTTGGTTGTTAGTTATTACTCCTTCTTTTAGAACGTTGAAATCGACACTAAAAATAACAGGGTTAATTTTTCCCAAAAATAATTATTTTACCTGTAAAACTTACCGTATGAGGACTCGCTTGTTTGCAAGGTCTAATGCATCGATGGCTAGTTTGTTTAATGCCATTTTTGAGGTACTTTTTGAGAAAAGCCGGCAGCGAATTGACGGTCTGATGAATATTTGTCTAAAAATTGTCAAGGACATATGGAGGTCAAAGGGAGACAGGTTTCGCCGATAACGTAGGTTACTGCAACCAGTGATGTTAATTTAAAAATTTGCTTTTAAAAATTCTCACAAATTATTTTCTGTTTTCAAAGAACTATTCACTAGATTTACCACCGTGGATGACACACTTTACAAGGATGAATGGAATGAAATGGTTATTTTTCTATTGAAGATAAGTTAGTTCAACACTGATAATTTTCACTTCTGTCGATCATGCACATGAAAGATATGATGTTCTTGTCAACTGTTTTTAACAGCGTTATCTGTTATTGCAATTAAAATTTAAACATCTTAAAGAATAAAAAAATTTTATCTACGTTAAAGAATGCATAAACAGATTTATATATATATAACTCTTACTATAGTGTAACATTGTAGGAGGTAAATTAAATAAAAATATATATATGAGCTAAGTAGCTATACCAACAGTTTATTTAGTTTCAGACATAAAAAAATAATTCAAATTGTATTTATTTATTCCGTCCATCTATGAGCACAGTGCGGATTAGTACAGACATAGTATAATCTCATTTCTTCTTCAGCTCTGGGTTTGGGCTTGAAAGAATACAGCCTCTCTATAAACAAAACACAAATTCACTGTTAAAACATATATGATCTAACCACATAGATATGGAAATATACTACCTATGGTTGCATTCCGGACATTGATGATCTTCTGTTCGAGGCAGTGTAGGATCTGATATCACATCTGCCACAATATGGGTAAGTTCACTAAAAACAAGTTGTTACTATGATGCCCTCACATGACAATTACCGTAACTTACTCAATTTCGTGCATAATTTTATTAACGTAAATGCACTTTGAATCGGCATGTTGTTTGTAGTCACAATTTCGACAGGCATAAAGTAATATTTTATTTTCTTTGTCTTCTTTTGGGTACAACATGTTGTTGCTGCAAATAAGACAATAATATGTACTTGTTAAGATTGCTAGAATCAATTATGAGGTTATTAAATATTTCCTAACCATTCTTGGCAAAATCGTATACCAACAAAACCTGGACCTTCACTGTGAGAATCGTATCCACTTGGTTTAGACATTTTGGTCTAAATATGTTTAATTTAAATTAATAAAAACAAGACGTATGACATATAACCAGCAATTGTATTTATTTCTGACATTCACTGACATTTCAGAATTCACAGAACAGTATGACATAGATGATAGATAATAGAACACTACACTAGTACAATGGTCGTCAGCTTAAAGTCACCACTTCCATGTTTTGTCCCTTTCTAGCACCGTGTATAATAAATGGCACTAGAAAAGAATGGACCATGGAACTGGTGACGACCATTGTACACTAAACAGGAAATAGATCCTAAGCACAGCATAGTGTCTTAAGCCTGCTTCAGTGAACAACGTACTCAACGTAGTGTTGCAGGCAACATCCCCATCACCAGTTTAATTTCAGTAAATATAGAGTTTATAAAGTAGGTTGCGTTTTTGTTGCTTATGTTATGTACAAATGTTGCTCCTCCGGATAGTTGAAGTTGAAGATTTTGAATTTCACTCAGTTTCAATTCAACAACGAACACAATTAATTTCATTGGCTGAAAGTCACGTGACTTAGTGCTGCTGGTAACACTACGTTGTTCTCTGAAGCAGGCTTTAATCTATAATCTGTAACTTTCTAAAGAAAATAGATCTTTAGTTCGTGGTACAGGAACTATTTCATTTGGTTCCTCTGTCGGTTTTGTCCAATGATCTGTGGTCCACTGTTCTCAGCCAGAAAACTAAATATATTTATTTTCTGCATTTTTGTAATTATTTACATTAGTAGAAACCTCTCCAATCATGATTAAAAATTCCAACCATTTAATAATGGAACGTGATTTTAAATAATCACATTTTTCGGTCACTCCACTGTTTACACTTTCTACACCAAACCTTTTCTTTCACAAATATCTGATGGTGGAGACTGCTAATAAGAATTAAGAAGGAAAAACTTTTGATAATTTTAGTACTCATTTACTTTACTTTTTATTCTATTGGTTCTATCGTTGACTATATACACGTTTTATGTAACGCTACAATTCTTCTGTTACTGCACTTATGTTATCTGATCTGTAAGGAAAAACATAAACGCCTTGTTCGAGTTGCAGCAGTGAATCTAGGACGATCCACTATAGTCGATCACTTCACTTTTGAGAGAAATCTAATGAAAACTTGTTTAAAATATATCTGGAAGACTATTTTAAACCGTTTTAGCTGTTCGCTTGTCGGAACCCGAATATGCGTAAAGAACAAATAACAACGAATCAAAACCGCGGAAGTTGTATCACAATATCACAATTCAGAATTCAATATTCAATTCACAAACACATGAACTATGAACACGAACACATGTAAATGTGCATAAAATTCGCTTACATGTATGTATAGTAATATGTACAGGATCAGTTAAATTCGCAATTATAATTTTTTCAGAAGTTAACGGTTTTCTACTTTTCAGTTAATTAAACAAGATTAATATATTTTATTCTTAGTTATATTTTGAACCATTTTACACGTTTCAATTTAAAAATAATATTCGCCTCTGGCAAATTCTTGAGCGATAGAGTCACAAATCAGCATTATTTATTCCATTATTGTTATTCGTGGATATATAATGATTATGCTTAGGTGTATTTCGAACAATTTTATTTAATTAGTAATATTAGAATTATAGAAGTTTTAATAAATGTGAAAAGTCTACGCAAAACGATTTCTACATGTACTTTTTCCTTCTCAAATCAGTTGAGGTTTTCTAACGGTGGATCAACAAGTTGTGGTTTTTTTAATTATTGTTTATCTATACATCCAAACCGATAAATCCTAAAAAGTGATGTGTTAACTAAGAATTTTCAAGCTGTAAGGTAAACCAATTTAAAATATATTTATTAATAAGAGCATACCTAGTTAATATACATTTAATGCAGAATTTATTAAAGTTAGGTTATATTATATTTCATAATTATTCTGCACCTTTATTTATCATTTTCCTGAATTAATATCGGATTTTTATTTCAGGCCTTTACTATACATTCCAAAGAGGGTACAAATACATGACTAACAGATATGTCTCAATGAAAAGTCAAATCAGGAAGTTTTGTAAGTCATTTTTTTCTGTTTTTTTCTTTTAACAATTAGAGACATAAGTAATAATAAATATAAGTAAATTAGATGCAGCTGTGTAGCATATCGAATTGAAATATTCAGGTATTATATTTTTAAAGATAATTTAAGGCAATGAAGTAATTAATTGCATTATGCGTAATAATATAATGAAGTTATGAACTGTAATAAAAGATCGATATTATATTGTATATATGTAAAAGTGACGGTACATATTAGGTACATTACATTTAAATTATTTAAACGCATGGTTTTTAAACTTATATTACACCTGTAAGTGTTCAGCCAATTATGTTCTGTAATAGTTACAAATTTAAATCAAGTATTTTGTAGAAATTTATATTATTAATTAGATTTTTAATTTCTAATTCAAATTTTGTAAAAGGCAGTTTTTATAATAATTACGGATAATAGGCAACTAATTATAAATGGCAAAGTTGAAAAATAGAAGTTATTAAAAATTATATATCGGATCAAAGACAAAAATAAGATGAAAAATATAGCTTTAATGGCTAGCGAACAAAAACATAATTATTTAAATAAAATATATCAGATGACATTTTGTTATTTTGATTATTTAATTACCTATACAGTTTTGTCGAGGAATGTTGCAACATCCAGTATACAGTGAATTCTATTTATAAAAGAGAGTTCTGATAATTTTTTCTTATCATTCCGTAATACATCTATACTTATCTCGATAAGGTGTAATGATAAACGGTAGAATATTAATTTAATGATGTCATGATAATTTGGTACTTAGTATATTTCTATCAGAGTAACAAATTGCCTTTTTAAATATGTATCTAATTGATCGATTGTACTAAGTTAGATTTTATGATTTAACTATTTAGCTTTAAACGATTTAAATTATATTTGAAATGTTTAACACAACTAAAAATTATACTTAACACACATTCAATACCATTTTCTTAGTTGAGTGGTGATGACTCATATTTTTCTTCATATCAGAAGTACCTTAACAGGTTGGAATGTTCCCAAACGATTTACAAAACTTCCATCTACGAAAGTTAGACACTGATCTATTCTCGGCAGTGGTAAATACTATTATCTAAAATTTTTCACTATCTTATCTAACTTATAAATTTAATTACTCGGCAATTGTGCAAAGAGTGAGGTTTTTGTAGTGCTATTTTTACAATGCAGGATGGTAACCAAAAGAAACCCAAATATAAAACTTTGGGTATGTCCTTTTCGTAGAAGAGGGAAAACAAACGAGGTGAGACACTCATCTTTAATGACTTGAATAAAGTATTTTTCGGTTTTTTAATCGGGTTAGGAGTACTTGCCAAAAACTGTTTAGTGCTTTGACATTCAACTGAACGTAATTAATCAATTAATAAACTATATATTTTTGCCTGTATTTGTTACAATATGAAAAACTTGAATGTTATCATTCTCTTATTAGTTATTTCATTTATTCGACTCATATTGATAAGTAAGGAAAATATGTAAACAAATGAAGAGAGATAGGAATACATTTTTATTAATTTTTAGTTTAGTTTTAGTTTTTGTTTATTTATTTAGTTTAATATAGTTATTTAAAGTGGTGACAGATGCAAGAGACAATATTTATTCATAACAACTTTTTAAGGACAGATATAAATCTATAAAATCATATGATATATAACTATAATTTATCTAAAAACTAGATGACAGGCACCAAATATTTGTTCGAATACGTGCAAATTGTCATAATATTTCCATCCTTAGCAGCTGCAAAGATATATCAAATAATTTGTATATCCTTTTTGGCAAGGTTGGTTATTATTTATAAAATTTATTTATTATAGGTTATTTTAAAATTATAGATTACTAGTGCAGAGGTTCTTTTTATTAACGTAATTTATCAATTGACACATTGCTTTATATTAAAAAATAGGGTGGTTATTAGTCAGTAGTTCTGCATATTTTTAGTGTCACCATATAAGTTTATTTTTTTAAATTATTTATGTATTTATTATTACCCATTTTTTTAACTTTATATATTAATATTTTTATTTGAATTTAGTATTTAAAATAAATAATAATGTTTTGATTAAGGTTGAAGCTCACATATCCATCAGTTGATTAGTAACATACTTTATCTAATGCTTAAAGTAAATAAAGTTTATCTACCTGTCACCTATGTCTTAAAAATACATACCTTCGTAGTTTCTACTAACACACAATAGAGCCTTGTTAGTAATACTTACTTTGTGTTATTTTTAAACTTACCACTTTGTGAAGACATATTTTGGAATTATAAATTCAAATTAGATGCATAATGGATTTGCTCCACTAGATTCCACATGGAATATAGGGTGTTGATGTTTGAAAAGTTGTGTGGCTAAAAGGGTGGAGGCAAACCAGCGGCGTGGACACGGCGGCAGTAAATTACAATTTTCCGTGCTATTCACATGCAGGTGCATGCGATTACGAATAATTATATAGAAATTTCCTATTATTTCTCATTCATCTATGGTAGTTTGTGTATAATTGCAGCAACAAATAATACATCCTCAGTTGTATCAGCTGACATACATTAAGGTTGCCGTTTTTATACGCAGATTTTCAACGAATTTCATAGCTGTTGGAAATCATCCAAATTTAGCATTATATTTAGTTCTAATAATAATAATAATAATATCTCTACCCCTCATTCTAATCACGAGGATTAGCCCAGAAGTCGAAGACTTGTGCGGGAGAGGGCGGCATATTATTATTAAGCAGGCCACATTGCACCCAGGAACGACTTACGTTGGTAGGCCCTAACCACTATTCAGTGCAGGAATGAGGGAAACCTGGAAAACCTCATTAATTAAGGGGTAGAAAGTTGAATGCCAACCGGTATCAATCTCTCACATTGAACCAAGTCAACATTCTTCCACCCTACCATACCCGCAGAGAGGGTGCCAATCTCTCCACGAATATAGCTTATATACGGTCTACCGGCTGCAGGGGTCGAACCCACAGCGATCCAGTCACCTCGATTCAAGTACTGACGCCTTAAACCGCGCGACCACTGACCGATCCAATCTAATCTAATAAATTCTTCCATCTACTGGGTGGATCTTGTTTGTTCATCTTTAGATACGATTCCTTGAAAGATGTCCTTGAAACACCAGTCGTAATGGTGGTAATGTCGGGAAGTGCGTGTACAGTTACAACCCACTTTTTCAGAAACACTCTGTCTAATGGAATTTTATTATTTCTTTTTGTTCAAAATATGTGAAAATTATTGTACAATCCGTAAAAATACTGTATTGTTATTTTCTTATATTTTGAATGTATTAAATTGGTAGGCTAAAGTCATGCACCATTACGTTACTTAATTAAGTTGAAAAGTAGAAAGTTTAATTAATTAACGGTCAATTTCAAAATTCATTATGCAAATGTTAGTACAAACCAGGGTTATGTTGATTTAAGTTTCTACGTTTGATCGACCGATCCTTCATTTCAAAATTATACATATTTTTGAAAGAAAACTTTGAATCAACAAATTTTTACAATTTCAAAAATATAACAACGAAAGAAGGGATTGATTATAATGTGACAAACATTCCACGATTTATATAACTAGAGTTGACATATTTTTCGACGTGATTTTTAATGTGTCGTTAATAATTTTTGAAAACAAGTATCACTGGTCGTTTTAGCTTTACGATCATGACATTTTAGATGCGCTAAAAATTATAAACAAACTGCAATCTTTAAAAATAAAGGTAAACATAAATGTGAATGATTTCAGCCAATTAGCATAATGATGTCAGCTTTTGCAGAGATGCAGGCTCGAATACAAAACACTTTCAATAACAGTTGGCCTCTAATATTGGTGACCACGTGGTCATAGTCGTCTCATGTGATCGGGTAGCATTCGGACTAACATTAATAAAATCGTCGAAATTTCATTTAATTTCCCGTTTTTGTCGTTCTAAAGGGTAGCACACATCGCTGTTAAGGGTTCCATACACCTCTACCTTAAAATATGTCCTTTATTGACAACAACGTTTTAGTTGTTTTTATATGCAGAATGGAGAAGTTTAAGGTAGCAGTTACTTCATTTGTTGATAGAATATCAAAATTAATTTTCAAGATATAGGACATTGAAGTTTACGTTTTTGTGCGCTTGCTGGAAATATAGATTTTTCAAAATTTAAAGGAAGGAATACTTTAAGGTGCCCGTATCCCTCGCCGTAAAATGATCAAATTTGTAGTGTTTTTAGGTACTGAAATCTCGAAAAATAAAACACGTAGAGCAAAAGTAATATCAAAAATGGAATTATTGATGTTTTGTTTATCCACTTTTACTATTTAAACTTTCGTCAAATAATGTAAAAACTTTTAAAATGCATTTATATGACACACATAATTTCGCTATTCTA
The DNA here is from genome assembly GCA_025584915.1 of Monochamus saltuarius. Taxonomy (NCBI): domain Eukaryota; kingdom Metazoa; phylum Arthropoda; class Insecta; order Coleoptera; family Cerambycidae; genus Monochamus; species Monochamus saltuarius. The sequence continues at coordinate 34,416,501 of CM046729.1, forward strand.
ACCCCACATTTTGACAATTATTTTCACATACTTATAAACAAAAGTGAACAATCTTATATGCAGAACTATGTAAGTTTATGTTATAACAATGTTTGCATCTATAGTTGAATTTAAAAAATACGTATTTTGAAAGATTTCAGTACCTAAAAATTCATTGGATAAATCGCTTTCTGATGTTATATGTTGATTTTACTTCGGTACCTTTGAATATTTGCAGGTGGCATGAAATAACATTCTTGTTATTTGCTAAACTCTATATTATTCAGTTCTTAAATGTCTAAAATTATTTATATTTGTAGAAAACACTATTTCAAGAATACGGCGCCCTTAAGTTAAAGGATGACGCTGCGAAATTACTTTCCAAAGTTCCTGCTATAGAAAAGATTTTAACACTAGCGCCATCTTACACGTAAAATAAAAAAAAATACAACTGGAATTGCATACATATTACAACTAGCAAGAAAGTGGATATGGACTTTAGATCTGAAAATCATTTGTACAGTTTTTCGGACAATCAGCTTCCCTGTCTTTTGTTTCAGTCTGATAAATTTTCCCCGCTTTCAACGATACGTGTAGTTCCCCAATGAATTTCATCCGCGCGCTCGTGTCCGCGTGATGTCATACTTAGATATCGTAAAATTTTTCATTCTTTTTGTTTAACAACTCTTCTTCAAATGTTAGTAGTAGTTCTCTCGATGAGACGCGAAGTGCGCACAACAGTTTGTTTTCCAAATATTTAAAAATATACATTAACACTTTCTGGTTTATTTTCGTGCAGAGGTAACTCGATGTAAATATAAAATCGGTGTCATAAGCGTCCTGACGCTGTCGCAAAGTGGTTGTGTTGTATTTTGTTTTGATGCGCCTTATGTGACAAGCTCTTGTATAGTGTTCTTTTAACTCCATGTGATATTTTTGTGATATTAATTTAATTTATAAGTGAAATTTGTTTACCATGTACGGATATGTGAGTAAAATTCTTTTAATATATTGCGGCATTTTATTTTTTATGTATATAGGGTGTCTCTTGATGGTCTATTCTTTACTAAAGTTAAGAACCGGAAACCGGGGACACCCTGTATATAAGGTGATTCTAAAATATAGCGCCAAATTGAAAAGAGAAACAAAATGTTTCATGTGAACATGGGACCGAAAACGACCGACTTTCAAAATCATATACAGGGTGAGTCAGAAAGAATGGGTCAACACTAAGCTGAATACCAGACACCAAAATATTATGTTTGAGCTCATCATGCTTTATATGAATGTTTAAGAAATACAGCGTGTTAAGGTTTAAATTTTATTCTAAAATGTCTCATTAATTGCAGGAATAATAAATCACACGCACGCAAAATAAATTCGCTTATATTTATTGACATGAAAATTTGACACAAGCCTACTAAGAAAAGGAGCAATATCAGCGCCTGAAAGAAAATCGCAAAACTCGGTAACCGATAAAGTTAGGCGACCTTCTTTTAGATTTTTAACTTTTTTAAACATAGCTCAACAAATAAAAAAATAGGTTTTGATTTACCTAAATAATATGGTGACACTAGCACCCTTTAGCAGCATCGTCAAAATTAGCTTCAAATTCGTATTCTCACACCAAAAAACCCAACACCACTAATTTTCAGTCATGCTATCAAATGTTTCTCAATTGAGAAATGTCAGAATAAAATTTAAACTTTGAATACCCTGTATTTCTTAAACCAACGACATTCGTATGAGGCATGATGAGCTCAAACATAATATTTTGGTGTAAATGATACTGCAGGAAACAACTACTCCGCGTACTAATGCCCCGACCGGCATTGAATTACTCCTGCATGAGTAATAGCTCGTCGCCCAGGGCGAGAGGTCTGCCTTAAGTACCTTCTGCAATGTAAGTCGCTTCCTGTAAGTCGAGCCGCTTAAGCCGAGCAGGAAGTAAGCAGACCACTTATATCTCACCATAATATTTTGGTGTCCAGTATCTCCAGCTTAGTGTTGACCTACTCTTTCTGTCTCACCCTGTATATTTTTAAATAATCCGAATGAGATAATTTGGAAATATCCTGTAAAATAAAAATTATAACGGAGATAGTGTAATTTAAAATTGTGTAATACAGCATTATAACAAATTAAATGCTCATTAATTAGGCAATAATTAAAAATAATATAAGAAACTGTAAATTTATCATAATTAATTTGACAAGTAGGTAAACAAAAATATAAACATTTTTGCTATTTAAATTCGATGTTGAACATTTGTATTCAATTTCATACATGGGTCAGCGCAAATATACATGGGCGTCCTCAGAAAATTTATCAGGGGCAAACATAATTGCAAGCTCTAAAAGTTAATAAGAATTGTAACATTTTTTATCTCATGGCAGGATATTTACTATTGGGGCAAAGATAAATAAAAAACGTAAAATATTTCAAAATAAATAAAATGATCAATTTTTGATAATTATATTTAGGAGGTTCTCTCTTATAACATGTAAAACTGACTGTTATTGTATGTATGTATGCTAAATTTTTGCGAATTCTAGGATCGTTAAATATGCGTTTAGCTTATAAAATAGAAGCATCACTTGAGTGTTGTCGCTGTAGAATACTTTTATGCCGTAAAATGAACGTAGTATCTAAATTCATTGAGTACGACTCTGTCTTCTGGTTTAACTATTTTATGTAAAAATTGCATATGTTGCATAGCTTAAATAAGGCAAATAAAGTACAAATGTGAATAAAGAAATCACTGATTTTTTAAAGTTTTTCAAATACGAATTTCCGACGATAGATCAGGATAGGAGTCATCAGTCATCATCAAGTAGGAAAGAGGAAATTAATTGTGACCAAAAATTATCTAACCAATCTATGCGTAGGCGGTTGCAGATTATTTATTTTCGACATGTGCGTAGTAGTTAATAAAACACAAAGCACTTTTGTATATTTAGTAAGTTAATAATAAACAGAAGGTTGTTGAGAAGCTCCCATCGCTTTTCTAATTGATTACATACCGGGTGTTTGGTAAATCTTGTCAGTAGGAATAGTGCCTAGTCATAAGGTTCGAACGTAAAATATGTAGAAAAAGGAAAATAAATATGATTCAGCTTTATATTGACGTGAATTGTTTGTAAGTGTGAAATGTATTCTCATTTTAACTGTTTCTGTACGAGTGACAAATTTAAATACTGGGTAAAATGCTATTAATAACCATTTCCTTTTGCGGAGGAATGATTGAATCAAATGATTCAAAGATTTAGATAGTTACTTTAATAATGGGATAGAAATATATGTAATTTTAAATCATTATTGTATTGATTTGCGCTTAAAAATAGCCTTAAAGGCAATATTTAGGATGATGTTAAAAATCCTAAAGAAATGCACACCTCTGAACAGAAAAGTGTTGACTGCCGCAATATCTTGCAGTGCATTAAAACAAATCATCAACGACTATTTCCGTAGAATTAGTAATGTCATCAGATTTGCTTGCAAAAACGTTTTTAATTATCAATTGTTGTACGAAATAATATAGTTATAAAACTTGGCCAAACAATGTTCAATTAACAATTTTACACGTTGCTATTTTATCAAATGTATGAATTTTTAATTACTCTGTTTAACGATTTTTCATGGGTATGTTTGATATTGCGCGGAATTTGGAGGTCACCCAAAACGGCATTCATTTGAACTCATTGTCAAAGGCGACTATTGGAATTTTGATTAATCTAAAATGTCTATGCAAATGACCAGAGTGTGATGGCTACACCATACCTTTACTGACTGTGGAATTTCGGCAAGCTAATTTTTACAATTAAAATTACAATATGAATAAAGAGAGGTTATATTCTACTAATTATTTTATCGATGTGACAAAAGCCTGGCCTACTACGAATTTTTAAAAGGATCGTTTTCAAGATAGTGGTATTAGGCATTTTTAACCATATACCAAATTTAATGGAAAAATATGTATTCTGTGTGTTTTTATGGGGTACCAAAAACAAAAATCAGACAACTAAACATTATAATAGATCAGAGGTTGCCATGAAAGTGAAAACACATGTTTTACCCTTTTAATTGCGGCCGCAGTAAAAATAATGAACGTACAAAATATGTAGTGAATTGTGAATACGCCGCAGCCAATATTAGTGGTTGTGTCGTTAAAGAATTTTAAAACTATTTTAAATATGCTTGCAATTTGAATCCTGCGAATGCTCTAAAAAAGAAGTGTTCATATCAAACATTTTAAGAAATAAATATTGTATTTAAATTTCATGAGGGTGTACACTGTACACGAGCCCATCGCCTTGAATACACTTATTTGTTATGAAGAACTCGTGAAAATTATTTGAAAACTGAAGAAATAACGTATCAATGATATTGTCACAATACTTACTTGTCCCAGTAACAGGTTCAGGTTTCAAAACTAAGGAACTAAATTTGAGAAAAACAAAAAATAAAGGTACCTACTTACTGTTTTAGAAAAAGTTTTAAAATTTTTGAACACCCTGTACATTATAAGTTTGACTAGAGTTTATTACATTCCAGGATATGCAAAATTTTTATCAACAATGTATAGAAAAACCAATAATAATAAAGGTTTATAAAATGTATCACAATATGTACTTACATATTTCATTATTATTGAATTTTCAGCAAAATATTTATAAAATTAAATCATCACGCAGTTCTGTTTAAGGTAAAGTTGGGTTGCAATTTCCGGTTTCTATAATTTCGCCTGGAAAACGAACAGTTGCGAGTATGAACTTAATTTTAAGAAAACATTGCTTTATTGAAACTGTCCATGGTTGATGATGTAATGTTAAAATTATCAGCAATAATCAAAACTAGGCGTAGCACAAAAAAATAAGTTATTTACACTAAATGTCATATAACTTAAAATTTAAATAATGAAACACGCACTATTTGAGGCAAATAATACAATTTAATAAATAATGTAGTTGTATTCTATTATATAAAAAATATCGAGGAGATAACTATAAAATTTTGTAGTAAAGTAACTTGATTTAGGCCGTCATATTTTGACCTCTGCAATATGTGATTTTTCAACTTTTATAGACACCTTGTATAAATATAGCAATTTTCAAGACTTATATCACAAGAGCTTAAATAATTTCCATGAATAATTTACGTAGTCAGTAAGAAAATTTCACATTTCAAGTATAAATCAAACCTGACATTTTGAAATTAATTTTTACTTTATCAACTGTCAAACAATTTCCACTACTTTATCGCCTCGTCACAAAAAATTTCCGGAAATTTTTCTGTTTACAATGGAATGAGTCAAAATAAAGGCATCTTATTGGTTTTAAAGTAGAGGTGTGAAATTTTCTTTTCGAGGTAATTTTATGAAATGCGAAATCCTGAAAATGCCTTGAAATTATCCGGAATTCTGCAATATCCTTTGTAAACCATATTTTACGAAATCTTGTCACAATTTTATTTTGAAATTGTATCGAAAAAAATCCTCGTTGGGAACATTCGACCCCTTGGTCCATATTTAGTAACGCCATTGTCACCTTTCATGAAAGTAGGTTAACAATGGTCGATCCGTAGCTCAGTTTGTAACACAAATTGATTCATATCAATTTAGAACTCGAAAATGAGATTGAAATACGTATTTGGGAATAGTCTGACCCCTTTGGCGCACTCATAGTAACGCCATTGTCACCTTTAATCCTGTCCTGTGAAAGTAGGTCAACACTGTGGACTGTGACCCAATTTAAGATACACAAAAGCTGCACGAGTCGATTATTTTCTGTTTAATAATATCTTATTCAAATTAGAACTTAGAAATTTTACTGTTGCATTTTAAACATTTATTATTACATTTTTAGGGACATCTTAATACATATATAAAGTAATGAGAATATATAATATGGTATGTATTAAGCTGCAATGATTAGCAATATTACTTTTATACAAATAATACCTCAGGTATCAAAATAAACGCGACTTTTTATTGCTTAATTTATGATCCCACTTCGACATAAACACATGGTTTGGTAAGACTTTGGATGATTATTTATAAGTATTATTTCATAATTCGCGTGACTCATATGGTACCCACTTAGCATGGGTTCATTTTCGCTGGTTACCTCATTATTGTTGTTATGATCTGCCAGCTGGTGTGTGAAAGAATATGGTACAGTATAAGAAAACATTTTTATGTTGTATGTAAACTGACATTTAAGAATTTGACCCCAAAGCAAAACAATAAAGTAACAATTTATCAGACTTGGTTTATCGGTCTCGTTCTAACTAAAACGGTTTAACATTCACATATGCACTTTATATTTAACTTTTGCGGGAAATATAAAATTTTCAAAATACAAACGATGAGTTTTCTGACTGAGAAGGCTTTGTAAACAAACAAGTTTGACATATAGCATTATTAGAAGCATGTGATTAATATGATCCAATGAAAAAGTTTCATTTCTTTATTGTAACGGTCGTCAATAACATTATGTATTAATTTTTAAGATTTAAAAAAAAATCCTTTGTTCGAGCTGTTCTCGAGTTTCAATAAAATTTGTGTTAACACGCAACAATGTTACTTGTTTATTCTTAGTCTTTTCAGTCAGAACACTTAAATATCGTTGGTATTTTGAACATTTTATGTTTCACATGAAATCTGCACAACAAATAATAATATATGTATCTATCTTCATAATGTTCGTTTAGCATGCCCAAATCTCCTGCTGTTATGTGCAGAACAACATCCATTTGAAGCCAGGTATTAATCCAAAAATTTATAAGAACCTCTTCTAATATATGCAGTTCGTTCTGAAGATCTGAAACATAGTTATTATGGATTAGCACTGACAAAACTGAATACGTTCTACCCTATCTCGATCAGTAAACTTTGAACAGGGTCAAATGATAAGTGCCTGTGAGACTTCTATAAACTGACGTATGCGAAATTGTGTTGTATTCTGTAAGTTGTATTGCTGCCCTGCACGTACTTAATAAGGGAGTTTCTTCAAAAGCGCTGTTATAATTTGGCATTGATGACGATTTACTTGATCGACATTTAGATGATGATGTCCTGGAACGAGTGTTCCAGGACATCATCGAGTTTCTCCCAAAATCCGAAATGTAGTTACAAAAGTTTTTCTGTTTGTAATGCGTTTTTAGAATAGCGGCGAGAACATTCTTCAACTGCTGCAATAGAAATACAACACAAATAAAATATCTCGATACTCGTTATTTCTGAAAAAACGTGGCATCTTAAATTTAGATACTTAATTAATCAAAGAACACTCAAAACGCATTTAATTATTACTAAGCGATAGAATTAATTTTAATAAAATGAAATTATATACAGGGTGTAACAGATTTTGTCGCGATAGTGTACACAAAACATATACTGTAAAATGCGAAAATACTGAATATATACTCAAACAAAGCCGAAACACTCAAAACGCATTTAATTATTACTAAGATAATTATAACAGACTTAAAATAAAAATAAAGTACTATAAAGATATTGTGTAACTGTATAAATACATAGTATAAACAGTACAATACATGTGTATTTTAAAATTTACTGTTACTCAAATATTTTCTAAAACAATTCAATGTGTCAGGTTTAACATACAGTTTATGTGACTAATTTTGCTCATTTCACAATTATTACATTTACAGCACCTGGTACAGAAAATTTTTAAACACTCATATATGCTCGTCTTGTAGTAAATTTAACGCTCTTTTCGATGGTATGTCTAAATTTGATGGCTGAATAACAGAGATATTTTTGTTTTTATGAAAAAAGGCACCAAATTTTTGAAATCAAAAATGTTAAATAAAGAGCAACTATCAACTTTCCAAAAAAAAATCTACTTTTTGTTGAAAATTACTTGTATAATAACCCCTGAAGTTTGGCCATCAGCATCTGTTACACACTGAATTAAATATTAAAACTTATAAAGTAAGTCAAAATTAAATGAAATATGTAATATAATCAAGCAAAATAAGTTTATCACACATCACACTTAGACCGACCCTGACCAACCGGCCCTACATCCAAGATTCGACTGTTATGGTAATACTAGCCCGTTGGCCCATCCGCCCCTGCCTGTAGCCCGAAAACGGTAACACATAGAAACATGCGGTTTGTGCCATTGTTGTTTTTTCGGAAAAAAGTTATGGACTACTTTATCAGATTTGCTCTATCTATGACAGATTTGCAGTAACCCTTGAAAACCGACCAATATGAATCGCCCTGTATACCGTACACCACAACATCAGTAACTGCTATATCTATTACTGTTTTGTTGCTTGTGGTTGCAGTTGTAACACAGTTCAAGAATGTGTAAGATTAGATAAGGAAAACTACGGAAAAATATTTGTCATTGCCATAGGTGTTGACCTTGACTGTAAAATGCGAAAAATACTGAATATATACCTAAACAACGCTATGAAACACTCAAAACGCATTTAATTATTACTAAGCGATAGAATTAATTTTAATAATTAATGAAATTATATACAGTGTAACAGATTTTGTCGCGATAGTGTATCA
>CM046729.1:34425130-34767523 GCA_025584915.1 Monochamus saltuarius
ATATCTACAAGAGCTATAAGTAAAGACAATATAAGAAATGAACTAATAAGGCAAGAGTTAAACGTACAACATATTTTGGAAAGTATTGAGGAACAACGGTTACACAAATAAACAGCAAAGGAAATCAGAGGAACAGGAGTAACATGGAGCGAAGGAACAAGAATGGCAAGGAATAAAAAAGAATGGACAAGAGTTATAGAGACTGTAAATAGTGTATAGTATAGATTCTTAACACCCTCCCAGCTAACAATTTCCTGTTCTATAAAAATCGTAAGAACATTTCCAGAGCAATGTTTGTTCTAAGAACATTTTCAAAACGTTCTTACAACACTTATACCATAAAAATGGGCACCGTTCTATAGAACCTTTTAGTTCTTTAAGCGGTTCTGTAAGGTTTGCAGGAAATACTTATAGAATTGTTGAATAAACGTTTTCACAGGTCTTAAAGAATTTTTATAACAGTTACAAAACAATCTCATAAAAAATCTATAGATCTTCGTTATACAATTTTTATGTTGCATGGTGTTTTATTTAGAGAACTTTAAAATCGTTTATCTTCTAAAAACAAAATGTTTCTGTATCGCACATGTTAGAAATAATATGGATGGTACAATAAGAACCAATAAGATGGACCTAATCAGCCTGTATAGGAGTACTCACATTACAAATTGCTTAATTGGTTTGTCCATCAGGGAGCAGTACATTTTAATGCGGAAAAAGTTTTATCGTGAAATATGTAGTACATAATGGCAATTTTTTGACGCGCCCTCAGTTAACCTTATATTTCCTATGCTGCTGGAAATTTAATAAAAAAAATGTTTTCTATATTGATGAATTTAACAACCAACTGTATATAAAATTGTCAGAAAGTAAGTATATCCATATTATTGTTATCATTTCACCTATTTATATTGTATATATGTTTAATTAAGATTTTTTTTTTCTTCACAATATGGCGACAGAAAGAAAGGCATTATCTTGTACTTCCAATGGATTCTCACTAATATGACATTTTTGTGTCGATTGCAATGATTATGGAGCAAATATGCTTGGTAAGCAACTACTATAACAGATCTATGCCACTTAATATCCACAGTGTTGTCATATTTTATTGTGGTATTTCAATCTTATTTAATAAATCTAATAAAATTCTTTAACTTCAACATCTAGAAGTGCAAATGGAGAAGGTGTGGAATGGTCTAAATTAAATATGTTACTAAATTTCTATAAGAAAATCAATTTCTATTAGCAATCAAATAAATCTTATCTATCGTAATGAAATTTTCTTTCTGCAAGCAGATACATATTTTTACAAGGCACGACTATGTTATACAAATTTCCCCATTATACTTTGATCAAAATATTTCGTACTTTTACAGGTAGGTCTTGTCAGATGGGAAACCTACATAATGATAGTTCTATAGCGTTTCTTTATGGAACAGAAAGGCTTCTGTTATTTATTTACTCTAAATGATTTTATAACAATTGTATTATTATTCTCTATAACTGCTTTATAGAGCTTTTTCTCTTAAGTTCGATAGCAGCTTCCATATTTGTATTTTGTCCGCAGCAGAATTGTAACTTAACAATGCCTTATACAATAGTTCTATATTTAAACTATAAGCGACATTACGAAATAATTTTATAATAATAATAATATATATATTATATATATATATATATATATATAATAATAATAATAATAATATTATAATTTTTATAGGATTTTATATATTTTTATAGGACAAGAGATGGTATAATTCTATAAAGCAGTATTTTGCATCGGTTTTACAGTAATTTGATTCTATAAGCACCGTTGCTGTAAAATTGTGTTATTGTACACACTTATAGGGCTACATTAGCAGTTATATTATAAATGCTCTATAAATTATGCTCTAAGAACGTTCTTGCAACAAATTTAATAATAATCTCAAAAACGCGAGATTCAATCTTGCGGTGACCCTTGACAACGCCAGAAAAAACAAAATTTCCCTTTCCCCTAATTATCCCGACAATATTTCGGATTCCGCTACTACAGTATCAATTAATCGCTTAGAATTCGGCGCCCTGAAAAACGGTCGAGGGTTCATGAATTTCAGGCGGGGATCAGCCGACGCTCATCGGAACGTCGACCGTTGTTTCGGGACGATTTATCCTCGCCGACGTCTATAATTTACGTTTATGTGGGGTTGATTATTAGTCAGTATTCCCCCCTTATCGAATATCTGCGTCCAGGAGATTTAGCAGATCGAAATATCGGAAGTTGGGGCAGGTGAGAGAATGATTAATGGGGTAGGAGTCGGCGAGGGTTTTAGATAAATGCATTCTGGTGGTAATATTGGTACCTACAAGGTGGTTTACAATCCTTTTGATATGTTTTGCAACGACTGAGAGTGAAAGTAGAGTTTTTAATGGTACACTGATAAAAATGTGTCTGTAATTTCACATAACTTTACGTTGGCAATTTGTAACCAGCGTAAAGTTATGTAAAATTACATAATAATCTTGTAAATGAAATAAGTGCACTGTAATATTACATAAAAAACATAAAATTCCGCATTATGTTATGTGATTTTACAACTATTATGCTAAATTCCATCGTAAATTTGCGTCACTATTATTTGTATTGATATTGTCACAGAATTTGCCCCGCTCGCACCCAATTCGACGACTGTGGTATCGCGAAACGCTAGATTGCCCCGATCGCCCCTACGCGATTCTGGTAAACAAACAAATAATGCCGGGTATCGAGGCGCGACTGGAAATATTGGGAATCGACGAGAAGCGTTCGAGTCGTTCGAGAAAATGGATCTAGAGATGCTAGAAAATACCTGAAATATTCGTTTGGTCTATAAAAGAAGAATAAACGGCCGAGTCAGTCAGTCTCGAATTGCAGTCTTGTATTGAAGTGTTTAATTAAATAGTGTTTAGTTGAGTTGTAATTAGTACTGAGTAGTGTACAGAGTAGTTAATAAAGATAAGTGATTAATTAACGGATCGTTTTTCTGGTAAAAGAAAAAGTCGGATTAGGAAATCCGTGACAATATGTAATTTTACTGAATATTTAAATTTTCTTATATTTTATATACAGGGTAAACCTTAAATAAGTACAAATATTTTAACTGCTGGTGTATTTCGTCATATAGATCAGTCTAGTGAAAGCCATTTTTAAAATATTTACGGAGATATTAATTTTTTTAAAATACCCACATTTTGAGAACCGCATGAACCACATGATTTGTTGCGAGGTTGTCATATCTTCTTTAATATAAATATTACGTTTCCCTTAACGTAATAGTAAAGTAATACGGTTAATTCTATTTTAAAAATACTTGTTTGAAACATAAGTACAGTAAAGTTGGGTATGTAGTATGATACGCAGCAATATTAACATACATTTTAACTGCTTAACTGACCTTACTATAAACGATTAAAAATGAATTTCCGCAAGTTAAATACTACCGTAAAGTATTTAGGAAGATATTACGTGATATTACTATGTCCAATGTTCAAAAATTATACATAAACGTGCACACAAACTTACCTGTTTGTTAAAAAATTAACTATTTAATCAGTAATCCAGATTTCACAAGTTAAATGCCATTGTACACTGTTAGAAAGAGACACAAGACACAATTTCCTTAAGTTATTTTATGAATAATACGAAAAACTATGATTTTCTCACAGAACATATTAAGTTTCTTAAAGCAAAGACATTTGTGTAACACTGGCAACACTGTGAACTACACGTTCAATCTGAAGCGCTATGACTCGTAAATGTATGAAAGTCAGCGGTCCTCAATAAGTTTTCTACAGAAAAATTACAAAATTTATTTAAAATTTCACTTTTTTATTTCTGATTTTTTTGTAAAAAAACTATTAATGATGTGTTCTACACAGTGAACTATACTGCTGGTTAAAATATTTGTACTTATTTAAGGTTCACCCTGTATACTTACCTTTATAACTGACATTGAAAAATATGCATTGAAAAAAACTTTTTCAATAACTAATATTATTGCACATACAGGTATGACTAAATATCAATGCGTAAAAAATTGAACAATATGCAAATGTTAAAAAAATGTATATACCAAAGAGTTCAAATATTACATTTTGTTTAACCTGAATAGCCAATTTAAAAATGTATTATATTATTTTTAGCCATATGGATAGTGTATTGACAGATGAAGTGGAAATGTGGGAAAAGTTTTTACTTTTAATGTTATGAAAGAAAGTCTCTGCTTGTTAAAATGTACAAAAGTACAGGTTTAAGCTAGTCAATATAATATGCAGTCTTACTAACAAATTATTACAAATAAAATACTTAATTAAATACGAAAAAAAACTCAGTTTTGTCTGTGAGTAGTGTGATTTTGCTGCATTTACGATATTTGTATTTCATTATACTCCATTGTTTTGTATAATACCAAATAAATGACAAAAAAGGGGTTTATGCAGTCACCCTGTAATTTTTTTTTAATTTCCGCAAAGTGGCAGAATTTATTATTCGATCTCCGTCCTCACATCCTACAAATAAGTGAAAGCGAGGAAACGAAAAGGGAAAACGGGTATGATAATGAGTGCGTAACTGACAAATCTCGAATTTATTTACTTCTTTGGGGTATACGCGTGCGTGTGGGGGATATTTTGTCACTTTATGAACCTTTTGTAGGTCTTTGTATAAAGATAAGGCGCTGCTTCGTTGGATTCATTATTATTTTATTCATGACGGAATTTGGATGCATCCATTTTTCTTGAGCGACGTGAGCATAGCGCTGTTCATTATTTTTGTATTGAATTTTAATAAAGAAATAGATAGTAGACTTGGATTTTTAATGTTTATTTTAGTTTATTTATTAGTTCCCAAGATACACAGTATTTGCACAAGTCAATAAAGAAAGAGGACAAATGACAATAATATAATACTAAGTCAATTTTATAGTAAATTAAAAAATAAGTCATGTAAAATAAATTAAAAATAATACACAACATATTAAGTTAAAAAGATAAAACTAAGATGAGAATAAAAATTTTAGAACACTGCGCGGTTCAGTCGCGGCAAATCTTTTGCTGAACGGTTCCGACCATAGAGTCGTAATACCAACAACAGGAGACGACATCACTATATGGGCGGGCCCAGAGATACCGGGATAGCGGGTTTGTCTCCATAGAGCCTAGCCCGAGAACAACTAGGGCAGGTCCCAGTGAAAGCTAAGGATGACCACTTTAATTACTACAAATTATTCTTCAATGATTCTTTAAGAATCATTCTCCACTTTTGTGTTCTTATGGCCACAATGCATTGTATTAGCAATTTTGTTGATTTCTTATTGATTAATAATAATGCAGTTCATTATTTCCAGAATGATGTGAGCAACCAGTTTGTCTGTGAACGTCTGCAGCAATTCAGTGAGCCTCTCCACCGTTTTGCTTCCTCACATACTGGTAGGTACCTGCAATCATGTCTAAAGCTTAATAAATATAATATATATAAAGTAAGTCTATAAACATTTGTGCGATAGACAGTGATGACTATATTGGTAAGTCTTCACGATTTCAAATCTCTTCGTGTCACAATCAAATCTTCCACACCTATTGAGAGATATACAAGCTGATGCAATAAATTGCCGCCAGCCAGCTATCAATATAGACACATAATAGAAAAGACAAGAGAATGCAAACAATAAGAAACATTTGGATGTTTCTTTTTGTTGTATGAAAATTTTAAAAAATGATTTTCAAATAAATATATGTTGTTCATTTCTCTAAACAATTTGTAAAAATAACATTTTGAAATAAAATAATGTTAACTCACCACCTTCTTGTGACGTACCTACTGATGAGAGCACCAGTATATGGTGACTATTTTTGCTATAGACTTTTCAGGTGTACAGTGCGTTTCAATAACTTTGATAACATTTTGATCAGCTGTAACTTTTCTGTTTTTAAAGATATCGGAATGAAACAAAAACCATGTTACATAGTGGACTACCAAGTTTTTTCTTATTAGAAAAAAAAACAAAAGACCAATGATTTTGAGAGATCTTAACCTAACTTATATTTTTAAATGGAACGCCCTGTATATTATTGGATATTTGGATTCTACTCAAAATTCCAAGCATATTTTACAAAGCATATCCTATACCTATCTTCAACTGTTTCTGAGAAATAGTTTTACAAACATGTCAAATTATCATAAAAATTGCTCTACTTGTTCATGACACACTTTGCACTGAGCTAAAGCTGAAGTTCGGCATTGCTTGAGCCGTGCTGGTAACAATCGAGCCTTAGTATTTTGTTCTGTTGAGGAAAATGGCATACAAGTAGAGCAATTTTATGATAATTTGACATGATTGTAAAACTATTTCTCAGAAACAGTTGAAGATAGGTATAGGATATGCTTTATAAAAGATGCTTGGAATTTTGAGTAGAATCCAAATATCCAATAATATACAGGGCGTTCCATTTAAAAAAATATAAGTTAGGTTAAGATCTCTCAAAATCATTGTTCTTTTGTTTTTTTTTTTTCAAATATGAAAAAACTTGCTAGTCTACTATGTAATATGGTTTTTGTTTCATTCCGATATCTTTAAAAACAGAAAAGTTACAGCTGATCAAAATGTTATCAAAGTTATTGAAACGCACTGTACTTTAATGCTGGTCGAGGAATTAGCCCACAGTTATATCCTGAAATTTCTAAACAATAAGTTGCTGGTTTAAGTAAGCATCAGTTGTTTAATTGGAAAAAAATTCTTTAAAATACACAAATATTATTTTATCATAGTGTATCATTGAAAAGGAAATCATATTTTTTAATAGAGAGAAACCTTTTCTTTACACAAAAGTGCTGTAATTTTGTTTTTTCAAAAATATGATTTGGTATCAAGAAAAAAATTATTTGTTTGGCCCTATATAACAACCTTTTCTTCGACGTGTTAACACTGACTGATCCAAAGTCGCGGGCAGATGTCCAGATGATAAAGTATCCAGCTTAATATATTTTTGAAAAGCTCGGTAGGCAGTTTTTGCAATGGCGTAAAAATGTACAGGTTGTTCCATTTTTGCACTAACCATAAGAAATCCATAATTTTACTATTTTTTTTTATTGTAAGCGTAACCTTTACACATACAGGAAATTCAAGAATTTGTTCCAAAAAAAAACTAAGAAGGCAGGTACAAATGTGCCCAATAAAAATAGATCGTAGTCTCATGATTATAAAATCCGTCGCCACCTATATATTACCTAATTAATTCATAGTTCTGTTTTATAGCCTCGGTCGAAGGTCTTAATTTAGATAGGATTATGGTAGGGGAAGAAGAGTGAACCGTCAGATAGATAGTTGGAAAGAAATTTCACGCTAACTACAAAAACGGAAGTCCCTAAATCCTCACCGTTCACATAACATCACGATCTGCCTTCTCATTTTCGTAATTTATAAAACACCAACTATCGTCTATATTTAGACAAAGCGGTGCGACGGATCCGAAAAGATTTAGAAAACAAATGGGGGCGGGTTTAAAAGTACTTTTAATGGACTGATTGTTACCAAAATAGTGTTCAATTGCGTTTTATATTACCACTTAATTGTTAGTTTTAATTTGTAAGTGCAAAATTATACTTGAGAAGACCCGGATATGGACCCTTGACCCTTGAAAGAGTCATGGGCCTATTTTATTTAATCGTTCTTTCGGGACAGAACCATGTTGATATATGGTAAATCTTTCATGTCCATATGTTACTTCCTTTATCTTTCATATTTTTTGCATTCTGTGCCTTATATTCATAAAACATCGTTTTTTTATATACAGAGTGTTCCATATAAGAACCGACTAGATCAGATGCATGTAGGGGGTCCCAAAATATTGCAATTTAACCAAACATACCCATACATATACTTTCGCCAAGAATTCAGACGTCTTACGTCACGGCTGACGTTACACATTTGTTTTTATTGTCAACGTAATTTTCGATACTTGGTCGCGTTAAAAACAATAATTTTTTGCAATTTAGTGCCATATATAATGCAAACTTTTAGTGTAGTATATAGTTTTATTACTATCAGTTGCAGTTTCTTAAATATTTTGCTGAAAATATGATGAATTATTCATTTGTTCGTATGACGTAAGTCGTCTGAATTCTTGTCGCGAGTATATACAAAATTGCACATATGTTAAATTCCTTCAAGTGGAGCCAAATATTTTGAAAAAAATAAATATCTTTAAATGACTAACTTGGAATAACCAAATTTGGTACATGCTTTAGGTTTATTATTGGTGTTCTTTAACTAACAGTTCAAGTAAATTGAAACAAGGTGTTCATTGACCAAACTTTTCCGTTTTCGAGAAACACACGATTTAAGTCTTTGAGATTCGGTGGAAAATTAGAAAATTATTTTTTCCATAGTAGTAGGCGTGGAAATAATAACTAGACAGCTGTCACTACAATACCATATTGTTTCTGTCAATGATCATTTCATAGATTAAACAGTAGTGTTTTTTATTGTTATTTTTTATATTTAAAATGCTTCATCATAGCAATTTTTGTGGTCGCCGTGCAGCGGTGAGGTACTTGGAATTATATCAAAATAACAGACAACCCAATCATAGACTATTTAAGGACATTGTACGGCAAATTAAGTGAAACAGGATCATTTCGCCTGAAAAGAGACGTTGGAAGACCGAAAATATTAACAGCGGACCAAGATGATGATGTTTTAGTGCGAATATCATGTCAAATTTCGGCAGCTATTGATATCAGTCAGTCTTCCGTTGACAGAATAATCCACAAAGAAAAATTGTATTTTTATCTTGTTACTCCAGTTCAACATTTAACACCACAAGATTCTCTAGCTAGGTTACGGTTTGCACAGTTTCTTCGGCAACAACAAAATGATGACCCAACATTTTATAATAAAATACTTATGGACGTCACATTTACCTGATGAGGTATTTTTTAATGGAGAAATAGTCATTCTTGGGAACTAGAAAATCCTCATCTGCCAACAGAAGTACATTTTTAGCAAGAGTACTTTATCAATATTTGGCGAGGAATTCTCTCCGATAATATTGTGGGGCCGTTCGTACTACCACGTCCACTTAACAGAGACAATTATTTAAATTTTCTAATTAATGACTTACCACTGCTTCTTGAAGATATTCTCTTAAATTTATGGCAGAACTGGTTTTTGCATGATGGTGCACCTACACATTACCCCCGACGAGGAAGAGAATATCTTAATAGAAATTTTACGCACCGTGGGTTGGAAATTCCTGGGCCTGCACGTAGCCCTGATTTAAATCCGCTTGATCTTTAGTTTACAAATACATTATTAATAGTCAAGAACAACTGTGGGAAAAGATTCAAGAATCGGTTAATATTATCAAGCAACATAGAACTTTATTCAACGTCAGACAAAATTTAAATAAGAGGCTAAGAAAGTGCATTGAAGTCGCTGGTGGTCACTTCGAGAATCTTTTATGATTAATAATTTGTTAAGATATGCATAATAAAATTTTCAGTTGTTGCAGGGTCATTCCATTTGAAATCGATGAAAATAATAAAAATTGTTGCCGACCCATTTTAGATTTTGGTGTAACTTTGAAAAACTCTACTCTAGGGTCCCAAACAACAAAATTTACACGAGTTTGATTTTTACAAGCGCTTGTTTCCGCCTATTTAAATAAAGACTTTTAAAAATTGCTATTTTTAAGCTTTATTAATTTGTCAAATTTTTCTGTTTGAATGATCAAGACGGAATTGAGAGTGGGAAAGATAATACTTTCAGTATAAATGAAGATAATTGGCTCGGACAATCCCTTTGAATAATAGCAGCGTGCTGAAAATGAGTGTTTTTAGTCATTTTTCAACAATCGGTCCATACTTTTTCATATATTTTCTGGTTTTAACAATATTGTGTGAAACTACTCAGTGGACAAAAGCCCCAACCTGCGTTGAATTACACCCACAATATCTACCCATATATTCCTTATTATTAGCTTTTGTAACATTTTTTACTGTTTAAGAAAGGTATTTTAAGCTAATATGTATCAAATCTCCTACAATTCCTATCAATGAAGTCATATGCATGCTCTCTGATACCAAACATCTAGGTATGCTAATGAACACCCACAGACAAAACTCTATTCAATAATTATCTAAAAAATGTATTCTATTTACTAACCTGATATACTCTATATATGAAGTGGGAACTCGAAATTCAACCACCTTTCTTAAACAGTAAAAAAATGTTACAAAAGCTAATAATAAGGAATATATGGGTAGATATTGTGGGTGTAATTCAACGCAGGTTGGGGCTTTTGTCCACTGAGTAGTTAGTTTCACACAATATTGTTAATACCTGAAAATATATGAAAAACTATACATAAAAGGTACATTTTTATTTATTTTAGTAGGTCGTTATGATACTTGACAGTTAATCAGTTTGACGCTGTCGACATTATTTAATTTCATTTTGACATTTAATTTCAAATAATTTTAATTTATTGGTATAATAATTTTTATAGTTAGATATTTGACTCAAGTTAAAGGAGGCCACCTGATGAAGCAATCCAAAAAAAATGCAGAAATAGATCAGATCTCATCTATTGTGGTTGAATTTCGAGTTCCCACTTCATATATAGAGTATATCAGGTTAGTAAATAGAATACATTTTTTAGATAATTATTGAATAGAGTTTTGTCTGTGGGTGTTCATTAGCATACCTAGATGTTTGGTATCAGAGAGCATGCATATGACTTCATTGATAGGAATTGTAGGAGATTTGATACATATTAGCTTAAAATACCTTTCTTAAACAGTAAAAAATCGGTCCATACGTTCTTAAAATATAACAAAAAATCGAAAACATTTTTTCAACTTTAACACCCTGTAGAATGAACAGGAGCTACAATTGAATAAGGCACGTTGGGCTCAATCTTAAGCTATGTACCATTATTAATGACTCACCCTGTATAGGTATGTTTGGTTAAATTGGACAGCCTACATGCACCTGTGTCGGGTTTTCTACTGAACACCCTGTATAATCTGTAAGGCTACAGACTCAAAACCTAAAATAGAACAAACCCCGGCGCTGCGATCAAATAAATCTCTCGCCTGAAGATGCCCACAACCATAATTTTATTGAGAATCTAATAGTCCAACAACTGCAGCTCACCAGATCCATCATCCGAATCGCGTACATAACCCGGCATTAGCCCGTTGATCGTTTAAATTTCCATAACACGATTTTATTTGTCCACAAACGTGTCGTTAAGGCTTTAATTACGGTTTGTAATGCCGGCAATAATGGCATGTTAAGATCATACATCTGGCGGAGCGGCAGGTTTATTTATTTAATGTCTAGAACGGTGGCCAAGTGGACTGTATTAAGGAATACCGGCACTATATCATCGCAGAAGTACTTTGTGAACTACATTGGCCGTGCCTAATGGGCATCTCTCACTGCGAAATAAATATGTCGATAAAAATACGGTGATTTACTCGTTCTCTGACGTACGAGGTATTTTGCGATGAGGTCTTCATCGTATGGTCTCCTTCGCTAATGTTGTATTCTAAAATAATTTTTCCACGTTCATGCGAAAAACAAAATTTTATTGAACTGTATTTAGTGGAAAAAGTGATTCTTTATTGCACTAGTGCAATAAAATATTTATTGCATTCATTTGTCATTCTACTACAGCGCTTTGTCATCATGACAAACATAAACGTTCAAATCGACGTCATATTTTCCTTTTTGCATGAACGTAGAAAAAATATTGTATACAACTCGTACAAAAAGTGTTTATTGCACTCGAAATGTGAAATAACTATTTTTCTGATTTTGACATATAAAGTAACATCTTTTGTTATCGAAACAAGTGTCAAAACGTTCTACGTTATGTAACTAGATACATAATGAAAACCATTATGCAACTGGTTGTGAAAAGTTCATTATGTCACTAATTGCAAAATAGTATATTAAACAACAAGGTTTGAAAACGACAAGAGGCAAAGACGTTTTCAAACGAGCTTTTTACGATACTTTTTATACGACTGCAAACAGATACCACAAAAATCAAATTTTAATTTAAACTCAGCCAACTTGAAACATTGCATAATTTGGGTGACAACATCAAACAAAAATCACAATCTGGGGACGCGTGTGCAAAGATGAGCTAAACCGTGTGCAAAACCCCCTTGTGCAATACAGTCGTATAAAAAAGAATTAAACAAAATACAACAGAAAAATAATAAAGTAAAGTAAAGTTGCCGAAGATCTTCTGAAACAGTGTCCCGTGAATAATGCACTATTCAGCAAACCAATCATTTGAGCAATAATCTTTGGTAACTGACTAATAATGTTAATTCCTACTGGTTGTACACCACATTTACCGTGTCTATATCTAACAAAGAATCTTTGTGTTTATTCTTTTCCGTGCGTAGGTTTCTGTACTTCCTGATAATGTCAATGAAGTTTAGTCCTTCTATATCCCCCGGGGTGATTACAAATTCATGAATTACTCTAGTTTTTGTATTTGGAATATTTACTCGAAAATACATCTCCTCATCTGTAACATCTTTAACACGTAAAAATGTTAATTCTGACTTCCAACATGCATGCACTGGCTATTCCCACAACTAACACAACCTAAAATAAAATATGCGAATTAGTAAACTGATAACTAAATGAAGCAATTATTAGTTACCTTAGCCATTAAAAAATTATTGTCATCCACTTCCGTCAAAAACTTCGCAATATTTACTTTTGAAAAAACGTTTGATTTCTTAGCGTGGTATCCATCGCACTGCCTTTTCAAAAATGCTATCAAACTATTGTATGTTTTAATGTCTATACCTTTTTTTAAAGACAGCTCAGTTCACAGCATGGAGTACTGTGTCCATAGCGCAAAAGCCTTCAAATTCTTCTAGCCTTCAACATATGTCAATAGTACTTTTTATTGACGTGTTTTACTTCTTTCTGTTCACGCTATTTTTCAAATTTTTCATAAGTCAAGTCATATACCTTTGGATTTTTCATCAGAGAACATACGGTTCTAGTCTCTCCTTCGATATCGCTCGGTATATCGTCAGTATCTGAATGCAAATCACACATATTCCCTAATAAATGATAATACAGTGCCTTCATAAATGATTACAAGCCACGTGATCATCCCGGCCATGAGCAAAGTGGTAGAAAGAATTATCCTATCCCGACTTAAAACCAAATCCCAAGAACTACAAGTCATCCCCGACGAGCAGTTCGCCTTCCGTCCCGGTCACTCGACCGAACTCCAAATCCTAAGACTTACCGAGCACATCACGGCGGCCTTCAACAGGAAACAGTTCACTGGAGCTGTTTTCTTGGATGCCGCAAAAAGCCTTCGACACGGTCTGGCATGAAGGCCTACTGATGAAAATGCTAACAAACCGCTATCCTATTTCCTACGTCAAACTGACCAAATCCTACCTACACCACCGCAAATTCCAGATCCGCATCAAAGACACCCTATCATCTGTCCGCACCATGGAGGCCGGTGTCCCACAGGGCACCGTCCTCTCTCCTCACCTTTACACCATGTATAACAGTGACATACCGCACCCTCCCCACACAAACATTTACCTTTACGCCGACGACATTACACTGACCACACAAGCCACAAACCTTAACCACACCCTAAACACACTCCAGTCCTCCCTCGACCAACTCGAAACCTGGTGCAACAGGTGGAAAGTCAAAATTAATCCCGATAAAAGTTCGGCTGTCCTTTTCACCCGAAGACGCCTCCCCCGAAACCACGTCCTTGACAATCCCACCCTCTTCCAAGAACCCATCTCGTGGCAAAGACAAACGAGATACCTAGGCGTGACGATGGACCAGCGACTTACTTGGAAAGCCCATATCACGGAGACGGTAGCGCGCGGAAAAATCACCAGGGCGAGGCTTTATCCCTTACTCAAGGGTGGTAACACCCTTAGTCTAAGGAATAAGCGCACGCTAATCAAGGTGGTGCTTCAAGCGCAGCTAACGTACGGCTCCGCGGCATGGAGCTACGCGGCAAAAAGCCACATAAAAGACTACAGGCCGTGGAAAACATAGCCTTACGCACAGCCGTTGCTGCGCCTTGGTATTTCAGAAACACAGACATAAAACGAGACCTAGACTACACCGACCTAACACATACCATACACAGACACGCACAAAAACCATTAACAAAGCCACAGACCACGACAACCCCCTGCTTAGGCAAGCCGTCGACTACGCCCCCGCCCCGACAGACAAACACAAACGTCCAAAACACCAATTCCTTGACCTTCCTCCCGGACAAAAGCCCAACCTCCCTCCCCCCGGTAATCTGTTCTGTTTCAGGACAAGAAGACACCAAGACCACGAAGACCACCAAGAAGACGAGAACATAGACAACCCAAACCCAAACCCTATCCTTACCTATCGCTCGCATCTCCCGAACCGTAACAGGTTCGGGAAGAAGAGCATCCTATGGCTACAAGCCACTCACAAAAACCCACTCCCAACAAAGACCACCCCAGGGGGTTTAGGACGGCCGGCAAAGAAAGAACCTAGAAGACACGAAGAGCGCCAGAAGAGGCCCCCCTGCCGGCGGGGGTCAGCCAGGGCAGGAGGAGGTTCCTCGAGCCGCCAGCATCGGCCGCAACAGCGGTCGAGGCTGACTGGAGAAGGGAACCCACCTCTACGAGGCCGCCCAGGTCTACAGAGATGGTGAAGGATAAAGAGCGATAATACCGCTCGATCCTAATCCATACAAGGCTACCGTTCGCCAATAAAATAACGGCGGGCCACGTGATCAGGGTCGAGATTCTCGAATCAATCGCAGAGCAATTCATATGCGAATATCCTTTTCCTCACTACGGCAACTGAGATAGACAAGAAATCTATTTGCATACGAGTTGTTCTTCGAGAATTATTCCTGGTCACGTGGTTTATTGTAATCATTTATGAAGGCACTGTAGTATAACGATCAGCGTCTGTTAAATGTCAAGCCAGATGGCAAGAAAATATAACTGACATTGACCTACTAGATAATTGTTATTTAAATAATTGTACTTGTAAATGATCAAAATTAAAAACTTATATTTCCCATTTTTCGTCAAAATTAGAAAAAATGTTGTATGTAATACATTATGAAACATATTTTTCATAATGGGTCACATACCACCTGGTTATAGTTTAAGCCAAAATATTAAGAATACACAATTTAACACTTTTGAAAAACCACTGCCCTCAAAATTTATACTCCTCGAAAGAAAAAAATCGATTTTATGTTTTTTTCTTCCCTGTAAGTGTAAAGGGAGATTCAGAACTTACCCAAAAACAATTTTTTTTTAATGTGTAAATGACTTAAGAATGCAATTTTGTAACAAGGGCGGTTCGAAGGTGATTTAAATATACATTTCTGCACGACACTGGAAATTGGTTCACTGTAAAACCTGACCTAAAACTGCAATAAAAAATGAACGGACAACAAATTAAAAGACTTTTCTAAGGAAAGAAATAAAAATATATAAATAGCACCTATTTTATATCAGCAAATTCAACTGCTTTTGAAGTTATTGTTATTATTAATTAATAAGTTAAGGTGTGATTTTAATTAATAAAATAATAAAATGTGTGTATACCGTCTTATCCAGTTTCTACGTACTAACACAAATGATTCTGGTTCTTGTCCATTTTAAATGCCTAGCTTCATCTGTAACACGTCAACTGTAAATTAGATATTTTGTTGCAGCAATCATTCACAAAATCTAATTCGTACGGGATAATTTCTTGGTATTAATGTTTAGACACATTGTATATGGTGCCTCGTGTAGCTTACGCTACACTGTTTATTGGAACATTTCTTGTACTTGTTGAGCTATTTGCCTAGTACTTATTCTCTTCAACAATCTCTGAAATGTGTTCCTCAGCTGCTGCAATATGCCGTAGACGCCCTGGACCTCCGTCTTTTCCATGATTCGGTTGCCAATTTCCGCTGTCACGCCCGCGTTGCCTACCGCTGTAAATATAGCTGCATTTGGTATGTACATATCTATCAGAAAATCGTTCCACGTACATACGAAAAGCTACTATAGTATTTTCTCTTATATCCATCAACTCCGAATTGCTATACACGTAAGCCATTTTTCTAAATTTCTGTTGTACTCTTTCATTTTTGTTCTCATAAAAAGAACAGTTACTAGGTTATGGAGTTTTCTTAAATTTTTTATTTAACTGGTACTTAGAAAGTAGTTTTGACTTTTACGCAAAATTGTTTTTTTAGTTTTGTACAAATTTTCATTATCTAGAGTACCTTATACACATTTCTCTTGTTGATAACTTAAAAAATAATGCATTCTGAATATGCTTTTATAAAACGGATGCGTCTTATTAATATTCTCATGGCATGGAACCGAATCTACCACAAAACCCGTTGACTTATGGCAGGGTGGAGCATTCCAGCGATATGTTATAAGTCAGGACGTCCCAATTTGTCTATTTCTGTGATATTTTGATTTGAGCGTGCCAAATAGTCACGAAAACACGATTTAGGCATTAGCAGAGGAAACATCTGGTTTCTCAACGGTTGGAGTACAGTCTACTTCACGCACGCTGTCTACGTATAGTTCTAATAAGATAATAAAATAATAACGATGCTTATAATAATATAATATTAGGGTTTGTTGGGGTAAAAATGAAACAGTTTCTGAAACATCTGGAGTGTCATTATCAGAAAAGTGTAAGAAGTATTTACTGTTCATTGGTGCTTAAAGAATTGTAAATGAAAATTCTGTGTCACTTTTAACCTGTCAGTGGGAAAATGTGAAACACGTACGGAAAAATATGAAATAGAAATTTATAAAAAAATTCGAATTTAGGAAAAATTACAAATTTTTTGGAGAGAGTTTATAGGCGAAAATTGTTTATCTTTATATCAGACGGGATAGAAAGATGGTTATTTTGATTTGGCCAAAAAAACATTTTTTAAAAACATGTAATTTATTGTTTTATATAGAAGTGGATAACTTTGCACTGTGTGAATTTTAATTCTAAAGCTACTTGCCAAAAATAGGCTCATTACGACAATTATGGAGCTCAAAATTAGTAATTTACTAATTTCAGTATTATAGAACTCTCTTAAGTGAAGTAATATCGACTTCTGTTTCTAATTGAGATAAAGATAATTTGAAACTAAGCCTAGGTCTTCCACCTTTCCAAAAAATTCACCTTTTTTGATATGTTACAAGGTCGTTATTTAATGAAATGTTGCTTGTGGAACGTCTGACTAGTGAATGAACGATAAATGTGGGTGTCATCAACATATAAATGAATATTACAATAATTAACTACTTTTTGAAATTAACTAATATATAATTGTATGGTTATAAACCAGAGGACTTAATCTCCAGTTTCAAAGTTCTGAAGAAGAAAGAGATACGGCTCTCGAAACGTCAAGAACATGGCAACTAGCCCGCGAATTATTCTGCAACATTAAATTTTTCTTTTGAAATTTAGGATGATTCAGTTATAATAACATTCATTTTAAACACGTATTCCGAAGGCTTAAGAAAGACGACTTTTTTAATAGCTATAGATAAGCAACATTTACGTATTTTTAAAGGCGATGAACAAAAGCACGCTATAGCGAAAAATGAAAACGGAAACACGTGATCGTGAAAAAAAACAACGTTTTTTGAATACTTTTTTCACCTTCAGATAAAAACGTACTGAAAAATAATAAACCTACAATGGCAAATACCTTGGGGATTTTGAAAATATCTTGCATCGGTCATTTTATAGTTTTTATTTCGTATGAAGTGAAATAAAAAAGTCGTTGTATGCACCACGAGAGATACTAGGATGATTATGCCCTTGGGCATCTCCCTTAGTACATAAGTAACTTCTTGAAATTTTGTACGTCCCCATAATTTACCGTTCTGAACCACTTTTTCAAGTAAAATTTTGCTGTATTTTCAGTAGAAAAGGCACTTTAGCTGAAACGATATCAGTTTTCAATCGGTGCACTGAATATTTCAAATAGGTTTATTCCGAAAACTGTTTCTCCTAACGACTTCAACAAGGTATACCTTTTTTAGATACAATAGGTAGGATAATCGATTGTTTCAATAGACAGATGGATACACTAAACAGCAAAACAGTTCTGCCATTTAAAAGAAACATGCTGTGCCATAAGTGGCGCCCTCTTCTAGTGACGTCAAAATTAGTTCAAAATTTATTTGCCCTGCCAAAAAACATAATTGTGCCAATACTCTGACAGGTTTCAAACTTATTGAGATATTTAAAATAAAATTCTAGCATTGAACATCCTGTATTTTTTAAACCAGCAACATTCGGATAAGGCATATTTGGCTCAATCGCCATATTTTGGAGTGTAGTATCTCCAGTTCAGAGATTGCCCATTCTTAATGAATCATCCTGTATAAAGAAAAACAAAGCTCAAAATAAACAAAGCAAAGTATAGCGAATTCAGTTTTCTATTCATATTTTACATTTAGAAAAGTTCATAAAAGTTGGTTATTGGTTAGTTATATGAACCTGTATATTAAATATTTTCCACAACCGAAGAGAATTATGATTCACCATCCTCACAACCTTCCACACTTTGTCCTTCATTGTTGCCTCCTTATTTATTATGTTTTGACGAACGCCAATTCACCTCTTGCGTATTTCACGCGTCCACTAAGTACGTTTCGTCGTTAACATCACGCCATCAGTCGTACATAATTTTTGGCACGTTCCGAGACTTCGGTCGTCTCCGTCCGACTATTTTAAGAGGACCAGTGTTCCAAGAGACTTGTCGGATGCGACCAGAGAGACAAAAACAATGTCCGAATGGGCATCCCGTCCTTCGCCTGTTAATCCAAACACTTTACCGCGCCATCGGCAACGGCTTATTTTGAGAATAAACTCGACGGTTTGCGGCCCTCGCTGGTAAATTTACGCGGCAATCGTAAAATCGAGCACTTATTGGATGACATGTTTATGCGCGTGCACAAACATATAAAATAAGCAGCGCTTAAAGTTGGCAATAAATACGAGTAATTTTGTCTCTGTCCCGTTTTCGCCACGGATGGTTAGGGATTTCTTTTTTGTGGGAATCTTCGCGACGCCTTCTGTTTATGTATATGGTAAATTAATTGCCTTTTACCGGGAAAATCGTCGGTAGCGTTATTTTCCAAAGGCGTGTAAGCTGCTGTTTAGGGGAATCTCAAGAACGAGGAGGTATAGGGTGTCCTAATTTAATCACGTTTTTTATTAAGAAATCTTAAACCTACATTGTTTTTTAGGAAAAAAGGTATACTTGCCAATAGTCTCAGAAATTGGTCAATTTCGAGAAAATAGCTTTTCAATAATCAGCTGCATGGCAGATCGACAAGCAATTAAATTTGCACTGATGTAAAATGGTACGGATATACAGGGTTAACTATGACTAAGCACAACAATATTAACCACGTGCTCAGGGAGGTCTGAAAGACAATAAAAAACTATCTTTCGAGATGGATAGATATGTCAACTACCGTGCGGTCGTTTTTTGCAGCGTTGTCAAATGTTGTAGAAACGGCGAAAATAAACATTTTTATTAATAATAGTAATGCCTAAGTACCTACCTGATAGGTAACAGTTAATCCGGTTAGCTACAGTATTTTGTACTCGTTCTTTGTTGCACACTGCCAAAACTACATTTTCACTCCTTGCAGATTCGTCATAATTATCCACTAACATATCCGACATAAAATACTTTATTTAATTACTATAAAACGTTTAAATTAGTCAGTAAATGTTCTAAATTAACATAACCTAGAACACTGCATTGCTAGTTGTATACTTTCTAAACCTCAAAGAACATGCGAAGCTTAGTTTTATTCTAGGGGTCTAAGAAACATTGTAAGAACACTGTAAACATCTTGGGATGATATAGTTTAAAATATTACTAATTATTTTATGCAAACATCGTCGATTACCATCGCCGTGAAGTGCACCTTGCATGAGTGACCTACAGATGGCAGATGTCGCCTGCAGATGTCAAAAAATATTGTATACGGCTACGGTACTCTGATTAGTTTGAAATAATTTTTCAGTACTTGCTTTTCGCAAATTTAATTGTTCGCGTATTTTTTAGTATATTTACAAACATGTCGAATTCAAATGCATGATGAAGGATAAGGTGCTGATTTATGGGAGTGTATCAAGTGAATGTTACCGTGTGGCAGCGTAATACCAAAGACGTTTTCCGAGTACACAAAATATTATGCTGAATACTTTTTGTACCACATTGAACAACTGTTATAATGCCTTGATGGTAAACGAGTACCAATGTTTTTATATATTTGTGTACATTTACGTGTATTTTTTTGTTATCCTTTGTGGTTTTTCCCGACGTAAGTAATCGACCTGGTCATGACCGCCAAACCAAGTACCTTGCGTTACACAAAAAGAACGGTCGAAGGAAGGAGAGGTCCACAGCAAGTACAAAAATCTTTGCAATGGCAGGTTTTAATTTAAACAAGTAAGAAAAAAGAAAAGGATACAACATTCTTAAAATTTCTCCAAATATCGATCCTGGAAATAAATGTTAGTAAAGTAGGAGCTGCCTCCCTGTGCTACCATATCGTGTTTCTCATGAAATAATAATCTTTTTTCTTTCCAAGCGGCGTAAACTGATACACGTGTCAACGTTTAACACCTTTGACTTTGGCCGAATATACCTAACCTCACGGCTGACAAAAGCCAAAGATAAATAAGGATTTAATATAGTTTTGAAAAAAAAATTTTTCGCTTTATAAATAAGTTTGGACATTTTTGGATAGATGATTCCGTTATTTCTTATTTTCCTCTATCCCCTCTTAAAATATTTGTACTAAGAAGTCATACTGATTCTTGCAGCTCTAGATAGTCGTCCTGAATTAGTTTGTGAATAATCCGCAGTGAACAAATTTTTTGTCTTTTTTTCTCCAAATTCCTAAACAGATGTTTTAAATTGTTCTCGTTAGCAGCACGTTCATTGAAATTTAATTGCCAAGAAATAACGGTCATCTCTCATATCTGAATATGAAAAATGATTGTGTCTCAGAATTTTTCGATTTTGTAATTGATTTGAATGATACCTTACATTTAGAAATACTTATTATCTTTAACATACATTTTGTCTATAAAATAATTGTTAAAATTTAACTTACTATTGGTGCCAACTACGTTAAAATATTATACAGGGTGATTCATTAATATTGGGACAGAGCTTAAGGGCATGTTGCTGACCTCAAAATAGAGCGATTAAGCCAAATATGCCTTATCCAAATGTTGCTCCTTTTCGATCTACAGGGTGTCAAAGTTGAAAAATTAAATCTTATTTTCTTTATTATTTCTCGATCGCATCGACCGTATTTTATGAAATTTGGTATAGGGGGATTTATTGGTACTAGAAATTCGAATATGTCGACGATTTTGGTGTATCCTCATCTTGGACTGGAAAATCGTCTTCCCTATCTTTTCTAGTTAAAAAAGGTACATCTTGTTGATGTCGCTAGAAGCAATGGTTTCTGAGAAAAACGCATCTAAATCTCATGATGCATGCAATTTATCTAAAAGTAAAGTCAAATTGTTGCGTAAGTAATGGGCCATACTGTAACAGCATAATACTGTGATCAAAATAAGCGAAATTTCGTGAAATTTGCTTCAAGGGATCGAAAGATAAGAAAGAAAATGTGATTTATTTCTTCAATTTTGACACCTTATATCTTTGTTATTATTGATTTTGGTGGATTTTCGGATTTTTTTAGGATAAGCTAAAGTAAATCGCCTTATTTTGGTCGCAGTATTATGCTGTTACAGTATGGCCTATTACTTACGCAACAATTTGACTTTACTTTTAGATATATTGCATGCATCATGAGATTTAGATGCGTATTTCTCAGAAACCATTGCTTCTAGCGACATCAACAAGGTGTACCTTTTTTAACTAGAAAATACAAGGCAGAAAATTTGTCCAGTCCAAAATGAGATATAGTGCAACACAAAAAAGTCGTAGCGATTTAAAGGGATACACCAAAATCGTCGACATATTCGAATTTCTAGTACCAAGAAACCCCCCTATACCAAATTTCATAAAATACGGTCGATGCGATCGAAAAATAATGAAGAAAATGTGATTTATTTTTCAACTTTGATACCCTGTAGATCCAAAAGGAGCAACATTCGGATAAGGCATATTTGGCTTAATCGCTCTATTTTGAGGTCAGCAACATGCCCTTAAGCTCTGTCCCATTATTAATGAATCACCCTGTATAAAATTGTCAATTTCGAAGACTAATGGCAAGTATAACTTTTTTCCTGAAAAAGATTATATGTTTAATATTTTTTAATAAAAAACGTGATACCGTTAGGGCCAAACATGACATACTAACATTTACGTCACGAGTATGTCGAAATAGACAATAGATTATGATTTATCATATCCAAAAACACCTATTCCTAAATTTTTAAGTTGATACAGTCAAACACAGTGTGATTATTACAAAAAAATCACTTTTTGTATTCCAATTTTGACACCCTGTATCTTTTCTACTTTCAACATTTTATTAAGACGTATTGGGTTAAATTGTAACATTTTGTAGTGAAAAATCTAGTATGTTGTCATGGGCCATTACTAACGTACCACCCTGTATACGCGAATAAATATTATGTTGCTAAAAATTAAGGTGTTTCATATCTAAATACCTAAACGCCATTCATCAATTTCCAGCCCAAAGTGTAGTTAAATATCGTTGACTGTCACGTTTCCCCCGCAATTTAGAGTTATGTAGTTCCCTCGATGATACCAGACATTCAAAATAGCTGCTGACAGGACACTTAGCACGTTAAAAGTCGTCGGCGAGAACTAAAAGGTGACTAAAAGGATCGATTCCCAACCCCGGAGGCACTCCTCGAGAGGGGCATCGGATATATTAACACGAAATAAGAACACCGATCCGATTTTTACAACATCCGGCAGTGCATACCTTGGCGTTCGGGTATATTTAGGCGCTTAAATGTTTCAAAATATGGTGTCGTTAGGACGCGGAGATGTATGGTGTTTATAGAAGCGCCACTGCCTTATTTGACAACTGGAATATATAACGTTTAATGGCCTTTTATTTTTAAACCGAGTGTGTAAGAGCGAATTGTGCGTAGGGGTGAGGCCAGCCCTTAGAGGAAGCGGGCATGTGATGCAGTCTTCTTATTAAGGCGTTCTAAATGACATTTGTTCGTTAAGTCGTTTTGCAAATTTGTTTCCAGGGTTAAAATTAACAGTTACAATTATAAAGCCATCAATGTACAATAACATAAGTAAACCAACAAATAAATAAACAAACACAATAAAAACAAAATACAGGGTGGTAGGTGGTGGCCCATATACTGCTAGATTTTTGACATAAATTTAACCTAATATGGCTTAATGAAATGTAGATAATGAAAAATATACAAGGCGTCAAAATTGGAATTTAAAAAGTGGTTTTTCCTAATAATTACACTGTGTTTGACCGTATCAATTTAAAAATTTGGGAATATGTGTTTTTGGATATGAGAAACCATAATTTGTTGTATATTTCGACATTATAACCTAACTGGTTACCTTTACAATCCAAATTAATAACTATATGAAGCCTTTTACAATTATTGTTAAATTTTTTAAACATCTTATAACTAATTTGTGTTTCTATTGCATTTTTAATATCATCATCTTTATAGTTTTCTTTTGAAATACATTAAATAAGACACATTCTGTATGATAGATAGATAATAAAATTAGTGTTACAAATAATACTGTTAAGATCGCCGCATTTCTCGTCTTAAATTGATCAAATTTGTGGTATTTTTCAAGCATAGAAATCTCGAAAAATTAAACACGTAGAGCAGAAAGTAATATCGAAAATAAAATTATTGATGTTTATCCACTTTTACTATTTAAATTCTCATGGCAGAACCATGTAAGTTTATGTTATAACAATATTTACGTCTACAGTTGAATTCAAAAAATACTTATTTCTAAACATTTTTGTACCTAAAAATTTATTGGTTAGACCGCGTCCACCCGTTATATATTTGTTTTACTTCGGTACCTTTGAATATTCGCAGGTGACATGAGATAACATTACTGTTATTTGCTAAACTCTGTATTTTTTACTGTTTCAGAAAGGTATTTTAAGCTAACATATATCAAATCTCCTACAATTCCTATCATTGAAGTCATATGTATGTTCTCTGATACCAAACATCTAGGTATGCTAATGAACAATTCCACAGACAAAGCTCTATTCAATAATTATCTATAGAAATTAATCTATCTAAATTTACTAACCTGGTTTAATGAAAACACTCTATAGATATTTAACTTCTGGCAGTGGGAACTCGAAAATTCAACCACAATAGATGAGATCTGACCTATTTCTGCATTTTTAGGATTGTTTCATCAGGTGGCCTTCTTTAAGTTGAATCAAATATCTAACTATAAAAATTATTATAGCAATAAGTTAAAATTATTTGAAATTAAATGTCGACAATGTCAAACTGATTAATCTGTCAATGAATTTAAACATCATAACGACCTACTAAAATAAATAACAAAATTTTACCTTTATGTATCGTTTTTTATATATTTTCAGGTATTAACAATATTGTGTGAAACTAACTACTCTGTGGGCTAAAACCCCAACCAGCGTTAAATTACCCCACAATATCTACCCATATATTCTTTATTATTTAGCCCACAGAGTAGTTAGTTTCACACAATATTGTTAATACCTGAAAATTTATAAAAAACTCTGTATTATTCAGTTCTTAAATGTCAAAATTACTTGTATTTGTAAAAAAAAACATTATTTCAAGAATAGGACGCTGTTAATGTTAATCTAAACATAATTTGTTCATCAAATAGATAAATGTGTTAATAACTATCGACACACGCTAAATTTGGCAAAAAGTAAAATATAAATAGTGATATTAAAATAAAACGTACCAATTCTAAAATAATTAAAAATGTGTATATGCGGTAATAAAAATACCACGCTAAGATTTATTTAGGTGAAGACACACTTGTGAACGCTTTTGCCAAAACACGACAGGGACGTAATAAAATTTAAAATTTCTTGTAAATGTGTAGGATATGATATAAGTCTGACATATATCACGAGGATATATTGTTTTTCTATTCAGAACGCTCATAACACTTTTGGAGATAAACGGTGTTGCTGAAAAGCATCCTAATTTAAAGCGTTGTTGTGTCTAATTGACCGGTTCCGGAAGCTGTCGACAGAATTGTTAAGTGCTGTCGATGTTCTATATTTTGTTGTAGGTGTTCGGTTGAAACTGTCATAATTGTTAGTTTTGTTGAAAAACATTTTACTTGAATATACGGTTTTGATAAAAATAATTTTTAATAATTTCTTCGATTTTTTTAAAAATTATTTTAGAGGCAGGATTATAAAGACACGAAAACTAACAGAAAATTGTTAATGTGATATCATTGTATGAGTTTTATTCATTGGGTACAAGAGGTCATGTAAATACTGTTAAGTAATTTAAATGTACTTTTTGCATTTTTTGGGTATTTATGTGTATTTATACGTATTTTTCCGGTATTTTTAGACTCTTTGTGAATTTTTGGGTACTATCAAGGTAATAATGGGTATTACGAAGATAATTAATGGGTATTTTAGGAGAAAACTAGTGTT
Organism: Monochamus saltuarius; assembly: GCA_025584915.1. NCBI lineage: Eukaryota > Metazoa > Arthropoda > Insecta > Coleoptera > Cerambycidae > Monochamus > Monochamus saltuarius. Next base: position 34,450,872 of record CM046729.1, read on the forward strand.
TTCCTGCCAATTTTTAAATACAATGGCGATCGTGCATGCTTTATTACGATGGCAGAGTTTAAATATAAGTAAACAACTGACCGACGCAATGGCAAATACAAAAATCATTAAAAATAGATACAAAAATATTTTCTGTAAAATTTTTCGGAGACACTGTTAAACCACTATGTGGCCTTTTATTGTCTTCGTAAGTCTTTAGTTTAGAACATAATATAGAGTGATTCGAATTAGATACATTCAATTGCAAAAATAATGACACTTCCTCAAATCAGTTTTTTGACTACTCTGTGGGTGAGTGGAACAACTAAGAACTAATGTTTAAAATTGAAAGTAGATTTCATTACGAATATGTCAGCAGGTCGAAATAAATAACCAAATTCAACTAAATAGTGCCTTTATTATCGGAATAGATTGTACAGTACAGGACCATATAAACAAGTACCATATGAATGTTTTATAAGGCGTTTACGCAGAATATATCCACTCACATAGTAGCACATTCCCCTCTTCTGTTAACAAATTTTAGTATGGTATAATTTCTTAAACTTTATCTTTAAATCAATATATTACATATTATTCGATACGACGTGTTAATGATAAGTTTGGTCAAACTTCTCCGACATATTCTATTGATGAAAAATATGTAATAAAAAGAGAATGAAAGTCTATACTAAAAATTAAAATATTGCTAAATTAGGTTTTCCTATAATATTCATATTCTAATTAATAAAAAAAGAGCCTTTTTATGTAAACAACTGTCAATTATCTAATTCTAATCATACATGACGGAAAGCAAGCTAGGGCTAAAACTGAATTCTCCCTCGATACCCATGCATTTACACTTGCTAACGAAAGATTTTGGTTGTACTTTGTACTGGAGACGCCGGTGGTACCCGATGAGTATTTGGGATCCGGACAATAATTTTAGGGACACCCCGTATAGACCGAATATTATGATTTCATAGACGAGGAAGAAGTTTGTTTTTAATTAGTTTGAAGGGGGCATGGTGTAGGTATTGGCACCCTTCTTGGGTGCTCCAATGGGCTTATGTTACATTTTATGTAATCCAAAATGTTCTTTCCAGATGATGTATTCAGATCTAGTCAAAGAAGCCCTTAAAAAAATCTATATTATTTACGTAGATCTGTAAATGGAATAATTTCTAAGGAAATAAAAGACAGGCAATTATTTCAAATGCGTTTTGAAATAATGTGAATGTGACACGTATTCTAGAAAATGGCCATTTTGCATTTGAAGGGTTAAATATAGAGCTTTTAGTTGCATACCACATTATTTATTGAACAACAACTGAGTAATTGTACCAACTTGCCAACGAAGTTCAAAATGTTATAGCATTTACTACAAATAAATTTTGTGCTGTCACTTCGATTGTCACATGACATTTACCTACTTATTTGTCCAGAAGTTTTTTCCCTTTATGTAATTGTTTATTTTTAGGTTTTAACAATATTGTGTGAAACTAACTACTATGTGGACTAAAGCCCCGACCAGCGTTGAATTAAATCTGCAATATGTACCCATATAGCTATTACAATACAGTACTAAATCGGTTTTCTAAGATCCGAAATAATCGGTACTACTAGTAGCCAGCAGGTTAGACGTACGAATTGAAAATAAAATTGCCTCTTCCCGTGCACGATCCGTAGCTCTTAATTCTAAAACCGTCGCAGCCAGATAGCAATAATATCATCTTTTGACAGCGGCAGATCTTGTAATGATACGAATTTACAAAGTCGGAGATATTTATATCTATTAAAACAGTGTTTTACTGTTTTAATAATGTATTTTTGGAACGTCGCTCTGACATTTATTTGCTTTTTCAGAATAGCCAGCGAAAGACGGTCGCTCGCCTTCTTTTTGGTTTTGCTGGGATGTGTGGATTTGACAGGCACATCCCATAATTTCTGGAGTTTTACTACCAGAATACATTTTTATTAAAATATCTCTTCCTTCATAAAAATAACAGTTAGATTGATGGCTTCGGGTGATGCATTTAGACCGCGGGCGCGAAAAATTAGGAAATTCTTCATAAATTAGTAACAAATGTGGGTTGATTATTCATTATGCGTTTTTATTAATGGAACTTTCATAATTTTTATGAATGAAATTTGTCTTGTCAAGTTTAGTTCACTTTCACTGATTTCAGGTCATCAGGCAATTTGTTTATAGGTACATTTTAAGACCTAAACAGTCAGGAGCAAATGATAAATAAAAGTTTATACAAGGCGAGTCAAAATTCACTCCCCAGCGGCCGGATATACAGGGTGTCCCGTAATTCCACGTAAATATTGAAGGAGGGTATTCTAGGGCCTAATTTAGGGCTCAACAGCTCAACCTAAAATTTTGAAATTTGGTGTTCTACAGTTGCATAGTTTTCAAATGCATATCTGCATATTCCTGATTGCTAAAAGCTTTCTGCATCTTGTTAACATCGGATGGATTGGATTAGGCACAATTCGTTGAACAAGACGGGTGAAGCAGTTTAAAACTATGGAACTGTCAATAAGACACCTGGCACATTTTTGTAGGGCTATTTAAAGAATAGTGTTTATAAAAACAGACCAACCACTATTTCAGAAATTCAAGACATAAAACATGAAGCTATAGATTACATAAACTGATATTTCTACAATTTCCAATCAATTTTTGATAAAAAAAAGTGTTCCAGTAAAGTGTTCGTAACATTGACGGGTCTTGAAATGATTAGGGTTGTTAAACATGCTTAACGTTATTAGAAATTTAAAAGAATAAACTTACTAATTACAACAATAAAACTACACACCAAATAACCGACACAAAAAATTGTAACTCTCTTATTAAGTTTTGAATATATTTTTTTATATAACAAGCCAAATATTTTCAAGTGTGTTTAATGAAACAGAAACCAAATCATGTATATACAACAGGAGAAGCACTGCACCCGAAATTGATCCCTGTGGTACAGCCATCCGTATAAGGCACTGTACCCAATTTATACTTTTTATAACAACATGCTGAGTTCTATTTACGACTTAATCTATTTAAGAGCAAGAGACTAAGCAACACTTGTTACAGGACAAAAATGGATTTTTTGGATTTCGAGATATCGAAAATGGTTTTTATTTAATTACCTGCTAGTAATATGCAACTACCACGCAAAATATAGGAGAACCTAACTCATAAAATATGTCTGACATTATTCATGTAAATACTGGCAGTGTTCCGCTAGCTTAAAATGTGACCCTTACTACTGATTAATGACTGCCATTAAAATAATGAGATACGAAAATAAAATATGTTAATAAACATCATTTAAATGTTGCTTGGGATTTTTACAAAATGGTACAATTTATTTTAGAAGCTTTCAGGCGTTGCAAGATGTCCCCGTACGCAATAAACAATTTTCAGGTTATAATTACAACAAATTCTAACTAATCAAAGAAGAATGCACAGTCGTTCTACTTAAAGTCAACATATTTTGAAATTCCCGCTATGAAACAGTACTTGTAAACGCACTCGCTGAAAGCGCCACTATCTATCACTTTTATCATAGTATATTACTCCAATTTTTAAAATTTGAATCTATGCATCCCCCTGTTATGATTCAAATGCATGGAAAATAAAAATATAAAAAGTAAAAGTTGTTGGTAATGTTCTAAATTGTTCACAGATTTAGTTTAGCTTTGGCTTCAGTATCAGGGTAAATATTGTGAGATCTGAAGACATGTGACACTGACACTACCGAAACAATATTAACATTAGTAACGCGCATTAGCAGAGCATGCCCTTGCATGCAGGTATAATTCAATGCTGGTCGGGGTATTAGTCCACAGGGTAGTTTCCTGGAATTCCGTGTTTGCAGTATTAACATTGGTTATATAAGCTACGTATACATACACTGAATTAGGTGGTAACAATAGCTTTGTTCGTAGTACACCAGAATCAGTTATCCACAGTCAGAAGCTTGCGCACTGCATCTAAAACAAAGCATTTTCAACCTTATGTAGGCATTATAAACGCAATGCGCATGTGTCTCACAGCTGGAAACTGTTTCCAACTGTTCTTCGAACAGATCTAATATCAAGAAATTTAAACAAATAATAGTAATCTTAACACGTCAGTATATTTAACTGCGTAGTTAGGTATGCTATGTCTTCCATGGTAGCCTCTAAATTTATACAGTAATGTAATAAACCACCATTTTCGGGCAAAATCCCTACTGCCAACATTGAAATATTAGTTTGAGTTTTCTGTGCAAAAAAACAATGTGTATGCATAAAGAGAGTTTTTTTACACCTTTTTTATACGATTGAAATTGACATTTGCCAAGCCGCTATTTTGAGTCAAATACTGGCTACTTATACCATTGATTACATAGCTAGATGACCCAAGATTTTATAGTTGCATCGACAATGACGCCCCCTACGCGTTTACTACCTAAGCTCGCCTAAATCTAGAAGCTGTGACGGTTCGGTCATTGGCAAGAATAGATACTCTTTTCCCATAAAGTCAAAAGTAAAGTATTAACCAATATATTCTCCTTCCACGTTAATTGTGCTAGAATGGTTGATCTTATGACAATGTAATTAAAGAATGTGTTGATGTTACAGGTTACGAGATAGCTTCTACCACTTCCAGCTTGGATTGCCTCAACCTGATTGTACAAAGTATCACGAATAAAAAACAGGAAAATGGGGAGCATGTAACATAATCGTACTACATTATTACGAGAATTTTTGAATTAGCTTTTTAATTTATTTTGTGTACCTTATAGAGACAGGCGGATCGTATTCTAATGTAGGTAGTAAATATTCGAGAAATCAGGAGAACTTGTTTTGTCATTTCTATCAAAAGAATAAGTTTAAGGGGTCATACATAAAAATGTATAATTAAAAATTTGTTTCATGATTCTACATTTATAATAATCAACTTTATGTTATATATTTCAGAGAATATTATTCTGGGGTGTGAGGTAATGCGAGAGTATTTGTTATCAAATTACCTCTAAGTTTAGGCAAGCTTAAGTTGTTGACATATAGAGGGCATCAAGATCACTATGTCAATACCAACAGGGAAATTTGTAAATTGGGCTGTTAGTTATTAGACATTGCTTAAAAGAAATAAATGATCAATGTACTGTTTATAAAGTTCAATCGAACAACTAGGTATATGAAATAATAATTAATCTTTCATACAAGAGAACTGAACAAACAATATATTATTATAATAAAAACCAGTTCCTGTCATACTGCCTAGATATACCCAGTTCAAATTTTTGCCTCGCGGGAGCGTAGTCGTTAGCTTGAATTATCTATTGTACTGCCCTCTAGATGTAGACAGCCTAACGTGTAGATAGTTGAATTCAAACTTACCTATCCTTCTGCAATTACTGTCAAGAATTAGTTATTTCATCGCCCACTGTAAAAAGAATGAATAAAAATTATTACAAGATTATATTTTCTGTTTTATTTATACTTCTTTTTTACATTTTTAATATCAAATATTTATTGTATTTTATAATTTATACGTAGATATTCTTTAATGAAAATATTTGCAGTGAAAAGCAAAAGTATCTAATAATTTATTTAAAAATCAGGTGTATGTAACATATTCTTAACCGTTTTTGAAAAAATGGCGTCTGAAAATCGACATCCACATTTCGACAATAGCCATCTCATTTTGCTTGGCGAATCCGAAATTTTAGGTGAATGTTTCAATGGCCGTTGGATTGGAAGACGCGGACCAATAGAGTGGCTCCCAAGATCACCTGATCTTAACCCATAGATTATTGCTTTTCATGTGGTTATTTAAAATCCAAGGTTTAGGTAAACAGGCCTCAAAACATTGAAAATTTGAAACACCGAATGAGACAAGATATGAGAAAAATTGACGGAAAGAAACGTATTAAATAATGTTCAAGATGATTTTGTACACAGGGTGTATTGTCAAAAAAAAAACAATGGATGGCATTTTGGTTTATAGTGGTTTGATTAATTGGACGATGTATACTTGTTTTTGAATTATTTTTTCGAAATGGTTAAAGGTGTACTGCATAAAAAATGCTTTCATGGAATTTTATGGTAAATTTAAGTAAAAAGAAAAAGTGGGATTTCCATTTAAAAAAGTTTACCATAACATCATCAACTTTGTTTGCTTTATCCTGTATACATGATAATTGGTTTAAAATTGCACAACTAAGAATTGACAAGTCCAAGCGATTTTCCAAAAAACAACCTTTATTAAATTTATTCCATACTTTTGCCGCTCATTGTATAATTAAAGGCTGTTGAACATGTTGATCGACTTCGCTACGAAGAAGAAGAAGACGAGTGAACAGTGAACTACAGAAGAAGAAATACGTTTGACAAATAATCAGATAAATATTTGACCACGCCTCTTTGTTTATGTGATAAATGTGTCATACAACAATTATTTCGGGTACATAAAGGCAAAAATTATTATTATTTTCCAAAAATGAATTACGGTAAGAAATCTCCAACCACGGGAACACCATCTGTGTATTCCCACGTAACGACAAGGAGCAGCGCAAATCTTAGGGGGTCTCGAAGCCTGAAGTCCCTGCAAGTGCCTTGGTATCAAAAACCTTTGGTCCAGGATGCTGTTTTTCTCGATGTTCAGCGAGCATCTTTAATTACCGGAATATTTTCATTGGTAAAGTTTCATGTAATTAATATTTTCACCCCGCTTGATTGTATGTTTTTTTAAAGCTTTTATCGATATTCACTATTATAAGTGGTTTCTTCGACCTATATTGTTATGCGATGGCAGCTCCAGGTTCCACTCATTATGGTTACTATGTTATTTCGTACCAGTTTGTTTATGTGGGATCTCGACACGGTATTTAATTCGTAGCCGTTAGTTACTATCAATTCTTAACTCTCTATTTTCAGTGAGAAATGCCTTGGTGATGTTTGCAGGGTTCTCGATAATACTAGCCATGGTAATATTTGTGACGAGCATTATGCTGATTAATGCTTTAAGAAAGGTAAATAGTTGAATATTTCGAGGTCTACTTAATAGAACACTTTTTTCGTAGGAGCATGAAAAGAGAATGTTGCCGTGGATATATACTTTTGCTGTGTTCACAATCTTCAGACTTCTTGCGTATTTATTCTCCTCCATAGTAAACGACTTGATATTTGCTTATAATGTTTTAATGTGCCTGCTGTGGACGATTTTTATAATTGTTAGCATATACGGGTGGGTGTTGGTATACTCACTTTATATTGAGTTATCGGATCTGACAAAACTAGAGGATTTGGCTCATTTGAGAGTAAGTAGTAATCATGTTTTTGTTTTGTAGTTAACTATAGTTAACAACCATGGTTGCTACAGGTATAGAAAACTGGGAAAAGGCATGGATGGACTTTTATAATGATCAGGGAATTTGCGAAATTTTCTTGCGTTGCACCTTAAACTAAATGTGGGTTGCCTTTTTACCAAACATACAGGTTGTTTACAGAAACATCAATTTTTAGACTGGAAGAGTCTGACAATTTTAAATAATTCTTCCTGTAGCAACCGTGAAATCCTATTTTTAAAATTTATTCTCTATCGATTAATAAATAACTAGGTATATATATATATGTAAACATAATTTTATGTTTCATGCTTCCATAGTCTTACAATTTAGGTAAGGTAAAGGTTCATTCGAATTTTGCTTTTGTTTTAATTAAATGAAGTAAACTTAGCCATCTCAATTAAGAATTGCTAGAAAATGGATGAAAACATTCATAACAGAGTAATTACTTTATACCTTCAATCTGGGGTAATGTTGTAATATCTACGATTTGTCGTATTCTAGATGGGCACCATGCAGTCCTTAAACGCGTCGACAGTACCGTCTCTAGCGGGATCTCGTCCCACAACCCCACACAGCACAGTTTCGACGATGCCAGCCTAGTCGAAATACCGCTCGACCCGACGCCTACGTATTCTAGGCCTCAGCCATTAAGAGCACCAATTATTTCAACAATATACTGAACTGTAGAAATAATTTCTCTAAAACGTGAATAATTTAGCATACGTATATATCTATTTGTGTAAGATTTAAGTTACAAAACACATTGCACTGCGGTTTATTTGCCTAGTTAGAAATTTTCTTTGAATCTACAAAATTTTGTGAATTTTTAAAGCCAGGCTAGAACAGTAGAACTTTTTAATTTGTCTTTTTGGTTTGGAGTTGGATTTTAAATTATCTGTGAATCTCTGATTATTTTAAAGGAATTTCTTAACTATTATCAGTACAAGATATATAATTTTGGTTGTTTTAACAAACATTATTTTATTATTTGTGTAGTTTTATTTAGTTTCTTTAAAAAGAAATTAGGAAAACATAAGTATTTATAACATTTCAGAATTGATTTTGGTGTCCGCAGTATTTTTTGCAAATATTCAATCCTGTATTTTTTAAACTTCAGTGGAGATTGGCACTTTTTACAAACGTTTACAATAAAAGTAACAAATAACTATATTTTTCCACAATAGCTGCTACAATGGACTTCAAATATCTATTGCAATTCTTTGTCCAAAGATAATATTTATATTGCATTTTCGAATAATATACAAATACATGACTTGATTTTTTTTTTGTATAAATATAAAACTATTTTTATAAGCTTTTTTAATAACATTTTTTACACTTTGAATACCATTCCTAACAATTAAATTTTTAGCTTAGTATTTTTAGATTTAAGCATACTGCAAGCCGTCCATTTAATGTGTTGTTTTTATATTCATTTTATGAAATAAATGTTATGTACAAAACAAATTATTTGAATTCATACCCTCTCTCAACAGGTACTGCCTGACTAATATGAAGAAAATATTCTGTGTTGTCTTATTACTATATGGGATACAGGTATAAAAATTCTAATCCCCATTTCATATACTGAAAGGAAAATTTAACTTGTATGTTGTATTTACATAAAAAAATATTTTTAAATAGGTACAAAAAAAAGTGTAATTACAAAAAATAGTCACAATTGCTACAGAAATAATCAGTGCTGAAGCTTCTCATTCCAGGAATAGCCACAGTATATTAAAATTGTTATATTGTTTCATCTTTTGTCCGAAGTTTGTCATTTCCTTATTTTCATGTTTTTGCGACGGAGGCTGGATGAACATTTACTTCACGATAGCAATTTAAAACTGTTTGCATCTTTAATACTCTTACATCCTTATTCACCATTTTAATCCTCCTCGAATTCCAAAATTTCATAAAATTCTCCAACTTTTACAGCTACCCCCTTATCAGATTTTATTTCTTTTGGTAGATCTTCAGGCTGTGAGATGACTTCGTCTTCTTCATTTCCTTTAAGTAGTTTCATTTTTTCTTTGAGCTGATAATTAGCGTACTCTATTCTCTCGATATCCTCATCCTTCGATTTGAGTTCATCTTGCAGTGCACTTAAGGTTTGCTCCAAGGATTTTAATACGATGTAAGATTCTGGAGACGCCTTCTTCTTTACATAGTATTCTCCTGTATGAACAATTTTCCCCTTCATATAAATGTTTTTTCCTAAAGGTATAAAGGAGGTGTGTTCGGGATATTTCCCCAGAGATTCTATATTCGCAATTGTTTCTCCAATCTCTTGGTGTTCCTTTTTTGTATCTTGTAAAACCTGATTATTTTTTTTAATATCTTCCTCTAAATGTCCGATAAATTCGCTTCTAGCCCCCAAAATTCGAAGAATATTTTCCTCCATAACCTCTAACCACTACCACAAAACATATGATTATGATTGAACTATTGAACAAAAATGACTCAGAAATAATGAAACAACGGAACTACTTTGTGACAGAAATTCGAAGGCGTCTTCGAGTGGTATAAATGAATCACTTTTAGAGAAGTTTCAACCTTGTTCTCATAAAAGATGAAATGGTTGATTTAATACTCGTAATTTCAATAAAAAAAATGAGTGTAACATGAACATGACTACGTTTTACAAATAGATAAAATGACAAAGTGATTCTTTTTGCTTTTTGCAGGTATTTAAACACTATTTCAAGGTCTAAGAATATTTCTAACAAGTGATTTTAGATGGAACATTTGTGGTATGTACAATCTATTACAATAATAATGGCATTCTCTCAAAACAGTTTTTGAACTACTGAAAGTTCTGAGTAAAAATTTTATTGGATCTTTATATTCTCATTGGTGTGGAATAATTATCAATTATGAAAATTAAAATATGTATTTTGAGTGATGTAGAATGCTAGCAGATTTCAAACAAAAACAATTTATGCCATTTTTGAATTGGCATGTATCAACAGCAGCGCCATGTCTTATTTCTTACCTATCTGTCCTATAAACTGGAGACCCATATATAAAAATGTTAACTTTTTTCGTATTGTTATTAAAATTTTAAATAGCTTACAAAGCAGAGCAAAACAGAAATGTGGAAAAAAAATATTATCATTTATTGGTTCCATATACAAAACAAAAAAGGAAAATATTTACATTCTGAAAACAATAAATTGAAAAACAAATAAATTGTGTATATTTTGCATTCATAATAAAAATAAATAAGTTTAAAACAAAAAAATCAAAAATAGTAAAACACCTTACTAAATTAAACATAATTTTTAGAATAGACTTTGGTCCAGGCAGGACATTTGAAATTAGTTTTGAAAATAATATTTTTGGATATTATTGCATACAAAACAGAATGTTGATAAGTCAGAAATTTAAAGAGTAATTTTTACCATCAAGATTTTTCAGACCAAACTTTTTTATTATTAAATTCTTAAGTTCTAATGGCAAAATTGAGCGACACCCTAATTTTTTAATAGTCTATAAATTGCTTGAGCACAGAAAAGCCATATATGCTTTTTAGCAAAAATCAAGTACAAACGTACAAATTTCAAGTTTGCGCATAAAATTTTCAATATCAAACGTGAAATTTTGAGATGTACAATTTCAAGTTTACGCATAAAATTTTCAAATTCAAATGTGAAATTTTAAGACTGCACACAAATTTTTAAGCCTCGAATGTGAATTCAAAATTTTAAGTGAAACAAGAAAATTTAGGAAAAAAATATGAAATTTTGATTTTGAACATGGAATTTCGAACTCAAACTCATAATTTATTTCATATTTTAAACCCAAGTTTTTGTTTCCAACTCAATTTCAACTTTTTCTTTGAAAACTAATGTTGAAACTCAAAATTCCTGTTAAAACTTGAAATTTCACATTCAATTGTTCAAATTTCTGGTTGTGACAATACATTTTGAGTATTGGCATTAGTTTTCAATTACAGACCAAGAAATTATGATTTGAAACATAAAAATTTTGATTTTGAATACGGAATTTCGAATTTAAATCAAAAATAAAACTTCCAGTTTACATCTAAAATTTCAAGGTCAAATTTGAAATTGTGAAAAATGGTAAGGAAAAAAGTAAATATACGGCCCCTCTACGCTTTCGTACCAAACAGTTACGACATATATTTTCCTAAAATAAGTTAAATACATTAAGAGATGGACTGCAGAAAAAAAAATAGTTCGTCCATACACAAATTTTATTCTAAACAGGAATGGTTGGCAAAAATCTATATGTACAAATATGATCACAAAAAAACCTACAATATTACTCATAAAGTCACTAATCGGGGTAGTTTCTAGTCCTTATTGGTTTTCGCGGGTTTCTTATGTATCCGTTTATGGTAGGACTGCGCAAAAGAGTTTACGATAGAAATGACGAAATACAATATCATAGCAATAACGAATTTTTCGAAAATAGAACCCAATATATTCCCGCCCGCCTCTTGTACTTTCACCACACTCTTTTTATGCAGTTTCAGTTTCTGTCCATCTAAGAACGCCTTAAACGGAACCTGTAACTTCTCGCCTATTATCGGCACTATTTTCAGCCACTCTATAGCCGTTTCTATCAGAGATTCATTGAACGCTATTATGACGAACATCTTCTGTATGTGCATCTTGATTATAGCCTTGCCTATCAGCGTCGCTCCGAAGAAGGTCCAAAACGGAACTAGGAAGTGTCCGCAGGTGATTCCGGCCAAGTCGAAGAGAGGATTCGGTATCTACGAACAAAACAGCTTTCGATTATGGTGCATGTCGCAATTGTTGTGATACTTACGCTGGCGCAAGCTAGAATTCCGAAAAATCCTACTTTCTGGACGATATCTTCCACCAGTATTTTCCCCCTTTCGATGAGTGTTAACTCCTCGGTACTGTTCTTCTTCCGTTCCAGTTCCTCGAGTTCCTTCAAGTCATCGTCTTCGTCAGGATCTATCCTGAAATTTTAAATCGTTATTTCTCCTTAAAACCGATGCACGCTGCAGGCGAAAAACTACAGACAGAATGTTATATAATCATAAAGTCATAACCAAACATTATACAGGGTGGACCAAGGAAAACGAAACATAACATCCAAGAAAATGTTAAAATATGTACATTTTTCGAAGTTATGCATTGCACTACAAGCATATGTTACAATAACTGACACATTTTCTTTTCCAATATATATATATCATATTAATAAAACATGACATGACCCAATATTCCATTTAAAATTTTAGAAGTGGCCTGCCTAAGGGGTTAAAGGCATTAGTTTGAATTTTACACTTTGCAAAAACATTTGACGTTTTTATGTTAAAAAAATGTGTTATAACATCATTTAAAGACATTCTAATGTCAGACAAATTTTTTAATGTGGTTGGATATGCCGTTTTGTTTTTGCAGTAAGTCGTAAATCTTTGTGACGGACAAATTATGGTTTATCAAACAAGTTATACACCAAATTTTACTGATTACTGCTTATTATGATGGTTATTTTTAGTACCAAACATCTTTAGACTGTGCTACAATGTTTGATTGGTCCACCCTACATTAAAAGTTTAAAGAAATAAATTTACCCTGACAATCGAGCCGCGCGTGCCATAAAATAGGGGGGAAGTTCCCCTAAAGCTGTTCCAGCCCCCCAACACATGGCTTCTAGCCTAACTTTAGACATTATGGATAATATCGTTATGGAAAGAGGATCTCTTTCATTCGGGCATACAATCCTGTAAAAAATACATGAAAGTGTAATAAAATCAACAATATATCTAATATCAGTCTCTGCTAAATTGAGACACCTGTGCATCTCTAGTCTGTGGTTACTGCGGTAATATATTACATGACCATTGTGCCACGTGTTTAAATTATTACAATGACGTTGAGAAAAAGTAGAAAAGTAGACTATTATCGAGCAGGTGATCTAGAAAAACTATTATCCGAAATTCCTGGCAGTCAGAAGTTCACTTTGACATTAGCGCCATCTACAATTTGCTTTAGAAAAACGCCAGTAGAGGTCTCAATTGACATCACTGAGGAGCTCTACCAGCTTTCACAGAATCAGAAAATCTTTCGTTATCAAGTAATCGTGCTAAAAGTTTTATGCCAATCACCCTGTATAGATTGTAAAGTAGCAGTATTCAGATTTTTACAGTGTTTAATATTCACTATTTGAACTAATTACTTACTCATCTGGATATGGTGGTTCCGGAAAGTTGAGGCTTTCGCACTCATACGCTGCCAGCGTCACTTGGGCTATATGGGGCCCTAGGTATAGTAAAAACGTATGTAGGCCTGTCCCTAAACCTACTGATGATAATATACCTAAGAATGATAACAATTATTATACAATTCGGACACACACTGTATAAAAACGAATGAAGTTTATTTTCGTGTCCCGCTTACCTAAACCTATCCAGTATAAACACCATAATAATTTCTTATACATCCCTTGTACTAAATTCTGATGTGGTCCTTTGGAATTCAATAATATGTATACTGATAATACTGATATAAGACCTAGTGATACGAGTTTCTGATTTGCTAATATCCTAAAAAAATTATCATATTCATAACTCCGTACACAAAAACACTGTTACAATTTTTCTGGTTAAAAATCTTACTTTTTACCGTATGTAGATAATAATATAAAAACTTCTCTAATAAAATATTCAACAGTGACTACGGGTCTCTTCCATAACACCAAGCTCTCCCTATCTTGCCTTTCTTTCTCTTTCTTCTGGTGTTCCGCATGGTTCTTTGGTCTTATATTGTTTTGTACATTGCTACCGTTCACTGTGGGGGCACCGTCTTTTCTTGCACCGCTGGTCATTTTGTTATCCAACCTTTGAACCTGGAAAACAAAAAAATAGTAACATATAGTGGGGTAAAACAAGTACAATACAAGATGTCCCCATGGGGTACACAATTTTTGAATACCTTTTTTAATACTGATTTTGTGATAAATCATCATTTGTGATACAAAATTTTACTTGGTCTAGTATGCTATGAAATGCAATCAAAAATTAAAAAAAAACAATATTATACAGGGTGTTTATTACAGAATACCCCCATACTTTAAGGCTAGCTTCCTTGGATAAAAGCCCGAAAAAGTAGTTTCTTTATATATTTTTCTTGTGTAATCGTATTCAAATTTTGTACAAGAAGGTTTTATTATATGATAGACACAAATATCTGACTGATTTGTGTTGAATGTATAGGGCGCTCTGGGCGCCTATGGCGCTGATTTTTCCTTTCATATTTTTTTTAGGGAGAAATTTTTGGAAAACGATTAGTTATTTTGAAACAGTAATCTATTTTAAAAAAGCTATTGTTACATGCTCGAAAACCGCTTCCTCTGACCCTACCTCGGCGTTTAAGATGGCGATCCAAGACCTGCTATGATTACTTTTATACCCCCTTAATTCAATAAAAACGTTTAGCGATATTTTATTCAAAATCTGATAAGGTGGTGTTACTCAAGTCATCTCAGAACCCATATGTGTAAAATTTGAAAAAAAAAACTATACATGTCTTCATAGTCTTATTTTTATAGAAAAGTGTAAAAACTTTATTTTCTAAAATAACGCAACAAATATTTTTATGTTTTAAATGACATCGAAAATCGCTCCTTCCAATCCTATCATGGCATTTAAGATGGCGATCCAAGGCTTGCTATTATTATTTTTACACCTCCGGAATTAAAAAAAAATGTTTAGCGATTTTTTATTTAAAGTCTGATAAGGTGGTGTTACTCAGAGTCCCTCAATACTCCTATATGTGAAATTTGAATAAAAGCTATATTGTCTGTGTGGCTCTTCACGTTCTCAAAGTTTTATGTGTGTACAAATTCGTAAAACTTTATTCTTCAAGATAATCCAATATATATTTTTTAATGGTATCGAATACAGTTTGTTCTGATCCTACTATTGCGATTCAAGGCCTGTTATAATTTCTTTTACCCCCAAAATTTAATATAAATGTTTAGCGAATTTTAGATTTACAATCTGATAAGGTGGGGTTAATCAAACATTGGGCGTATTCAGACGAGCTCAGCCGCTGAGCCGCTCAGAAATCCAGGCCAATCAAAATAAATGCACGCATTTTAATTCTTACTCAGCGGCTGACCTCGTCTGAATACGCCCATTATTTCAAGAATACGGCGCCCTTAAAGTCTTTTGTTTGATCTTGCGAGATCATACCTTGTAAGACTTTTGCATACAAATGAGGAACATGGAACTTTATTACGAATTTAGAAACGGTGGTTATTCTCGGTCGGTTACGGTCCCGCTCGAAGCTCACACGTAGCTATCGATATAGTCCATTGGTAGACATTATAGAGTATAAAAACGGCCAGCTTTACATAATAAGATGGACGAAACACAATCGGAGCTCTTTCAGTCAAGTGACTATCTATTTTTGTGCATAAAATCACCCAATTCGTCCGCATAACCGCGAAAATTCCCCAGACGCGTCACGCGATTCCGCTTGTATCAAGATCAAGTATGTTAACTCGTATTACTATCAAGACAAATATTAATAAAAAGCTGGCCAGCTACCAGCGCGATAACAAACGCAAAACCAAACTAAAATAAACCTACGGGATCTTCATGGTGAACCGATTCACTTTCAATGTCTATTACAAAGTCTCTCACTAACCGTCCTTGCATTGTTCGATGGAAATTACCGGGTATTTTACTAAGCCAGTGCGTGTATTTGTTCTGCCACTTATCGGTCACTAATTATTTGGAAGATAGAGTTTACTCCCGTCATATGCGAGGTCAAGATACAAAAATAAATGCTAATCTGTTTTGCGGACTCATTCAATATCTAATGAAACATTCCGCTTTAGGCATTTCAAAATTTGACCTCTTAAGGGCGCCATATTCTTAAAATAGTGTTTTCTACAAATACAAGTAGTTTTAGATATTTAAGATCTGAATAATATAGTTTAGTAAATAACAGGAATGTTATCTCATGCTACCTCAGAATATTCAATTTTTCCTAAAGTGCCCCTTAACGGAAAGACAGAGCCCCTAAGGGGTACCCAGCAATTTACCTTTTCGGCTCTAACTTTTGAACCGACCCCTTAGGAGCTCTGTATCTCCGTTAAGGGGCACTTTAGGAAAAAAAATTTTATGACGAACTAGTGTTATTTTGATCTCCTCTATGCACTCACGAAAGTATGCCATATACTTACCGGACACCCTGTATACAGGGTGTTTAAGGGAAGAGGTACCTGCTTCAGTATGTTATTCTACGTTCAGTTTTAAGCAAAAAAAACCTCTGAACTTAGGTCTGGAAACGCTTTGTTTAGGATATACAGGACGTCAAATTAATATAGTTTTATGGCCTCCAAGATCGCCTGATCTGAACCCTCTAAATTTCTGTGTTTGGGGATATTTGAAGACATTAGTGTATGGTACTCCTGTAAATAACCTGGAAGAGCTGCAGCTACGGATTAATCAAAAGTGTCAAGAAATCCAAACCAAGGAGGGTGTTTTCGAAAGAGTTCCAATATCGTTGAGACGAAGATGTGGTGCCTGCTTGGAAATGAACGGAGGACACTTTGAACATCTTCTGTAACTTTGCTTTGTTAAAAGCTTCCTTTGTCGGTTTATTCCTAATAAAATAAAATGTTTGAAAAACGAATAGTGGTCCATATCTCCGCAATCGTTACTTTGCGGACCCATGTTTATTAAGACTTTTCCGCTTATTTTGGTTCATACTATTACCTCCTGAAATATTTTACTCTCTTTTTTTTTAACACCCTGTATAAACATAGATCCTAAAGGTAATACAGGACGTTAAAGTTCTAAAGTGAAGCACAAAATATCTGACATTACAAAATACTCTAAAAATGAAAAATCTTTAAACGAATCAAGATCTTGAGGCATGATTTCCGCTGTTTTATCAATATTCAAATTTTTAAATTTCTGAGAGCAAAACTTTTAATATACAGTCTCTGACCTGTAAACTACACTAAGGTTTTTTTACATGTATACGCTTAAATTAGTTTTGTACCATTTGAGGTCAAATTTCAATGTTGACTGATCAGCAAGCGAACTAGCAAACATTCCAAATCAATGGAATAAAGGTTTAGTTTTGCGTGGGTATATTTTTTATGTTTAAATTATAACAGTTACAAAATGGATAAATGTGTAATTGTAATAAAAATTTTATCCTCGTGACCCCAATATACAGGGTGAATCAGAAAGAATGGGGCAACACTAAGCTGGAGATACTAGGCGCCAAAATATTACGTCTTAGCTCATCATGCCTTATACGAATGTTGCCGGTTTAAGAAATACAAGATTTAAATTTTATTCTGAAATTTCTCAATAATTGAGAAAGTTTTGATAGCATGACTGAAAACTTGTAGTGCTGGGTTTTTTGGTGTGAGAATTACGAATAGTTTTGCCGTATTATTTAGATAAATCAAAACATATTTTTTTATCTGTCGAGCTATGCTTAAAAATCTAAAAGAACGTTCCTTTCTACATAAAAAATGTACTTTGTGATGATTTTCTTTGAGACGCTGATATTACTATGTGTGTTCTTAGTAGGCTTATGTCAAATTTATTTATTATTTTACATATCCCCACAGGAAAAAATCTAGCTGTGTTAAATCTGGCCATTCCTTAGGTCCTCTTCTGCCAATCCACCGATGAGGAAATACGTCATCTAAGTAACGGCGAACAGCGATGGCATAGTGCGGCGGTGCACCGTCTTGCTGTAACCAAATTGTGTCATTGAGCAAATCTGGTTCTTCTTCATTGGGGAACAGTACAACCAAGGAAGAAACTAAATCAAATTGAAGAAAATATAAATATCATGCGCCATATAAATCTCCTGCAAAGAAATATGGCCCCAACATTCGATTATCGGCAATTCCGGCCCAAACATTGGCCTTCTGGGGACGCTGGTATTTGTAAATAATTTGGGTATTGTTGCCCACCCTGTAACAATTAGGAGCAACTTGTCATATATTTTTGGAAATAGCTCAACTAGGGTAATCCGGAAATTGGAAAAAAATGTGGTGTTCCATTTAAAAAAAATGTGATCACGTCATTACTCGCTCGAAGGTCACTCTGTATATTAAACTACTATTTGAAAAAAAGTATATTAAAATCAAAAATCGACCCCTCCCGGGAATTTTCAATAATGTCTTTGAATTTGTGCGTGACTTTAAGAACGCACTGTAGAATGTTTCTTAATTGACTACCATTCATCTTCTACTCACTCTGATTTATCTCAGTCAACTCCTAACTAGACCTGCTACACAGTCTTTTCCTTAAAAGTTTTTTAAATCAGACGAAGTGTCAAATTTGTTTAACTATTAATGAAAAATTCAATATTTTGTACACATTTTACGAGAACAAAGTCTTCCTGTTAAACAGAAAACTGACACCAAAAATATGTTGCCTTGTATGTACTTGTAAGTAAGTAGCAGGACAGACGATTATAACAAATTTAAAAAAAATAGGTTATAAAATGAAAAAAATTGAAATACCTACTTAACAAACGAAAACTATGAAGTTACTAATTATAACTTACGTTATTTATAAAATATGTGGAAATAGAGACATCCTCAGTCAAGTTCATTGTGTTCAGTGGCGAACGACACCTGCCACACAGCTGCAGACTTCTATTTAATGAAAACGAATACACGATACTGACCCCCCAACACTTTCGAATAGACTGAGAGAAATTCGCTTCACCACGGTTAACTTTCAAATTTCTTGATAAAGATGAACAGAGATATTTATAGAAGAAATGTAATTATAGCTTTCATAGTTAGTTTTTTCTTGGTGAAATGATTTGACTTCCTCTTGGTCTAAATATATCAGCGTTAGAAGCTTCTTTTTCTGACAGCTGTTTAAGGACTACTATTTTCGGGACTTCTTTGTTGCCAACATTTCCGTTGAAAACGCGGCAACACGTGTATAAAATCCTTCGCCAAGATTTAGACCAAGGATACCTAGGATAGGTTAGGGAAAATTTAAACCGCGTTCTGTATAAATATGCAATGTATATAGTTCCTCCATAAAAGTCGCCTTCATAACAAAAACTGAACAAAATGGAATGGGTTACTAAATAGAATTAGGGCTAGCGTTGGCATTCTTGTCCTGCGGGACCAAGAACTAAGACAGGACAAGACTTGACCGTTCAAATTGCACGACAATACAAGATTTAAAAAACAAGAAATATTGATACGCCAAAACTATTGTCTACTGTCACTTCTTAGTAATATGTAAGTGATATGGCTCAGTTGCCGTTACCTTGATCTTGACATGATCTTGCAAGATCGAACAAAAACAAGACTTTAAAGAAACTTTTATTTTGTTTTGCAAGACGAGACTTTCAAATTTCTTGTATCAGCCAACACAAGATAGGGCACACATTTATCTGAACTTTTTTTTCATAAAATATGACATACCTCCTGAAATTAAAGCCATCATTTTATGATACACTCTATTCTGTATAATACATGTTTAAACTGGCGGAACTCTTCAAAAAGAACGAACAAAATGTTATTTTGTACTAGAAGTAAAAAATTATATCACAAATGAAAGAGACGTATTTTTTAAAGATAAAGCATTCATGGCGTTGTTCTAGCTACCTAAAAATCGCGTGTGTTGACAAATACACGTAATGTTATTCCTAATTACCGTAATGGCATTGAGAATTATTCTCTAGTTGCAGTTAATTAAACAAATTAATTAGTAACAAATTAGATAAAAGCTAACAGAACAAACAAATACATTTCACACTTATAAAGCTGTAATATCGGATTTATTGGTTGAAAAAGTGTCGTTTTAGTTGCGAGAGAAAAAAAATACTTAAAATTAGTTACTTATTACTTAGTTACAGAAGTATGCCAAGTCGAAACAGAAAATTAAGCAGTACTTTTATGAAAGCAAACAATAATTAATATTTTAAGCCATGCTAAACAATACAATTACTAAAAAAAAAGATTGTAGTTGATTCTCTAGATTGTAATTATCTTATCATCATCAATTATTCGTAGCAGGGGTTGTAAGCAGAGCAGAGTAGATAATAATGTGCTTTATTGTATTGATAGAAATCTCTGTTTCGTGAATAATAGATCAGCAATTATTTTACTTTTATTGTACAGTCCCAGAAAATATATGTATATGTACAGGGTGTCTCAAAACTCAAACTCGATAGTATGGGCCTACAAAACATGAGCAATTGAAAACGGTTTGGAAACTGTCAGAAATATTCGACCACTTAAGTTGAGAACGCGTTACCATTGAATTTGACGCAAAAAATAGTTGGACGGGCATTTCTGATAGTTTCCAAACAGTTTTCAACTGCTGCTAAAACAAACCTAATATGGGAATGTTCAATGGATCAATAGTGTTCGTTGCGCCTGTTTGGCAAACCATTACTGACAAACCGACTTTCATCTATCCAAAGAACATGCCGAAAAAGGTTCTTATCAACAGTTTGAGACACCCTGTATTTTGCGAGTCCCTTTAAATACTTTACGTACATTTCAGGAACGGGTAATTAACTATACCTACTTATTTCATGCAAAACATACCTTGTATTGCATGAAAATCATTTTCTTTTTTATTAAACTTGATATTAACACCAGAAAATTCCATTCTGAAGATAACCATTCCAACTAAAACTTATACGTACACAAGGACGATAGTTGTTTTACAAATATGCTTATACAACTTTTAATAACATCTAATATTAACATTAAAACAAAACGATGTGCTAATTTATCTAGGATTTCTTGATATAACAAAAGAAAATATACAGCCCATGTATATTTTAATTATTTTTTTATTACTGTGAGGTGGGCCAGGCAAATAACAGAGACGGGCTTAGATTATTGTTATATGGTGGAATACCTGTTTTCAGTATTCTTCCAACGAAGATATACAGGGCGTTTTGTTTAATATATGTATATAGCTATTATTATACATTCAATTACTGTCTTCGTATTTTACAAGATTTTTAAAAATCTGTACTTAGAACTCTATAATTCACTAATTATGTAAAATATACTTATAGGATAAATACTAAAAAGTGTAATTAGGCTCCCGTATTTAAATAATCTATGACATCCACATAAAAATGTGGAAAATTAAAAGGCAAAGGCAAAACATTTTTTTAACAAAATGGCAACAAACAATCTAGGGAATCAACTCAAACTGGCTTTTCTACTTTGTATCATACCAGTTCATTTTTAGTGCCGGACATTTTTAAGCCCCTTTGTCGACACTGGTTCTTCAATTGTTCTTTAGTCAGAGACAACAATTCATCCACTGATTTAGATCTACTGGCAGTATTGTTTATATTGTTTGAACTACTAGAAGCGAGGCTGGACACATTTTTTATGTTCTGCTTATTCACTGAAGATTTTCTATTTTTCCTACCAGACATTTTTGTCCAATGTCCAATCTTTAAGAAAAATCGACGTTAATTCCACTAAACAGTGATATATGATGTAAATTAATAGGTAAATTTCAATTTAATAAAGAATAATGCAAATACATTGTAGCAAATAGCTTTAAAATATAAGGCATTACTATGTGCATTGAGAAATATGTACATAATAGAAAGTACCTACTAATTATCAAAGTTTTGCAATCATTTTAACTAACAATTAATTTTTAATTAAATAAAAAGCATTTACTATATTAAACACAGATCAAGATAAAGTAGGTATTATAATAAATTGTAGGTATTATCTTTGACAGTGAACTATATTGTACAGACAATTATAAATTCCATCATGTTTTACAAAGTAATGTGAATAATTTAATACAGTAATAAGATTAAAGGCTAAACTAAAATCCAGTAATACACCGCCAATAACCAGATATTTTCCACAACGAGGTATATAAGTAAATAAAGGCATAATTAAATAACGATTTTGCAATTTTGAATTATCTATCCAGGGCAAAAATATTGTGGTGTATTACAATTTTTGCTGTATTGTATCAGCAAATTTGTGTCAAAATATAGAGATTCGCATTAATTATCTTTTTATCAAACAAAAAACGAGCGCAAAATGAAAAATATTTAAATCAAAGTACAGCAAATTAAGCAATTAAAAGGAAATGCAACGAAATCTAACCTAAAAATCGAAAAGTCGGAGGACAAAAGTAACTGAACGCTAATAAAATAAACATAAACCTAAGTTGAAATAACTATATTAGAAACACTCACCTCAATATATACTTCAGGAAATACTTGATATTACACACATTACAGTTAATATAAGTGATATAAGTTTTATTAAATAGAACTTACAGAAGTGAACACTGTCATGAGAAAGTGTCACCCCATTTTCCATCAGCATGATACACGTCACACGTCATTATTAAGGAACTAAGTTGTTGAGATGTAGGCAACCATATATACGAGGAGGAGTATTGAAGGTTGCGGAATAACTAATAGAATTTTCTCATGCCAGGGCCGTAATTAGAAAATTACAAGAAAGATAAATTACGATAATATAACCGACTATCTATTTCTGTTTTTAAAATTATATATTAGAAAAAAGTAAAATATACCATAAGTGAATATTATCAAACAATCGAAGGTATAATAAATAATTAACTGTTTAAATTTGAAGCAAGGAAGCAATTTTCATATGAAATTCATGTGCTTATTATTAAGTGATTGCAATAAAAATGCCACATTAGTTGGAAGATATATTACAATTTGTTAAATAAAGAATAATAGATGTATAATAAAAATAATAATAAAACATAAAAACGAAGATAAAGTAGGTATATATAACGTCACTATTGACTAAGATAGACACACAGCCTCTTTCAAATAATTTAGATACACTTTAGTATTTACATTTAATACAAACACTAAAAATAGACTCTAAAATATAAAGAAACTGAATTATATAAAAAACAATAACTATAAAAATACATCCAAAGTGATTTGTATGATGTATAAATAAACATATTTGTATGTTAATTTTGTACTGCTATTTTTGCATAAAGCTGTATGTAAAAGTGTTGTCAGAGTGATTTGAAAAATGTAAACAGGAAGAGAGAAATACATTTTATAAAAAAAATATTTCTATATGACACTTAATTCAGGGTTATTTTACTAAAAGTCGTGTAGGGTAGGTATTAGAATATTTGCACTCTGTATATCCATAACTAAACTTAATTGTTACAACTAGGAAAATTAATGTTTTAGGATTAAGAACTTACGAAAATATACATTTTTTTTTTGAAAATTCCGATTTAGATTACACTGAGACTAGATTTATAAGTTTTCCAAAACCAATCTCTAATACACATATTTATGAAAAAAATTTACATTTACGCAAAATTAAAATTTTGTTTGCACTTGGTGTCGCGTCTTTTCAATAAAATACGTAACTTATAGATTGGAATTTTAGAAACCTTTTGTTTGTAACCCTTACACTAAGTTTTAATCGTCCATTATATCGGCCACCTGGTGGTGGGTTTTGAAATGATTTTCGTAATCGATCACTACTCCCTCGTTGTTTGGTTTCAAAGCGTCCGAATCGATGTGGAGCTTCGCCTCGACTGGAGACATGACCATGCTCCCATGGGGGCCTTTTATTAGATGCACAACATTCATACCTAAAAAATTAATTATCGAAATTATCACAACAACGTCATGGTTAATTTTCAACTTTGGAAATAGGTGGATTATCAAAATGATAATGATAGTTTGTTAGATGTTCCAGTAAAAATTCTATTCATCATGACGGAAAAATGTAATAAAACATGCTTGTCTGTTCGAAAACATAAATTAAAGAAGATTCAATAATTAAATTAATTTTACAATAAAAATGTGGTCATCTTTTTTTGTGCAAATTTGACAGTTTTTTAATATTACGTATTTATTTAAAAAAGTAAATAAATACGTAATATCTGCAGAATATTACAAGATCATTTTTGAACTGGCATTTTAAACAGGTTAATTCCATACTACTTAAATAAACAATACATTTCTAGGCTAAATTCATATTCAATTGTAAAACGTATTGTCGAAATTATTAAACTGTAACAACCTAACATTCAAAAACATTTATTTATTATCTACATTTGTTGTTATTAACAATAAACACCCTGTACAGGTATGAAAACAACTGAGTTTGAATGGTAAGTATAGAAGAAGTTAAATAACGACAAATGTTTGTTCAATCTTTTCTTACCTATATGCTGCTCTTCTCCTAGGTGATGGAGGTGGTGGCCCTCGCCGTGGTGGTAGCTATGGTGCCCGTGATGCGCAGCACTCTTTGATTCATGATGTTTCTTTATTATATCATTCTCTTCATCACCGTTCTGGCTATGCTGGATGCCCATCCCCACGTGATTGCCTTTGTGGTGGCTCTGCACCCCTTCAATTCCAAAATCGTCCGGTAAGTTCTCCAGATCTTTCTCGATCTTAATGTTGTTCTCGTGGTTCTGCTCCAAATCGACTCCGTACTTTTCCAGGTACTTTTGCAAGCCGTCATTCTTGACGTCCTCCGTCTGGTTCTGGTATATCTCGTACAATTTCTTTATCTTGTTCTTCAACTTTATGTTCGTTTCCGTGTTATGGATGACGTTCTCCGTATCGTTTTGGGTGGGCGCGTTGAGGAGGTCCGGAAAATCGTCCGGATTGGAATCCGTGAGGTTCTTTTCATCTTTGAACAAGTTCTGAGGTAATTCCAATGTGTTCTCGTCCGTGATCTCGCAGTCCTCCTTCCTGATTTTGTTGCAGGTCTGACAAGAGCAGTTCATTATTATTTGTACTCTCTTTTGGATTACTTTGGGGCCTTCGACGTTCTTGTCATCGGCGTGTAAGTTCACGTGGTAGCATTTGATTTCAGAAGGCTGGCAACTGTCGCAGTAGGGTCCTATTAGCTCTCCTGGCTCAGCAGGCTCTGTTTTTGGGATGGAATAGCTGTAGCAGGCCCCCACGCACACATTGTTTTCTATGGTGACTGGTTCGTAGCCCGGCGAGGCGACTATTTGCTGGATTTGGTGCGTCTGGCACCAAGAGTGCTTCTCCGGGTAGAGCACGATGTTGTGAACCTGCAGAAATTGAATTGACATACAATCTAAAATAACTATGAAGTACAGTACGTACTAAGAGAGTGCAACAGAGACGTTGCTTGAGTTAATTATTTCAATATATTTATTGTTTTATATAATTGATGAAAAATGTACAAGTTGGATACATGTGTTGAGCTAATACTCAAACTTACCTTATGCTCCCTTTCAGCAAATACAATTTCTAAAAATCCGATGAAGAAGAATTGAAGGATTTTTGTACAAGACCTGAAACAAAGAAGAAACTAAGTATCTACACCTAATCAAATAATGTAAATTTTTTAATTGAAATTCGCATAGTTCAAAATAAAATTATTAGCTGTCGTTCTACAAAATTTTAATAATAAAATCATCGATATAATATACAACTATAAAGTTTGCAACGCATATAGAGATAAACTAACAAAAAAATAATATACCGTCAAGAATAAATTTTTCTTTAAAAACGAAAACACAAATTAAAATTAATTAAATTATAAATTCGGAATTATTTTTTATCTATTTTACTTACATTTGTCATTACCTGTTCGTAACCACTTAAATCAACAGTACCCAAACAAATGGATAGGTAGAGGTAATGACGCTCTTGTAAATTGGCCACCACGTTTTCTAGATTTAAATCCATAGATTATTTGTTATGCAAGAGCAACTATGGCAACGTCTTCAAGATGCAATAAATACTCTTAGAGGCGATGAAGATGCAAAAAGTACATTTCAATCTTCTTCGTCGTGTAAATCTTTGCATGCGTGTAAATGGTGGCCACTTTGAACAACAAGGTACTGTGACATCTTTATTTATTTGCATTCAAGTTTTCCTAATTTAATTTTTGTGTCAAAATTGCTATCAATAATTAAAATTACAAATTTTGAATAAACCATGAGAGTAATCGAGTCTTATTAAGATAACGTTTTTTGTAGCAAATAATTTACTTAATCTAAATTTTATACTGAAACATATTTTCTTCCATTCGCGTAGAATTATGGAAGGTGTAATTACTGCAAGAACATAAATTCCACGCCAATGGATTAATATTACTGATAATTTTGATATGGGGTTTATTTTCCTATAGAGCAGGGTCAACTTAACAAATTTGAGCAAAATCGCATAAGGCGTTTTAAATTTATATAAAAAAATTATTTCAAATGTGCAACTTCAAAGTCGTATAGCGCCGAAACGGAGCGACTTTGAACTAAGGTAAGTTTAGCTAAATCGACTTATTTTGAGCCGCACTATATCTGGTGGAGAGTTGTAAAGACCTTTTAGAGACACCCTGTATATTGTAATTCATGTTCTAAGAGTGTTCAATTCAAAGTGAGACGAGTATTTACCAGGGGAAGTATTGAAAGCAACGCAAAGTGCTGTTTCACAATAAATTAATGCCCAAAAAATCGTCGAGACAGTTCCAAATTATGCAGACTATGCATAAAACATGCATTTGTATAAAATCTGCTCTCAAAATCATTGCGGCAACCGGGTACCTATTAAAATTTGCCCTAAGGGGAACGAAATATTTGTATACGAAGTTGAGCAAGTTTGCCTGACAGTTTGTCGGTGTGATTATGTTGACGATGTTAGGAAACGGCGTCAGTCATTCATGAAATTATTCATAAACGGAATGGTTAAAATTCGGGCCAACCATAGACGTCGAACGCGCAGGGTTCTGTGTGCTGCGACGCCTACATCTTTTTTAGATGTAGTTCAGATTCAGAAAACATCAACGAATTGTTGCTTTCTGACAGAAAGCATCAATTCGTTGCGTTTTTTTAAATTTTATATTTTTTCGGATCACACATCTTAAAATGAACTGACTTTTGTATCGCAAAACAATAGAAATCATGGCCCTTTTTATTAAAAATAAAACTTCGTTTATTATTTTTTTTCTCGTATACGGTTTATTTTATCGGCAATAAACAAGAGAGATTTCCCACATTTTCCTGAACACCCTGTATATTTCTAAAAGTATCAATTGTAACCTAGAATTTAGAGTCATGTGAAATTTAAAACAAAATTCCATTTCAAATGAAATTTTATTATGCACTTTGGTATTACCATTGTTTCCTTTCTAAAAAATGGCATATTAGTATTTCAATTCAAGGTTTCGATACTCCGCGTCCAACATCAACTTTTTTCATTAACAAAAAAATGGACCTGGATGATTTATCCCGATTTCTCTTTTTTCAAAAACTGGTTCGCTCGTCAACTGTAAGTCGGTTAACCTTTTCAGTTTCCGTCAGAAGGTGAGAAACCCATCTTGTCGAGACCTTTCAGCAATCCAAGTCATCGGAAATAGTTCTTGAGCACTTCTGTACGATATTCCGATCTTTGCAGTAATTTCCCACGCTGTTTTACGATGATCACCTTTAATCAGATCACGGATTGCACGAATATTTGCCTCATTGATGCTTGTTCGGGGTCGCCGTTTTCCACTGTTTCTCTTTCACTTGAAAGCTTATTCTAGTCAGACTTGGAGTGTGTAAATAGTAAAGATGTGGCTGCTCACATGTTTCTGTATGCTCTGTATAAGCTTACTTATATCTTTCTGTATATAAATGCACTTATATCGTTTTGTTGCGTGTATGTATAAAAAATATACAAGTAGGATAAATCTTATCTTAGAGTTTTGCATAGTGAAGAATAACAGACACATGTATCCAATAAATACCTAAATTATGGGGCAGGCGAACACAATTGTTAATCAGTTAGTAACATCGACTCATATTGTGAGGGCCATTATCATATTCGCAAGCAATAAGAGACCCAGTCGCACTTACTTATTTTTGTCTTATTTTTAAAAATAACTCTGGAATGCTTTGTCCAAATGTTTTGATAAGTCGATTTAGTTTAGCTTATCAAAAAAAAATCCAAAAATCCACCAAAATCAATAATAAACATATAGGGTGTCAAAATTGAAGAAATAAATCACATTTTCTTTCTTATCTTTCGATCGCTTGAAGCAAATTTCTCGAAATTACGCTTATTTTGATCACAGTATTATGCTGCTACAGTATGGCCCATTACTTACGCAACAATTTGACTTTACTTTTAGATAAATTGCATGCATCATGAGATTTAGATGCATTTTGCATGCATTGCTTCTAGCGACATTAACAAGGTATACCTTTTTTAACTAGAAAAGATAGGGAAGAAAATTTGTCCAGTCCAAAATGAGATACAGTGTAGCACAAAAAAGTCGTAGCGATTTAAAGGGGTTCAAATCATCGTTGGTGGCGCCCTCTAGCAGATATCCAAAATCATTGACATATTCGAATTTCAAGTACCAAGAAACCCCCCTACACCAAATTTCATAAAATACGGTCGATGCGATCGAAAAATAATAAAGAAATTGTGATTTATTTTTTCAACTTTGACACCCTGTAGATCGAAAAGGAGCAACATTCGGATAAGGCATATTTGGCTTAATCGCTCTATTTTGAGATCAGCAACACGCCCTTAAGCTCTGTCCCATTATTAATGTATCACTCTGTATAAATGTTACTTTTGACACAGTGACTGGTCATTGCAAATGAGGAAATCCCAACCATAATTGAATAAAGTCAAAATTATAATTTATTGCTACCCTTCTTAAAACAAAGTGAGCATTCTTTTCGGCGATGGTCAAGTATCTTTTTATTATAGGTACTAAAAACAAAAGACCTTCGCCATTTGAGTATAAGAATCAAATGACCTATAAGTCATAGATCGAATTTCAATTGAACAAATAAAATATAAATTACCACGTGACAGCGTTTGAAGTAAATTGGACGATGTAAATAAACCGGAAAATTATTAAACTGCAGGTTGCAAGATGTATAATAAACAAAGCATTCCTAGTACACATAAACCGTGAAACGATTTGTTTAATATTCAACTGTTATTATTTATATTATCTACGATTTAAAATTACGAATTAAACGATTTGTTTAATATTCAACTGTTATTATTTATATTACCTACCACTGCATTTTCTAGAAACAGTAGCATTTCTATTAATGAAATGCAGTTCAAGTGAATGTCATTTATTTTAGAATGCACACGCTGATAACATTAGAACAAGGGATGTGTAGGTATCTAAAATCTTTTTGTCCACGACTATATTATAATATAAATATACAGGATGTTGCAAATTAGTAGGTTAAGCAGTTTACCACACATTCTTTAGACCAAAGTAATGGGACTTCTCTTATGCCACTTTTCGTTTTGGAGCTTCATTTTTAAAATACAGGGTTCCAAAATCAAAACTTTTAATCTGATTTTTTATTGATAGCCTCTGTGGTTTTAGAAACATTTGTCTGAAATTTGGTACATGGGATTTGGTGTAACAAATAGATACTCTGTCCAATGCTATAAAGATGCCTCGTTTTTTCATCAATTTTTTAAATAAACGTACTGAGCAAATATCTTCTTCTAAAATATAAGGCGTAATCCATTTGCTGTCACATCGTTTATTGTCACCGCCTTGTCTCGTTTTCGAAAATAGAGGATTATACTCAACACGTCCAGTTTCTTTTCCATTATTTTCAATTTACGAAATAAGTGGTTTTGCAGAATTTTGTCATATAATCTGGCCATTGAAAATATTTCACATTTATTAAGAGTTGATGCGCTGTATTTTATGTTTTCGGGTTGTGCATGTAGGATTTTACGTTTAGTATTACGTGCAGCTCGTTTTATAGAGAGAGGCAGAGTTAAATAAAATATTGAATTTTTTATAATATTTACTTTGTAGCATTTTAGCGGTGGTGTTCCAAATTGTTTTAACCACCGATTCTTTGAAGTCTTTTATTATATCTCAAAAACGCAAAAAATAAATCATATGAAACTTTAAGGGCGTAATAAGAGTATCGTGTATAAACGCATAAAAACATATAAAAGAAATTTGATGGAACAAGCCTATTGTATAAGAAAAGAAACAGTCCTACTTCGCTTGGAATGTATTACTTGCACATATACAAACCCAACGGTCTGCACGTACATTCAGAGAATAAATTTGAATAATTCATTTCATCAATAAACAATAAATGTTTACAAAATGTAAGAGTGCATACAAATACCGAGCTTGAGGCGACCTTAACTGACCATTGTACTTTTTATCTATTAACACCTAGGCCCATTCGGTAAATTGTTTAAAAAAACAAACATCTGTGTTTCAAAATAGAATATTTGTTCTTGTATTGAGACATTCGACAATGCCTCTGTGGGTGGGATTCGTTTCCATTCCCAACAAAGAAACAATGATCAAGCGCGGTTTTAATTTACGTCGATGTTATTCTCGACGTGGAGATCGAAATATGAAAATGTCCTACACTTGTTTTCGTCCATTTCGAACTGTATAAATTAATTCGTTAACGGTATATCTTTCAAAAACCTGTTAAAAAACACGGAAATCTTAAAACTGCAATATCTAGGTCATTGCTATATCCGGTTTCGATGTATTAATCTGTTTCATTGTCTAGAGAGGCACTTTTATTGAATATAAGTGACCTCTTTGGTGTCCAATCTAAAAATGTAGCAACATACATACCACTTCTATTATTTGTTATTGAACATTGAAGATAAATGGATTGTTTGTGTACACTATTCTAATATACTTGAATATTGTGTAGTGCATTTCACACAGATTTTTGTATTGGAAATGTATTATTATTATTGTTGTGTATATGATCAATTATATAAATTTTATATAATTCAATATTCATTCATCTATAAATACTAGACTATACAGGATGGACATGGAGACATACTAGATTTTTCACTTCAAAGTATTACGATTTAAGCCAACTTATCTTAATAAAACGTTGAAAATAAAAAAAGATACAGGGTGTCAATGTTGGAATTTAAAAAGTGATTTTATGTAATAATTGCACTCGTAATGTCTCAAACTTAAAAATTTGAGAATAGTAACATGGAAATCCGTCTTTTTAACAGGCCGAAATTCCGTAGATACATATTTTATAAAATTATCAATTTTCTGATACCAGTGTCATCCACTCGCAAGCCGTCAGAGCGGTGGAAATTGGGGTAAACTGAATATTTAATATTTCTAAAATGGGAACCCGTCATTTTAACAGGCTGAAACTCGGCAGATAAATATTTTATAAAATTATCAATTTTCTGACGCCAGTGTCATCCACTCGCAAGCCGTCAGAGGGGTGGAAATTGGGGTAAACTGAATATTCAATATTTCTAAAATGGGAACCCGTGATTTTAACAGGCTGAAACTCGGCAGATAAATATTTTATAAAATTATCAATTTTCTGACGCCAGTGTCATCCACTCGCAAGCCGTCAGAGGGGTGGAAATTGGGGTAAACTGAATATTCAATATTTCTAAAATGGGAACCCGTAATTTTAACAGGCTGAAACTCGGCAGATAAATATTTTATAAAATTATCAATTTTCTGACGCCAGTGTCATCCACTCGCAAGCCGTCAGAGGGGTGGAAATTGGGGTAAACTGAATATTCAATATTTCTAAAATGGGAACCTGTCATTTTAACAGGCTGAAACTCGGCAGATAAATATTTTATGAAATTATCAATTTTCTGATGCCAGTGTCATCCACTCGCAAGTCGTCAGAGGGGTGGAAATTGGGGTAAACTAAATTTTCGATATTTCTAAAATGGGAACCCGTCATTTTAACAGGCTGAAATTCGGCAGATAAATATTTTATAAAATCATCAATTTTCTGATGCCAGTGGCATCCACTCGCAAGCCGTCAGAGGGTTGGAAATTGGGGTAAATTGAAATTTCGATATTTCTAAAATGGAAACCCGTCATTCTAACAGGCTGAAACTCGGCAGATAAATATTTTATAAAATTATAAATTTTCTGACGCCAGTGTCATCCACTCGCAAGCCGTCAGAGGGGTGGAAATTGGGGTAAACTAAATTTTCGATATTTCTAAAATGGGAACCCGTCATTTTAACAGGCTGAAATTCGGCAGATAAATATTTTATAAAATCATCAATTTTCTGATGCCAGTGTCATCCACTCGCAAGCCGTAAGAGGGGTGGAAATGGGAGTAAACTGAATATTCAATATTTCCAAAATGGGAACCCGTCATTTTAATAGGCTGAAATTCGGCAGATAAATATTTTATAAAATTATCAATTTTCTGATGCCAGTGTCATCTACTCGCAAGCCGTCAGAGGGGTGGAAATGGGGGTAAACTGAATATTCAATATTTCTAAAATGGGAACCCGTCATTTTAACAGGCTGAAATTCTTTAGGTAATTACTTTATAAAAATATCAATTTTCTGATGCCAGTGGCATCCACTCGCAAGCCGTCAGAGGGTTGGAAATTGGGATAAAATGAATATTCAATATTTCTAAAATGGAAACCCGTCATTTTAACAGGCTGAAACTCGGTAGATAAATATTTTATAAAATTATCAATTTTCTGATACCAGTGTCATCCACTCGCAAGCCGTCAGAGGGGTGGAAATTGGGGTAAACTGAATATTCAATATTTCTAAAATGGAAACCCGTCATTTTAACAGGCTGAAACTCGGTAGATAAATATTTTATAAAATTATCAATTTTCTGATACCAGTGTCATCCACTCGCAAGCCGTCAGAGGGCTGGAAATTGGGGTAAACTGAATATTCAATATTTCTAAAATGGAAACCCGTCATTTTAACAGGCTGAAACTCGGCAGATAAATATTTTATAAAATTATCAATTTTCTGATACCAGTGTAATAAACTCGCAAGCCGTCAGAGGGGTGGAAATTGGGGTAAACTGAATATTCAATATTTCTAAAATGGAAACCCGTCATTTTAACAGGCTGAAACTCGGCAGATAAATATTTTATAAAATTATCAATTTTCTGATGCCAGTATTATCCACTCGCAAGCCGTCAGAGGGGGGGAAATTGGGGTAAACTGAATATTCAATATTTCTAAAATGGGAACCCGTCATTTTAACAGGCTGAAACTCGGCAGATAAATATTTTATAAAATTATCAATTTTCTGATGCCAGTATTATCCACTCGCAAGCCGTCAGAGCGGTGGAAATTGGGGTAAACTGAATATTCAATATTTCTAAAATGGGAACCCGTCATTTTAACAGGCTGAAACTCGGCAGATAAATATTTTATAAAATTATCAATTTTCTGATGTCAGTCTCATCCACTCGCAAGCCGTCAGAGGGGTGGAAATTGGGGTAAACTGAATATTCAATATTTCTAAAATAGGAACCCGTCATTTTAACAGGCTGAAACTCGGCAGATAAATATTTTATAAAATTATCAATTTTCTGATACCAGTGGCATCTACTCGCAAGCCGTCAGAGGGGTGGAAATTGGGGTAAACTGAATATTCAATATTTCTAAAATGGGAACCCGTCATTTTAACAGGCTGAAACTCGGCAGATAAATATTTTATAAAATTATTAATTTTCTGATGCCAGTGTCATCCACTCGCAAGCCGTTAGAGGGGTGGAAATTGGGGTAAACTGAATATTCAATATTTCTGAAATGGGAATCCGTCATTTTAACAGGCTGAAACTCGGCAGATAAATATTTTATAAAATTATCAATTTTCTGATACCAGTGTCATCCACTCGCAAGCCGTCAGAGGGTTGGAAATTGGGATAAGCTGAATATTCAATATTTCTAACATGGGAACCAGTCATTTTAAGAGGCTGAAATTCGGGAGATAAATATGTTATAAAATTATCAATTTTCTGATACCATCCACTCGCAAGCCGTCAGGGCGATTATCTGGAGCTGGAAGGATCAGTATGACATCCATTTCAAAAACTTTTCAAGTAAAAAGTGGCTTAAGAAAAGCCCCATTATCTTGGTCCAAAGAATGTGTAGTTAAGAGCTTGACCTACTAATTTGTAACACCCTGTATATTAACAATAATTACTACGTCTACATAACTGGCTGGGAAGTGTGTGAATGTACAAACACACAACAATTATTATGACTTTCCAAAAGTTAAAAGCATTACATGTTTCTATAATATTGTATACATTTTAAAGGTAACAGAATATTTCGAAATAAGGTAAAACTAATTTATTTTACGTTGGTTTCTTGTTACCAATATACAAGGTGATTCTAAAAGTAGCACCATAAATTTAACTACGTTTTTAGGACCCCAAAAAAGACGAAAAAAATATATCTTGTATATATTTCAAAATCCAAAAGAGTTGGGACAATTTTTTATATTAACTAGTTTCTCGCAAAAGTGGCATAGTATCGCGAAATTCGCATTACTTCAATCAAAGTGGTTCGATATATTCGCATTACATTTCTTAATTTGTTAGTTCGAATCATGTTTTCGTTCATATAACTTGTTTAAGGCCTCTCAAAATATAGAACTACCAATCAGTAAGACTTGTCGATTAATTTTGGAGAAACTGACGAAATTCATTAATACATTCACTTTAACACCCTGTATCTTGAAAAACACAGACTTATATAGAACATAGTAATACAGGGTGATCACCACAAATTAAATGTCCTAAATTAGAAGGTACAAAATTATGAAAATCAAGTTACCAAGAATGCATGGTACCTACTACTGGTTCAGTAAGATTATAATAAGAATTTAAGTCGAAAACTGAAAATTTTATCTTTGTCATAACCTTCCATTCGTTTTTCATAGCAACAATGATTAAATATGTCCTGAAATTAGCATTTTTAACACAACAAAATTGACTCAAAAATCCAATATGATGCCTATTGTAAATCAAAAGTTGGCTATGAAAATATGAAGATCTACTAGGCGAATATTTTTTTTTAAATCTGATATAGCTGATTCTGCACGTTGATTTGACATATGCATCTGGACAATAATCCAAAGGATTAGAAAACTATGCAGTCCTGAAATATCAAATTATCATGATAATAATACATTGTCATTTTTAGATATTCGCTTGTCTTCGACAAAATGATTAAACATTGGACACTACTTTACTAATTGAAATTAAAGGCACTTTAGTTTCGTGACATTATTTATTTCTAATTGCTCAGAAATGAACTAATTATTTCAATGCTTCGAAGAATAATTGCGGAAATGCATAAACAATTTTTTTTAGTTTCAGTTTACATTACACACTGAAGTAACAAATCATTTAGAAAGTATCTCAATTGGGTGCCAAATAAACTTCAACAAATAATAATAATTAATGAAATTAAGAAACAATTCTTGGACATTATAATACTCGCACAACCAATTTTATATAAAACAAATGAAAACAAAGCAAGATATAAGGTACATGTATAAAATGCAGAGATTCTAAGTCGGGTTCGTTTTATTTTTATATCTCTCAACTAGTTCTACAGGTAGTTGCTAGTTTTTTTCAGAAAAATGGAATGGTGTTTGTAAGTCCGCATTTAAAAACGATATATATTTAACAGGCAGTAAAATCCATTCCGAATGCTATTTACTAAGCCAAATAAACATATAACCACTATAAAATTAATTAATTATTGAATAATGTAAATAATTTTGTCATCTCTATAAACTAGTTGTCCTTCATTTATTCATACAAAATACTCAGTCTTATCCGCAACCTCTTAAAAAAAAATAGACGAAAATTAAGAGGAAAAGTAAAACCAGGGCAGCGGTGATAAATTAAGTGAGAATTAATTTCAATTAACTCCATTAGAAGCCAATCATTGATAAGATTAAGAATTTATAAACATAATAAATTATTTATACGGTCAGCTAGCCCGGAAAAAATAATTATCGTGCTATTACAACAGGAATAATTACATCAAAGGTACTCACATTTTTGTCGCTTATAGGAAATCTTATCTTTTGCAGATACACAGTTTAGAATTTACAGCGAAACTGACTTTCTTGTCGTAATGTTCATTCTTTCAAGAAATTGTTATAATAAATCTAGATATCTTAGTGAAAGGTCACGAAACAACTGAGAATCTCGTTCTGCTAAGGTAACTTGATCTTAAAACACCTGGTTGAGGTAATACGAGCGGGAAAATTGAAACATATTTATACTCGTAGCCTGACTCCATTGGCCGTACGTTATTTTTTTTTAGTTTTTGATAGATACTGCGTAGTTCGTACAATAGATATGCTAATTGGACGCGAGTTCGTTTTTGGTGTTTAGTTCCTCAGATTCGGAAATATGTTAATTAAATAAACTAATAACTAAATCCCATAATGGTTATTGTTTTTTAATTGAGATATAAAATCTAGGTATTAGCGCGTATGTGAGAAAACGAGTATATTTATCGTTGCTACATGCACAATGCATAAATTATGTATCGTTAATAACAGCGATAATTTGCTACAGATGTTTTTGTCTCAAAGCAATGTTTAGGCTCATGTAGTTTTCAATTTTATGAAGAAAATGATCAAGAAAATGTGTTATTGTCATCTATTGTCTACTCAACCAGCGCAAAATTTGTAAGAACGTTTCTAAAGGAAAGTTTACAAGAAATTAAGCTTTATAACTTTGTCTCCACAATACTTTCAGAACCTTAATAAGGGTAAAAGGGCACCAGATTATGAAACAAAAATATGTTGCTGCTGTTGTATAACAACGTTTTATTTGTATAACAAGCACTCTAATACATTTATTGTATAAGCACTTATAACACTATTATACAGCTCTTAATAAATATGTTTTATACACAGTGTATATGTTCTGGGATTGTTGGTCATGTCAATAAAACAAATTATGTTTGCTTTTTGTACGTACATTTTGGGTATTTTATTACTCTTCCTCAGACAATTTCGTGTGCACATGTATTAAAATATATGTGTATTTTTATACAAAAAAATTCATTCAAATTTTTTTTTAATTGTTTTTATTTCATAACGACTTGTGCTTTATCTTCATCATGGTGATAATCTCTTTCTCTATGAAAACGCGAAATGTTCGTTTAATATGTGATCATCTTCATTGTTTAAGATTCTTTGTTCTTTAGTATAAGAACGGATTTTTCCTTGAACAACAAAATATCTATTAACTTTGCGTCGTGCATATTAATGCATATCAAATGAGCACTTATTGCACGATCTTTTGTTTTTATCTTAATCGTGTATTATAATGAAATTTATATCCTATTATCTGTCCGCACTTTAAATAATTAATATTATTGTTGGCAGCTAGAAATATAAAAATAAATGGCAAACAATTCTCAATATGATATACACACAACGTCAAAAATCTTGGACCCCCCTGTATATAAAATGATTCGATTAAACCCAGTGGTTTTTTTTAATGTGGAAAAAAGTACATGTACTTAAGGAACAAAAAAGATTATACAAAATTGCAGACCATGAACCTTTACTTTATTACCAATGTTTCTACAAATCTGGTCAGTTTGACAATGCATTCAGCCAAGTGTTCCTTTGAATTTTTGTACATTATAATGCCAGGACGTGTAATTTCTGCGTTTACCCGAGCAGGAATGACTGCTTTACATGATGCAGGACATTCTAATCATCAGATATCGAACATGTCGGGCATTCCTAGATCATCTGTAGTACGAATAGTACACAGATATGAAGAATTTGATACAGTGCAAAACAGACCAAGCAGTGGACGTCTTCGAGTATCTTATGAAAGGGAGGTTCGGTATTTGGTGCAATATGCCCGTAGACACCGCACATCTTCAGCTTCAGCTCTCAGGGTCCACTTTCTCGTGTACGTTTCGCCGTGTTACATCGATACCTACTATTCGAAGACGACTTCACAACGCAAATTTTCGTGCTATAAGAGCATTACGGGTCTCCACTCTACTTCCAAGGCATCGTGCTGTTCGTCTCCAGTGGACGCGAGAGCATAGGGGTTGGCTTTTACGCTAGTGGCGGTGGGTCTTATTTACAGACGGAACCAGAATTGGGCTGGTTACTGATGACAAACGACAAAGAGTCTGGAGAGAACCAGGTCGTCAACAGCAACTTTGCTCCGTATGAAGGGGGTACCGTAATGTTTTGGGGTGGAATAATGTTCAACCGCCGCACCCCATTAATTCGCATACCACAGAATATGATCCAGTCAAATTTATATCGAACAAGTTATTACGCCCATTATCCCCGTATGTAATGAATTAGGTGAATATTTTGTTTTTGTGGACGACAACGCTCGACCACATCGCACAAGAAGGGTTCATGAGACACTCGAAGCAAGACATATAATAATAATAATAATAAAGGTTTATTCATTTTCACAAAATTTTACAAATTTGATATACAAAATTAGTGTAGTATATATACACGTATATACATATACACATATACTATATGTGGAAAACTAAATAAACACAGTAACCTTTTAAAGTATTTACTTACTACTTGTTAAAGGAATATTAACTATAATTATTAAGTAGAGAGGAAGGCCCTATAAATATACATAATTTAGAAATATGTGCTTCAATATCGAATACATATCACAACCAGTTATGATTCCTAAAAGTACGACGTACTTGAATGTGGAACACATAACCAGTCATATAAATGTGGACAATATAGTAAACTAATATTACAAACATCAGTTGCATACCTAACCCAAAAATACATATAAGACTATATTTTAATACTGCGTTAATAACAATTATTAAAAATACATAGTTTTATTTACTATTTCATGCATTAATAATCTCGGACTTTCTTGGATCCACAGTTTAATTTTTTTTTTGTAAATAGATAAAGATGTTATATTTTTAATTTCTGTCGGAAGAACATCATATAATTTTAAGCAAATATATTTAAAGTTTCTTGTACCTGCTTTTTTATTAACCCTTTGTTTTAATGTTGTGTTTTTTGCTCGCGTATTGTAAATATGATCGTTAAACTCAATAAAATCTTTATTTTTATATAGATAAATGAGTACTTTCTCACAAAAAAGTTGCCGTATATCCATTTTTCCAGTTTCTTTATACAGATTCTCTGTTGGGTAAGTAAAATCTTTATTATATATTATTTTAATAAACCATTTTTGAATTGTGTTTAATTTTTGTAGGAAATTATTATTTACTCCACCCCAACCTATTATACCGTATGTTACTTGGGATTGCACCAGGGAGTAGTACAAGATATTAAGTTCTTTTATATTCAACAATGGCTTAAGGTATTTAAAAATAGGAATTAATGTTCTAAGTTTTTTAACAATGTTGTTTATTTGTAGATTCCATCTTAAATGTTTATCCATTATTATTCCCAGGTATTTTACAGAATCAGCTTCTTCAATCAACATAAAAAAGTCCCCGTCTAAGTCCATTGAGATCTTTAGTGGCCCAAGGTCAGGTAAATGGTTCCGATAAGAACTGAATGGTAGATACTTGGTTTTGTTCTTGTTTATAGTTAAAATATTATGATCAAACCATTGTTTAATTAATTTGAAGTCACGTTCAATTATTTTCTTTAAATTTTTCCATGTATCTCCTTTATAAATGATAACTGTATCATCTGCAAATGCCAGTATCTGACCATCAGAAGGTAAACTAAATAAGTCATTTACATATATATTGAATAAAATGGGACCCAGTACCGTACCCTGAGGAACACCATAGTCTACATTTTTTAAATCACTCATAGCTTCACCAATTTTAACGGATTGTTTACGATTAGTTAAATAGCTTTCTATCAGGTTAAACGCAGTGCCTCTAATTCCAATATTTCTTAGCTTATTAAGTAGTAGTGCGTGACTAACCGAATCGAAAGCTTTTTCCAAGTCTATGAATATGCATAAAGTGGGCTGACATTTATCTATTGACTGATACAAGCTGTCTACCAAATTTGCAATCGCATTTTCAGTTGACACATTATTTCTAAATCCAAATTGCATATTAGATAAAATGTTAAATTTTTCAAGAAAACGACTTAATCTTTTTTTGATTACTTTTTCAAAGATCTTTGCAATATTGGAAATTAGAGATATGGGCCTATAATTTATTACATCACACTTTTTGCCGCTTTTGTATAGTGGAGTAATTATTCCTATTTTAAAGGCCTCTGGACATTGCCCTTCAGTTATTATAACATTAATTAAATGAGCTAAGGGTACTGAAATCTCATCTTTAATATTTTTTAGCATATCCGACGTAATTCCATCGAATCCTGGAGCCTTACCAGATTTTAGTGAATTAATAAATTCTTTTATTTCAATTGGGTCCGTGGGAGTGAAAAAAATGGAATTAGGATTACTATAAATTTTCTGATTTGGATTTGTTGTTTTTTTTATTTTAGCTGCAAGTTTTTTCCCGACATTGGCATAATGAGTGACAAATGCATTTGCAATCTCAGTACTATCCGATATTATACCATTTTCATTTTCAATTTTCGCAATTATTTCCTTTTCCTTATTTACATTGCAAATATTTTTTATTGATGACCAAAGTTTTTTTGATGTTGTATTATTAGTATTTATAAGTTTTCTATAGTAGTTGATTTTTGTATTTTTTATTAATAGATTTAATTTATTTCTATAAGTTTTATATTTTATTTCTAAATTTTTGTCTTCTAGGTTTAATTTGTGAATTTTATAAAGATTATTTTTGTTGTTAATTGACTTTAATAAAGCTTCAGTAATCCACGGGCTTTTTTTGTCTTTGTATTTTTTTAATTTAACAATTTTAGTACTTTTATCGATATTAGATTTTATTTTAGAGATAAATATTTCAGTTGCAGCATTTATATCAACTGTTTCGTAAAACTCATTCCAGCTCTCATTTTTCAAGTAATTTTTAAGTTTCTCATAGTCAGTATATTTAGTATAATTAGGCCTTTTACAATTTTTTTGTTTACGGGTATTTTCACATCACACACAAGAGATATGGGAGAATGATCTGATATTTTTGTGTCATGTATTACAGGTGTGAATTTTGCGTGATCAAATCTGGTTTTAATAAATATATGATCAATGCATGATTTACTTAAACCTTCTATTCTGGTACTTTTATTGATATAAGAAGTATAATTTTGTTCACTAAGTATATTTAAATACTCTTCGACATAATCTAAACTAGAATCCAGATCAATGTTTATGTCACCTATTAAAATGTTTATATCTGAAAATTTACTATTATTATTTTTAAGATACAATTGAAGATTATTATTGAAAGCAGAAGGACTTGAAGCCGGAGATCTATATATAGCCATTATATTTATTTTTAGATTGTTTAACAGAATTTTTATTTGTAATACTTTTGTACTCTCCCATTTAATAATACATTTTTCATAGTTGTATGTATTCTTAACAAATATTATTACCCCATCATTTTTGTTTGCATCTCCCTCATTGTACAGTATGGTATATTCAGGTATTTTAAATAAATTTAGATTATGAACTTTATAGGTTTCTGTCAAAATTATAACATCATAATTACAATCAATTTTTCTTAGAAATATCTCTAAGTTTTCAAAATTTTTAGAAATGCTTCTTATATTAGTATGAAATATTTTAAATGATTGTGCTTTTTCATTAAGAAGGTCTTTGAACATGGCATTACTAAGAATAAGTGTATCTATTGGTGTATATTTTAGATCTCTAATATATGGATCCATTTACCAGACATAAAATATTTTATTATAATTAAACCAATGAAATATGCAAATTTCCACAATCAGATACAAATGTAAATTATAAATGAAGTTACAATGGCAAAATAACTAATACCTTAGATACAGATTAATATCAGCACATTCAATTTCTTTTACGCGTTGTAGCTGCTATTGCGCCAGTGGTAAGATACTTCTTTCCTTTTTCTTTTCTAGGTCTGCTTTTATGAGTTTCCGAACTTTCCTCTTCTTTCCGAGTGGAACCAGATGATACACCTACATCTTCATCAGTCTTTTCTTGCTCGTTTTCACTTCCTTCTATAAATATATCACTTTCTATAACTTCTATAGTCTCCAGATCTTTTAATTCTTTAGCCGAATAACTTTTCCCGTCCACAAGCAATCTGCTTCCTTTAATTCTTGCGCTTAAATTTTGCGAATTAGCCTTTTTAAGATGATGCTGCAACACTTTGTTTTCTGCTCTATCTTCAACAGATAAGTCGTTTGTTACCGTTATACCAGTACCTTTCAGTTTTTTGATATTTCGAAATAATTCCTGTTTCTTTAGATAAGAGATAAACTCTAAGATTATTGCATATCAACAGATTAGATTGGCCAGCCAATTCTCCTGACATGAATCCTATTGAAAACATGTGGGATTTCGTTGCTAGAATCATTCATAATCATATTCCTCCATCTCAGACCGCAGATGAGTTAGTCGTGGCGGCAAAAGAGGAATGGAACAATATTCCGCAAGAGATTTATCTCAATGCACAGACGTGTCAATATGCTATTGGAACGTGGTGGAGGTCATACCGACTATTAGTCAAGTAGTTGCTTTGTTACCTCTTTTTGATTTGATAAATTTTGTCAAAAATGTCACACATTTGCTGCTTTTTAATTTTCTAAGTACACAGTTTATCGAACATATTCTTTTCACAAAAAAGGTTCAGAAAACAATATACTTTTATAAATGTAAGTTTTTGAACTTCGAGTGAAATTTCATTATCTATATTATTGAGTGGAAACAATTAAGAACTAAAACTGTGTTTGTGAGAATAACGGACTTTTTTTACTGTATTAGAAAGGTATTTTAAGCTAATATAAATCAAATCTCCTACAATTCCTATCAATTGGCGTAAAATACCTTTCTAATACAGTAAAAAATGTTAGAAAAGCTAATAATAAGGAATATATGGGTAGATATTGTGGGTGTAATTCAACGCTGGTTGGGATTTTGTCCACAGAGTAGTTAGTTTCACACAATATTATTAATACCTAAAAATATATAAAAATTACGGACTTGTTGGCACGTGTTAATCAGCGATGAACGCTAGCAAAAGACTATAAAGTCATGGAGTGAGACCTGCAAGTAGTACAGGCCCATTGCAAGTCATTTAACGCTATGTGACAATTTCTTGACGAATTTCTTCAATAAAAATTGTTAAATGTAATATAATTTTAAACCATTAAGAAAATAACTTCCTTCATTAAACAATGCAATTATGTGGTAACAAATATATTTTTATGAGCAGAGAATTATTGTTTTAAAATAATTAACGTTACAGTTACCTAATGGCGTTTGGAGGGAATTATCGTCGGTTGTTTGTAGGTATAATTTGAAGCTATCAAAGTAATTTAAAAGAAAAAAATTGTTTCACGAGAAAAGACGATTATAATTTAATGTGACGATGTTGGATTTGTAATTGCAGTTTTCATAAAAATATTTGTTCAGTTTTAAAGTCTGTGTAGAAGCAAATAATATTTAAGAGGTGCAGAGCTATGAATAATAAAAAGTTTCCTATTTAAGTAATAAAAGAGTATTATTTATTATTATTTTATTATAAATAAAATAACTTTTATGTCACTAGTTTATTCAAGTATTTTGAACGAAATCGTTAGCAGTGATACAAGAGATTTTTTTCTTATTTCTTACTGCCTTGGAGAAACTGGTAAGAAAGTATACGAATAAGGTAAGTATGTACTTAGGTATAAAAAAATGAAGAATAAGATAGTGTTAAAAAACCTATTGTTAATGTAAAAATTTTGCGAAATCTTAAAGGCTTAAAGTATTAGTTCAGATTAAATTCCGGGAACCAATCTAGCCTTTTATCTGTTGAAGATTATCTAGTTTATTTAATATTATCAGAGTATTTATGCTTGCATTTTTTTAACTTCAGAAATCCCGTTTATTGTTATAGTTGAGCTACCATGAATTAAAATGTCAAAAAAATCGTCGAAAATTTGAAAAAAAAGTACAGAAGAGTTGTAAAAAAAGTAAGAAGTCAAGTAGAGGCAAATGCAAGAAATATTAACTACGAAAACAATGATAATAGTAATAATAAAAAATTAAATGTTTCAAATTGCCAGTCAAATATACATCCAGTGTATCAAAATAAAAGTTCCTTCAAAACCTTTTGCAATGCACTTAATTCAAATACACCCTGTGTATGCTTCCTTATGATAACTTTCTAATTATTACGTTAAAGAAGACTTCATAGAAAATGTTAGTTATTATCGGAAATAGAAAAATATCAGCCTCAATACTAACAAAAAACCACATAGTAAAGTATTTCCAGTAAATAATGTTATTAATTT
This sequence comes from Monochamus saltuarius, assembly GCA_025584915.1. Taxonomy (NCBI): domain Eukaryota; kingdom Metazoa; phylum Arthropoda; class Insecta; order Coleoptera; family Cerambycidae; genus Monochamus; species Monochamus saltuarius. The sequence goes on from CM046729.1 coordinate 34,495,362, forward strand.
TTAAAGAAATATTATTTTGGACAATATTCAGCCATGATTTACACAACTTATCTAAAAGAATTTGGGAGTAGATGCGTTATGAAAAAATTATAGAAGTTGTAGTATTTTCAATCTTCGATTGCTTATAGTAGGCATTAACGTTTTTGTGATGCGAGTATTTACTTTAGTGTTACAAGTGTCAAAAATGGCTTACAGTAACTCGGAATCGATGGATATCGTTTTAATGTATGGTGTGGTGAAAATGCAGAACGATTTCCGGATAAACATGTGCCAAATGCACCTACTTTTACCGCGATGCGCAGTGAGTGCAAGTGTAGTGCAACGTGAGCGTGACAGGGAAAATTTGAAACCGAATCATGGAAGAGATGGAGGTCCAGGACGTACACGGCTTATTGCAGCAGTGAAGCGTATCATACAGTGTCAGTGCAAGTGTAGTGCAACGCTAGCGTGACAGGGTAATTTTTTGTCCGGTCGCCGATTGCACGCTTTGCCTAGTCAGGTTTTACAGTGCCCTGGTCATTCTATTTTTTTTGATAAGTCTTGGTCATCCTGTATTAATTACTATATTTCTGCATTCCGAGCGTTGTCTTTTCTTTTAAAAATGGAATTAGGAGTAATTTTACTAGTAATGAACTGATTATTTATATACACTCTGAAGTCCCCATATCTTTTGCAACGACGCAAATTAAAAAAGAAGTCGTTGCTATCGACATAAGTAGGTAATAAATAAAAAAAATACAGAAACAATATTTAAATAACTTTCAGATAACAAGTTAAAATTGATTTTTTTACCGAATTTCAAGTTACAAACAAACGCAAGCGTTATTGTGTTCTTAACAGATACATGCTTGAAAGTAACAACTATTATGCTTCTTGGTACTTAATGTAAATAGTAGTGATTGCGTAACTGACCTTTATCACAACTTTCTGACCTTGGAATCTCAAAGGAGATCCCTACACAATTTTCCTTATCTCAGATCCAGCTTAAACATAAGAATCTTGCGTTATAACGGGTGGCCATATCTTATATAAGGCATGTTGTCTCTTATATCACTAATAACTGATACATACTTCTTTAGTGCAACATCTCTCTTCATAAAGATATGGAAGCAAACAGTGTTTTTCTGATCTCACTCCAATCTTTTCCGTATATTCTGTCGGCATTTTGTGTTAAAACTAATACGAAATATCAAAGACAAACGCCATATTGGTTCTAACCTCAAATAACAGCAATGGGTTTTGCTTGTTTTTATAAAAGAACTACATTTCTTCTTAATCATAGTCAACTAAGCGCTCACTAATTATGCAAAGAATAAATATATATTAAATAAGATGAAAACAGTGGTATAGGGATTGATCCTTTGAGACATGTAAAAATTAGTGTTGACATCTAATTGTGTCTGTTCTGTCTCCAACAAAGCAAAATGTCAAAATCACATGCCATCTAGAATCTAACCTCAAGTAATAGCAATGGGTTTTATGTGTTCTCGGTCTGTGGTCGAGGAGCCACTCTGCTGGTAGGTTCAAATCCTGCGGCGGGTGGACTGTAGACCAGCTATATTTGCGGGGAGAAATGGCACCTTTTCTGTGGGTATGGTAGGGTGAAAGAATGTTGGCTTAGGTCAATGTGATTTCTCTCAGTCCTGCACTGAATGGTGTTTAGGACCTACCAACGTAAGTCGTTCCTACGCCCAAATGCGGCCTGCATAATAATAATATGTCGCCCTTTTTGCCGCACAAGTCTCTTTTTGGGCTAATCCTCGTGATTAGAATGAGGGGTAGCGATATTATAATAATAGTTTGAACATGTCAGAAATGTTTGTCCAACTACTTCTTGAGTTACATGCACTGAAAACACATGTACAACTTAACTTGTCGGATATTTCTAACAGTTTGAAACCACTCTTGTGAGAACAGACCTTATGTTTTTTGTTTTAATTACGATTAATCAGTAAAACTATTGAAAGATTCATAAGACATTTCCTGAAAGAGGCCGACATTAGTTCATAATCATGGTTAACTAATGGCTCACCAATTGTCCAGTTAATAATAATAAGACGTATATCATAACATCTGAGTTCCCCTATAATGGGAAATTTTAAAATTTTAATATGTTTTGATTATACTATAAAAGTTTCAAAACTAAGCTATTTTTGATTATTTAGATACCCACCCAACAGCCAAAACAATTAATAGGTGAGAGCAGTGGTCCAAGGATCGATCCTTGAGGAATCCAAAAAGTAGTATTGACATCTACTGAATGGAAACCAAATTGCATTGTTAACTTTCTTACGATATATTTAAAATGTAAAAAAGACAAGAAACGATTTAGTTAGATTTATATTTAATAGTTAAATGTCATGGTCCAAAAACTTTAGAGAAATGTGTATAAATGGCAATCGTTGCCTTACAATTATGACACTAGAGGGTGGTTCAGTTTTAATGTCATTCATTTTAACCACGTATTCGGAAACACAGAACTTTTTTGAAATCATTTTATGTCACACCTCTTAAAACTGAATTTAGAAATAATTATTGTACTAGTACCCCGACCAGCATTGAATTGCACCTTTAGTAAAAGCCAATGCGGCGTCACCACATATATATAGATTTCGAGCTTATTAGCTCTCACCAGTGTGTCGATAGTGTGCGCATCTAGTGGCCACTGGTGGTTCCAATACCAAGTGAACTGCCGTACTGCAGGTACCATGGAAAGCCTGGCCGTCGGCGATTAATATGACTTACTTTTATAACCCAAATTTCAAACCTTTCTCAATTGATCTCCAATCTAACAGAATCTTACAATTTTATCAGATCAGTCACATCCGATTTGTACCTGTTGATCAATGGTTTTAAATTTGTTTAGATGAAACACCCTGTATGTAGCTCTCCACCAATCTGTACACTATTATCAAAAGATTACGCTATCTATTTCGAATTTTATTTATATTCAAAATATGTGCAAATAATTGTTATTTTCTTGTGTACCCGCATCCAAGTAGTATGTATCATCTCTGTGCAGTTCACACAAATTCAATTCTAGTCAGTGTTAAATAGAAGTCTTGATATCGTCCGAAAACAGATTGGAGAGGAATTAAGTGTGTTGATTTAGCTATCGGAGTTCTAGAAATTATGCTAGAAGGTTCTAGAGATGGCGTTACATGAGTTTGATAAACGAAAATAGACTACTTGTAAGTGTAAGTACTTTACAGATATTTCAAATGTAAAAATAAACTTATCGTACTTCTTACGTCGATTAAAATATTAGTGCAGAGATTCTGTTTACCGTAAATACATTTCTATGTCGATTAAAATATTAGTCCAGGCATCAAAGGTTCAATTGACTGTAAAACACCTACAGAAGATTTTTCTATCGCTCTGTTCATGCTTGAGAAGAACAAAATTAGAAATGAGCGCCAAAATGCGATGTGCAACATAACTGAGGTGGTGGTTTTAGCAGTTTTCGCCAATATTTTCGAAAGTATCAATTTTAGGAAAAAAAATATGAAATACTAAAATATTGCTGATTAAATTTTGGAGACAGGGTGAGCAAATTTCAATGTTTTTATAGGAAATCTCGTTAACTACAGAAGATAGAAAAAAATGACCACCTCCACCCTCGATCTCTTTTTTTTAAGAGAAAATTGATGGTCAATACCAAAATGACCTATCGTCTTTAGTTTTCGAGTAACAAACAAAATTTTAAATGTTCCATTTTTCGATACATGTTTGTAATGTTAGTGGTCCATGGCCACCTATAGTTTGTATTTTTAAAAATACGACTTTAGGTTATAAAACAAAAATTAAAAAAGCTAGAAAAAATTAGACACGCCGCTGGACTCTACTCAAAAAGTGTTTAAAGAAAGTATTAATTTTTTTTTAACTTTAACTTTAACCGAGTTACCTACAAACATGTATCGAGAAGTGGAAAATTTGAAATTTTGTTTATTACTGAAAAACAAAAGACATTTTGATTTTGACCATTAATTTTCTTCTAAAAAAGAAATCGAAAGTGGTGGTAATTTTTTTCTATATAGTTAACGAGAGTCTATAAAAACATCGAGATTTGCCCACTCTGTACAGTTTTGGAATCAATGAGTTTAGAAATTATCGAAGGACAAAGTTTATTGTGAAAAAAAATTATATGGGACTTCTTTTTCAATGAAGGCAGGAATAGAGTGTACCATTTGAATGTATAAAGTAGAAATGCCATTAAATATGTTATGGAAAGAAATTATAACTTAACGAAATCAAGTGGGATATTCAGATCGTTGATTACCAGTCATATTTATATAACATAAATTGTTTTCTTTATTCAATTAATTTATTTTTTTACGTTTGGCATGCTCATTGAATTCTATATTTGTTTTCCAAAAATTAATATTTTAGATATTCGTTTAACAATATGTTGCTATCAGATTTTGGTGCCCATTATAAATTTTTCTTTCCTCATGGCTGATCAAAAGTGATCAAAAAATGAAAAGCTTAGATTTATGCCTAAAACTGTCACTTGTTTTGTGAGATACTGCAGGTATAATTCAATGCCGGTCGGGGCATTAGCCCGCGGAGTAGTTGTTTCCTGCAGTATCATTTATAGATTTAATGGCGCATCGCCCGGGGCGAGAGGTCTGCGGTTAAGTACCTACGATATTGTAGGTCGCTTTCTGCAAGTCGAACCGCTTAGGCCGAGCAGGAAGTAGCAGACCAGTTACATCTCACCTGCACTCGATTTATATGTGAAACTACATATGAAGGAACAGCCAGTTCAATTGTCGGTCATCTCACCTATGGCATACTGATGAGGGCTAACAAGCCCGAAACCGGTCTATGTCTGGTGGAGTGGCCGACAAGGGTTTTGGCTGTTTCACACAGATACTGCAGGTATAATTCAATGCCGGTCGGAGCATTAGCCCGCGGAGTAGTTGTTTCCTGCAGTATCATTTATAGATGTCACTTGTTTTCGTCTACTGAAAATATTTCTTCGAGGAAAATGCCTGGGGAGGGAAGTTTTGGACAGCTTGTACCAGTCATACTAATAAAATATTATTACAAATGTACACCAAATTATTGATTTACGCTTTTCTCAAAACGTTACTTTGGACTTTATTTTGAACAAAATACTTATTTCGTTAAAATTATAGTTCTTTTAATTCAATTTTAAGTTTGATACTCTGTACCTTTTTTACCTATCAAGAACTGTACTTACTGTTACTTTTAAATCATCCTGAAGAAAATACATTTTTGCAGAAATCTCTCACGTTATTCATTGCGTTAATAAGAATAAGCAACTGCGACATTAGCATCTACAGTTCACATGTAAAAAGAACATATTGTTAAAACAATTTTTTATCTGGCAACTATTAAGACAACTCGAATTTATCATCAAATATCAAAGGTGACGTTTATAATTTAGTAACACAACATTTGAATAATGGTCGTCTGACTACGATCTTTTTGCAGGAGTGGTAGTGTTACGAAAATATGTGACTTATATACAGTGCGTACCAAGAATACAGGCATGTACCAAGTGAACGATTTGAGCTCAGGTGCCGATGATAGGACCAAAGGTAGGAACTTAAACTCATTTCTTAATATTAGATATACAGGGTGCTTCAAATTGAGACAGCCCAGCTAGTACAAAACAGTGGCCCAATAAATCTTGGCTTTAATACAGGGTGATTAATTAATAATGGGACTTTTTTGTGCTACACTGTATCTCATTTTGGACTGAAAAATTTTCTTCCCTATCTTTTCTAGTTAAAAAAGGTACACCTTGTTGATGTCGCTAGAAGCAATGGTTACTGACAAAAACGCATCTAAATCTCATAATGCATGCAATTTATCTAAAATTAAAGTCAAATTGTTGCGTAAGTAATGGGCCATACTGTAACAGCATAATACTATGATCAAAATAAGCGAAATTTCGTGAAATTTGCTTCAAGCGATCGAAAGATAAGAAAGAGAATGCAATTTATTTCTTCAATTTTGACATACCCTATATCTTTGTTATTATTGATTTTGGTGAATTTGGGTTTTTTGGGATAAGCTAAAGTAAATCGAATTATTTTGGTCGCAGTATTATGCTGTTAAGTATGGTCCATTACTTACGCAACAATTTGACTTTACTTTTAGATAAATTGCATGCATCATGCGATTTAGATGCGTTTTTCTCGGAAACCATTGCTCTAGCGACGTCAACAAGGTATATCTTTTTTAACTAGAAAAGATAGGAAATAAATTTTTTTCAGTCCAAAATGAGATACAGTGTAGCACAAAAAAGTCGTAGCAATTTAAAGGGGTTCAAACCATCGTTGGTGGCGCCCTCTAGCAGATACACCAAAATCGTCGACATATTCGAATTTCTAGTACCAAGAAACCCCTATACCAAATTTCATAAAATACGGTCGATACGATCGAAAAATAATAAAGAAAATGTGATTTATTTTTTCAACTTTAACACCCTGTAGATCGAAAAGGAGCAACATTCGGATGAGGCATATTTGGCTTAATCGCTCTATTTTGAGGTCAGCAACATGCTCTTAAGCTCTATCCCATTATTAATGAATCACCCTGTATACAGGGTGTTTTAGTAGGAGATGTTCATACTTCAGTATGTTATTCTCTGTTCAATTTTAAGCAAAAAATTTCCTACGAACTTAGGTCTGGAAACGCTTCGTTTAGGACATACAGGATGTCAAATTTTAAAAAATAATTACATTTTCTTTAATAACTCTCGACTTCTTTGAGTTAAATTTATGAAATTTTGTATACGGAGGTTTCTGGGGACGGGAAATTCAAATTTTATGCCACGGAGTATGTCATTTTGGAATAGAAAAACATTTTCTCCTTTTTTCCTAAGAAATATATACCTTATTGAAGGCTCTAGGAGCAGCCGTTTCCGTTAAAAACTCATCTAAAGATGGTGATGCATGCAAATTATGTATTGGAGTGAATCGAAAGTTATTGTCAGGTTTTGTACATTTTATTTAAACATTGTATTTTTGCAATTCCCACAAAAAAATTCGGGGTGTTTTGATTAAAATCTAAAAGTGTTAGTCTTTAAAGTGTTATGCCTTTTTTTAGATAAAAGTAAGGTAGCACTCTAATACATAATTTTCATGCATCATCATCTTTAAATGAGTTTTTAACGGAAACGGCTGCTGTTACAGATTTCAATAAGGTGTACATTTCTTAAGTAGAAAAGGTAGGAGAAAATATTTTTCTATTCCGAAATGACATAGACCGTGGCACAAAAAAGTTGAGGCGATTTAAAACGATTCTAATGGCCGCTAGTGGCGCCTTCTTGCAGATACAGCCAATTGTGCATAAAATTTGAATTTCCCTTCCCAAGAAAATTCCGCATACAAAATTTTATGAATTTAACTCAAAGTAGTCGAGAGTTATTAAAGAAAATGTAATTATTTTTTTTAAATTTGACATCATGTATATCCTAAACGAAACGTTTCCAGACCTAAGTTCATAGAAATTTTTTTGTTTAAAATTGAACGTATCTCCTACTAAAACATCCTGTATATATGCATGTTTGTTTTCAACTATGACTTCGAAACAGCACTCCAGCGCCACACAGAATATTGGCGCATGGCAAATTCGGTAATTCAATAAATGACCACCGAGTCACAGGTTACAGAGCATATCCTTATATTTATACGATATTAGCTTAATGAATTTAAACAATATTTCACCATAAATCTAATTCATTATAATAATATTTTGGTCTAGTATTTTTATCCAATGATGGACCATTGCTAGTTTAATCGAATAAACCTTAATGATTTATCAAGATAAGGTCAATTTGTGCCTATTATTTACAGTTAACAACATATAGGTATGTACAATAATAAAATAAATCTTTGGAAGGCCTACATTGGTCTCTTAAGTTTTACGTAATATTCGCACAATGGCTTTAAACAATGTTATACTTACCAATAACATTTATAATATAATTATGGAAACTTGTAATTTAACTAAGAACTAATATTGGTTCAATCCCATAAAAATATATTCTTCACAAAAATAAATCCAATGATATGCCAATATTTTTCTAACCAATAAAAATAAACAATTATTTTTATCAACATTACTTTTGAAATATTGATTCACTAAATTAAACTATTAATATAACAATAATGGCTAATTCTTACAAATAATATGGGCAAATCTTTACATATTTTGCCAATATTGGTTCATAAAATGTGTGCTACGTGTGAACTTTCTCCTGGAGCTGGAGAAGTTGAAAATATCTTCGTCAATGTAAAATGAAAAATTTGTTATGCTCCGAATTACTTAGGCAAGGGACAAACTAACTACTAGCAAGTTATTTTGCGTCAAGTATTATTTTTGTGGTTAATATTTTCAAACGTTGTTCCTTTCCTCTTTTATTTCCTTTTTTCTCAATGTCTTTATGCTTTTTCCTGCCAAATTTAACAAAATTGTTGTTGCTAAATTGCAAAATAGCTAATAATAGTTTTTTTTAAATTATCTGTGTATTATTTATTCAGTGTTTTTTATGTATGATGTTAATAAAAATTTATTAATTAGGTATAGCTGCGTTTACAAATGAGGAAATGTCACAAATGCTTCCTTAGTACCAAGTTCTCTCGAAGTAAGGTGTTTATTTAACATAATCGTATATCAAACACTCGAAGAAATATCGTCTTCAGTTTTTCAAATTATTTGAAACTGATATATTCGACCAGTTAAGTTGAGAACGCGTTATCATTGCATTTAACTCAATAAATAGTTGGACGGACATTTCTGATAGTTTCAAATCGTTTCCAGTTGCTACAAAAACAAATCTACTGTAATAAAAAGTCAACGCTTACTTAGATATATACCGTTTAATGTATCGCGACAAGAGGGACTGAGTTAGCCGAGGTGTCAGAGGACGCGATTCAGCAAGACTCAGATTGTATCGGCCTGTCCCACTGGGGTTCGAATCCCGGTACTAGCAAATGTGCATTTCTTTCATAGAAGGTCCGGGACGCCTTTACGGCACTGGGCTATGAAAGGAAAAAAATTGGTCCCACTGGGAAACACTTTATAATATTAATCTAACTAAAACTTTTTGCCAAGAGATCATTTACCTTTGTCTATTAGATTGTAATATATTTCTTAAAATGCGTGTTATTTTTTTTTTAGTCTCAAAACCTGATAACGCCATAACTTTCTTCCGTAAACCAATGACTACCTTTGTTCTTATTTTTATATGCATAATTGCTCCTTCAACTATAAAAACGGAATTCTTGGACACCTTGTATATCAATATTACATCTAAGTCCTCAAATTATTCTTTTATGGACTGGACTAGGTACATAAATCTTCATTATTTTCCATCTTTACAGACTTTTCAGCAAATCGAACCACAAAAAATCTCAAATGAACTCAATTAGCAGTATGCCTACTAATGTTTGACAAAATATCCATGAGTACATCGATATGTCCTACTTACCTACAGGGTGTTAAAAAAAGAGTGTAAACTATTTCAGGAGGTAATAGTATGAACCAAAATAAGCAGAAAAGTCTTAATAAACATGGGTCCGCAAAGTAACGGTTGCGGAGATATGAACCACTATTCGTTTTTCAAACATTTTATTTTATTAGGAATAAACCGATAAAGGAAGCTTTTAACAAACAAAAAACAAAGTTGCAGAAGATGTTCAAAGTGCCCTCCGTCCATTTCCAAGCAGGCACGACATCTTCGTCTCAACGATATTCGAACTCTTTCGAAAACACCCTCCTTGGTTTTGATTTCTTGACAGTTTTGATTAATCCGTAGCTGCAGCTGTATAGCTGTATGGTACTCCTGTAAATAGCCTGGAAGAGCTATACGTTATTTAGTTTTTGTGGAATAGAAAATTCCCAGAAAGGTTGAAGAGTAAGAAATTTTTACAAGTCAGTGGATTTGAATAAAAAAATTGTAGAGGAACTCGATAAGGTCCAAATAATGTATACAAAGTTTTGCCTCATACAAACATTTTGTTTTTGTTTATAATTATGCATTTCATAAATAATGTAAATTTAGTGATTGATAACACTTCTCAATATTTTCTTTTCGGCGTTATACGCAAATTTATTTATAATACAATAAAATCTATAACTTTTATGTGGCAATGCATGTAACCGGCGCATCCACCATTTTTTGCAAGTATCATCATGCCACGCTTCGCCTTGTGAATACAAAATTTGTTTACCACAAAAGTGACACTTTGAATCTAATATAACAGTACACTATTTTAAAAATTTTTGACACCCTTTGGAAGTGAAGCTCGGAAATGAAGTGTCATAAGAAAAGTCCCATTATTTTAGTCCAAATACTAATTGATTGATTGATATGATTAACGGCTTGGCCTACTAATTTGTAACATCCTGTATAATAATTATCTATAATATAGTCGTGGTCACAACAATTCTATTAGTGAAACTGAAGATGATTGATCATATAAGTACATTTGTTTTGACAATGCCTTTAATTTATTCTTGCATCTCACTACTTGTCCTTGTTATTTTTAATTCGTTATCACTTATCGGTGTTAATCTTATTCCAAGTACAGGTACGTTGAACTATACGAGTACTTAAACGTATTTACTTCGTCTAGGATACATCCTATCTTATAATAAATCTACACGTTTGCTTATCTTCCTTATCAGATTTAATAAGAAAAGGATTTATTTGTGAGATATCGCAGTGATCAGAATTTTATTTTTGCATACTTATCCGAGATAATCTTGTCAGAAATTATTTTGCCACTTTTAAAAAATAAGTTAATTCAATTCATTAATTTACTTGAGTTTTTGTTTGTCTAATTTAGATAATTTTAGATATTCAAAAACAGTCACGCACCTGGATTGAACGTATTAATTTTTTATTCATAATTTCTTACATATCATACTTGTCGTATACCTATGTAAGAAGAAGAATCTTCACATTGCTTAGGGTAGAAAGACCACGTTTTTTTAATTTTCTCTGTTTTTCAAGATCGAACACGAAATTTCGAGTTTCAACACAAAACTTTGATCTCGAAAAAATTTAAAAAAATCACAAATTTGATCGTTTTACGACAAGAAATACGGCAATCTTAACTATGAACGCTTTTTGCAAAAAATGGTGGATGCGCCGGTTACCCGCATTACCACATAAAAAATAGATTTTATCGTATTATAACTAACTTTGCTTATAACGGCAAAAAGAAGATATACACCCCTGTTATGAGTCACAAAATTTACATTATTTATGTAATACATAGTTATAAACAAATATTAAATGTTTGTATGTATTTAGCTATATACGCACGTACCTAATTCGGAAATGCAGACCCGTATTATAAGGGCACACATTTTTATGAAGTACTGGCATTTTTCCCGCGACCAGCAAAACTTTGTTACTTTTCATTTTTTATGGAAAGTTTCTATTCCGAAAAAGGTAAATAACATTCAATATCCGTCGTTTATTTTTTTATCAGGCACGAGCTCTTGACCAATCTATTAAAACAATGGTCACGCGCGAGCCATGATCTGGATCACATGTATACTCGAAATTTTTGGATCGGGATGTCAAAGGTATTTTTCCATTAATTTCCACTTTGAAATGAGATTTCTTGATTAATTATGAACGTTTTTATCTACCCATGATTATGAGACAAAAAGTTTATATAAATATAGGTCCGTTTTTTGCTTTATTTTTGATATACATGTTGTTACAAATCTTTTGTTTCACAAAATTATAAATTTGTTAATTTAGATTAATATATTATCATATCCTGCGGCAGGTAGACCATAGACCAACTATATTTTCGGAGAGGATTGACACCCTCTCTGTGGGTATGGTAGGGTGCAAGAATGTTGGCTTGGGTCAATGTGAGAGATTGATACCGGTCGACCTTTGACCACAATGAGGTTCTCCAGGTTTCCTAATAATGTTTATTTATTTTTTATTTATTCCAAATTCATACTAAATACACAAAAGTGTTTGCATACGTCCAAAAAAAAGAAAGAAAAAACAATTTAGTACAAGTAATACAGATTTAACATAATAAGAAAAGACTTGATACACATTAAAACAATGTTAAATACTAAAATTTAAAGTTATAAGTTGAACTAAAATCACAAAATAGTAGTGGAAGATATAAAAACTTAAATAAAAAACAGGCATAAAAGTCACTTATAAAAAGTCATTAAAATTATAATTCGAAAATTCATTCAAAGTATAAAAAGCTGTGTGAAACTTACACCCACAATATTAAGCCATACAATCTTTATTATTAGCTTTTGTAATTTATTTTTACAATATTTTAATAATTTATTGCACTAGTGCAACAAAGAACCACTTTTTCCACTAAATATAGTTCAATAAAGTGTTGTTTTTTGCATGAACGTAGAAAATAATTATTAATGATACAATAAAACGAGTGTAACACAAGTTTCATTACCAAAGTTCATATCGAACGTGTATTATTCAAAATTTAATCTACGATGGCCCTTATTTGATACATGTCAAGAAAAATAGGTATTTTTTAGCCTGTGCTTCATTTTGAAGTGCCTTCTCTTGAACTTTTGAACGGTTCAGTCGCATTTCAATTACGAGTGTTGACTCTTTGTAATATACTTTGATTAGAGATTACATTATACGAAAACTTTCGTCAATTGGTATTGTTGATAAGAATTTAAATGATGTGCAGTCTGGTGTATTCCAGTTTTTACTAGCGTATCTCGTTACCGACAAAACCGTTTAATTGAATTACGAAAATAATTATTTTGTTTTAATCTCGACACGTATAGCTACAATCGCAGCGATACGGGTTGGAATAAACAATTAAACAATATAAACAATTAAGGTGAATCTGGACGACAGAGGCATACAACGATTTTTTTAATGAAATATTGCCAACAAATATTTTTGTAAAATCAATTAAGTAGTAAACTAAAAGTTCTGTCATTTAAAAAAGCATGACGTGCATAAGTGGCCTCCTCTACTAGTGAAAATTAGAAATAAATTTGAATTTGTCGGCCCAAAAACCCCGGGCTCCAAAATGTATGCAAATATTCGGATTTCTAAAAGGCCATTTATAAATATCGAAATGACTCTTGCTCTATATTGCATTAATTTCAAGACATCCTGTATATTAGAACGCAATCAGCTGCAACATATGCAATTTGACATATATTTCTGCTGATTTTTTGGGCGACCTCCTTTTGAATACAAAAAAATATGTAAATATGATTAATAAATACATAAAATGAAAATTCTTTGAAAAATTAAATTTTAAAACAACAGCGTCAAAAGTGTTGATATCACTTACTTATTCTATTATTGTCGTGTTGTTTAGAACTCCAGAATGATGGTAAATTTTACGCCCAAGTTACATACAATTATTTTTTTCATAATTCTTTACGAAACTCATTTTTGCTAAATCTAGCAATTTTTGAAGTTGTGGTGCAATTTGCTGCATCGCACATTTATCTTTAGATCATGATCGCTATATATTACATCTTACAGTTGCTATTATCAATAAATATCCACTTGAACCAGATTTTATATGATAACAAAAATTAACGAATACTAAAACTCTTCGAAACTTCTGATTTGATAAATACCATTCGATGTGTCGGATCTGCATCAGTTTCATTCTTCATTAGACATTACACGGAAATTTTAAAGACATCGTATACTCATTGAGCATTCGTGTTTGCGTGTAGGTACACATAAAACTTTCTAAAACGTGCTAATCCAACTATAATCATCATACGATAGTAATATGTATATGTATATGTGCTGTTATTAGATAGGTATTTGTAGATATAAATATTAGAATCATTAAGTTTATGGTAAAAGGGAGCGATGGAAAAAATGGGAATAGCAGAAGGTAAGTTTTACACTATGACATAATGGTCTTAACAAAATTGTAAAAATGCTGTAAAAATAAAGGTCCTTTATAACTAAGTCACTGATACGATTCAACCCGTATGTTTCTCGGTTGTATGCAAGAATCTCACAAAACAATACATGACATGATCTTACAAAATCGAGCTAGAACAAGACTCTTGACAAGACAAGACAAGAGACACTTTTTCAAATTCTGCAATATTTTTGGTCTTAGCCAACAGTAGTTACTGCACATGCTTATCTGAACATTTTTTCATAAAATAGAAAAAGAAGTCGCCCTTGAAATTACAGTCATCATTTATGTAAAATACTACCCGCACAGGGTTATATTAATTACATTTAGCTCATGTTTGATTATCGTGAAAGTTGTAGGACTGTAACTGAACTCCTTTAATAAGTTAATGAAAGCACAGTGGCGTGCAGAAGTTGAGGGGTGCAAGATGAAATAATATACAGGGTGTTCCACATAAGAACCGACACAGAGCAGGTGCATATGTGCCAAAATATTGTAGTTTAACCAAACATACCTATATACACAAAGGTGGAGTTGACAGGACTTCAAAGTGGGGCCAAATATTTCGAAAAAAAGCTCTAAATTAACTTGGAATAACCAAATTTGATACATGATTTAGGTTATTAGGTAAGTAAATTGAAACACTATAAGATTCACTGAGCGTGAGTCATCTTTAAAATTATACCAACTGTTTTTAATTTAAAACACTTTTTTACTGTTATTAAATTTTAAAAAACTTTAAGACTTTCAAGAAAAAATGCATTGCCGAAAATTGAAATTTACTCTACCTAATAAATGATGACAGTTTTTTTATAACGTTACATTTATTCGTAATACAATATCACAAATCTTCTCAGAATTCAATTGGTGAGAAAAAAACAAAATCCTTTAATGTTCCCCAAAGAAAATAACCACATATTTTGAAGTCTGGCGACCGTAGTGATGCGGAACACCCTGTATAACTTAATGGAATGCCCTGTTATTTATTTTTTTCGATTTCAAAAATATGACATTTCTATCTTTAACCGTTTTCGAGTTATTGAAAATTAATCAATTATACTTTTAAAAACAGGACTATCATTAGGCATGAATCCTCTTAGAGATAGGATTTAGGATACGAGATAAAATTTACATAATACAGTAACTACGCATACATAATTTATTTTCTATTACTTTTTTTAGGAATAGAAATTGTTTGCCTTTGCGGTGTAAACTACATGTTGTTAGATTGTTAAGGCAACTAAGACAACTTCATCTTCCACATTAAACAATGCGGTGTAAAAAATTAAACACGTCTTCGCGAGTCACGATCTACCAGTAAGAAGTACAAGTGTGTGGAGGACAGTGAACTAATTGAGGAGTGCCTTCATTCATACATTTCCGCGAGTTTATAAAGAGCCACCTGTAGTCGAAGATTCGCTGAAATAAATTTTTCAAAAATGCTTTATGAAACGGGTACTCTAATGTCGTTTAAAATTCGTACCTACACCGGTTTTAAAATATTTAATTGCACTATGTTACATATAGACTACTGAAAAATATTGATGTCTTGTTAATGTGGATGAACGTTTAGTGCCGAAGATAGCTTGTGTGATTTTCAGTAAGTTCAAATTTAACATTTTCTATAAAAAAAACCAATTTCCATTTACGTTGCTAATTCTGTTACATTTTATGACTATTACATATCTAAGCCTATACATATAACCAATCTAATTGTTAATTTGGCAATACAAACAGTGGCCAATAGTAGTAAAAATTTATAATTCGCTGGATTTGAAAGATGGAATTGTTTATACTCGATATGTAATTGTTATGTAGGTACCTACTCGTTTTTACATTTGGATAAAAATAGTAAAATTGTCGCATATAATAATATTTTGAATTTTTATACAAAGTACCGAGAAGGAAACATAATGAAAGTTAACTACTAAAATAATTTGATCCTGTTGTAATAACTTTCGTATCACTAAATGACGTACATTGCACACTTAATATTAAAACTGATACAAAGATTAAGCACGTTGAATTTTGAACTATCATGAAAAGTTTGCAGACCAGTTAAAATAATCATGGAGCCAAAATAACGTGCAGATCTTTAACTCTATAATACAAATCATTTTACATCCAATTTCATTGAAATATATAAGATAATAGCTATCTCAAAAGCGTTGATTATAAATATTTTTTGAAAAGAAAACGAAGTTGTACTAAGATAGCTTGATCTAAATCATTGTTTTTTCATAACTTAACCTTAAAAAAGTTAGTTCCTTTAGTAGTAGTAGAGTAGTAGTAGTAGTAGTGCATGCCGCATGGTCTGTCTAAAACTAACGTCACTATTGAATTTAGTACTCTTAAAAACTTTTCTGTATCAAATCTCATTGTCTTATATAGATATATTTCATACATACATTTCATAATAAATAATAGAATAGAAAAAAGTATATTCATTTTATATGTTCTATTAATTCTTGAATTTATAGTGATTTAAAAATAGCTTGTGCACGTGTAAAAGTATAACATATTTCCTTTTGACTTACTGTCCTTTTTTTATTAATTTTTGCAACCATTATTTTCAATTAATCATAGTTAAATTTTCAAATATTAGCGCTTAAATATTAGGCAACCAGTTATACATGCATTTCCCAAGTATTTTATGTTAGTAATATATTACTGATAAAAAAATCTATTAAAATTAATTGCAAGATAAATATTATTTGACTGTTACAACATAGATTATTAATGAATACATTTTCTCCTGGAAACTACTATTGAACGCTGGTCGGGGCTTTAGTCCGCAGAGTAATTAGTTTCACACAATATTGTTAATACCTAAAATTATATATAAAAAACTAATTAAGGAATCCAGTAAAATCAAATAACGTTTATTTTTATGTTTTCGATTGTATATTCGTGGTTTTGCAAATTTTTTAAATCCATATAAATACAATTTTTCCAAAAAAGTAATTTGAACTTACTGATATTTTAGTTTTTATAACATTTTACAAATGTAGGTAGGTACTATAAAAGTGCAGCCAGAGACAATAAGAATAACAAAATGCTATACCTATATACCCCTTCATCTTTTGATAGATATTAATTAAACTGTTGATTGAAAAATAAATAATGTTTAATGTCTGTCCAGTCAAACTATTTAATAAAAACCATATTATATAATTATAAACATATGATACATTTAAACCTATATAAAAGAACTTTAATAACGTTAATTTTAAGTGTTTCTAAACTACATTACCTTGGAAAGGAAATGAATAATCTACTTTATAATATCTAATTAAACGACCAAGGTAATTGGTATAACTCGTACTATATATAATATATAATACATTATTCCATGCATTTTCTATAATTTAGTATACTATATATTTATAAAGCTATTCCTACAGAGGTTATATTACTTTTTTATATGCAACAGTAAGTATTTACTTCTTAAATACCTAATTTTGTACATACATACCTATAATAGTTATTTAAAATGAATATTTGAATTCGCGGTCTCGTGAATAAAAGCGCCATCTCTGAATATGGAATCACATGCGCAAAATTTAACGCGGAATTACGTCATCATCACATTCTAATCCATCTAATAATTGTGATACGTCACAGCCACAGTCATTTTGCATTTGCAATTGTGGGCTGTGGAAAGGATTCATGTCCATCTTTGTGCTGTGTTATTCGTGTTATATTGGTTTTTGTGCAATAAAGAAGATAAAACCAGCAAATTAACGAATAGTTCAACGCTAATAGATCCATGCGACCTTACAAAATCCGTTTAAAATAATCGTGCATTCTACTATCAAAAATTAAAAATTTTTGTGTAAGAATTCCAAGAGCAGAAGTGTTATCTGGTGAATTTTCAAACAGCTTAAAAATGAAGATTTATAAAATTCTAATATCGAATCGAATTATTAGAAGCTCTAAGACTGTTAGTAATATCAAGTTACATATCTGAATCGTGCCCACTAAAAGTGAGGTTAGGTTTCATTAATTAATTTTTCGTGGAAATTTGACGTGGTTAAAGTTTCCTTTGTGACTATTAGTATAAAAAAAGACTGTTGAAAGAATCTCGAGACTTATATATTTTAAAGCAGTGTTTCTTCTATTTTTTATTAATGTTTTTTAATCCAAATATTATGTATACTAGTGAATATAATAGATATATTAAAGTGTTTAGTGCTATCAATTTGGACAAAATTAGTGGAATCTGTACCAATAAGATGCACAATGTCGAATCTGCCTTTGTTACATCTAGCATTGGTTATCGAGCAAAAAATGACCCCGGTGACTGACATAGATTGCTAAAAAGTCTATATTATGGATATATGACATTCACTTGATATCGTTTCACTCCGGGTTGATTTTATTTTTGAATTAAGGTAAGTACTGTTTGACTTAGCGTATTTTCATGTCCAGCGGTTAATTACGTTTGATAGAAAATTGTATGTAATTAAAACTGATAATAATAGTAACAACTCCATATAATATTTAATAATCTAAAAACATGAAAAATTAATTTTCTGTATTATTTTTAGAAGAGCTTTTAATTATATACAGTATCTGTAATTTTAAAACAATTTATGAAAAAGCTTCTACAAAATTTTTAACCTTGAGTTAAATGTTATTAGCACATTATATAACAATTTATAAATACTTTTTATAAAGAATTTCTGTCTGTAGATACGTATGTTTAAAAATAAAATACTAATTATTAGCGTTATGTCTATGCTAATGAAATTAAAAGATAGATATTGCATCCGTCATGCAGTAAAGATAGGTGGAACTCAAAAATTGAAATTATGAAATCACATTTAAAGTTTGTTGTACACTTTTGGGTATATTTTATCCCCATTAAAACAAATTGAACATTCATAATGCGTTTACAAATCATTTTCCACATTATTCCTCAAGCACTACATCATATTTTTTTTATTTTGCCAATACTTTGATGTGTTTTCAAAAGTTTTGAGAAGGTACCAACTGTTTCCAACTTAGATTTGTATACGAGATACAAAAAAAGAAAAGAAATACCTACATTGTTATAACAAAATAATGACTATTTTTTCTGATAATAACCACTTCTGGAAAATTAAGCTTCAAATAAAAAAAGTAGAGTACTTTTTGTGTAGAATGAAGATATTTGCAAAAAACAATAACAACTTTATTTCATGATGGGTGTGATATGTAAATATATTAATTAACATCTCGATACTAACACTATTTATTCCATTTAGGTTATATGGAAAAACATTTAAAGGGTACAGAAAAACCTGAAGATTTTTTAGAAGAACGGCAGCGTGTAGAAAAATTGCAACTTAGAACCCAGAAAGCTACCTACGTATTTGTTGTGTACGACAAAAAACTTAAGAAAAAGTACTTCATTCTGTGTTCATTTTGACTGTACGCAATTTACTTACTCGATCACTTAATTTTAACATAAAGGCAAATTATAGAATAAAAAATAGTGTCATTTTGTTAATCTAATTCTCGAACCTCTTAGTGAAATTGTGAATAGAGAACTGACAGTGAGTGTTTTAAAATTAAGTGCTAGACATGGGGTCTGAAAGTATTTTTTCGAAAATATGCGGCAACGGGTCCCCGAAAGTGGACCTGTCCAAAATCCAAGAGCAAAACGAGGGACTCCTGAGAGGTTAGTTTTATTGTTTAACATGTGCATATGCTGAATGCACCCTTGGTTTTTTTTAAGATACGTACGAATTCTCTATAAATCATTTGGAATTCAAGTTGCGCTTTGTCGAGCGCTTTGTCTTTCATACATAAATAAAGTGTGCATTGCTTATTCTCAATCTAAGAACAGTTCTTATGAAATAAATAAATGTTTTTCGAAGAAACGGCATTGTTATTAATATTTAGTATTAAAATATCGTGGGAAAAAATTTGCTAAGTTTTAGTTAAAATCAATTACTTTACTAAGGGCCAGTTGTATAGGTTCAGTTTAAACTTGTGCTCTTGACACACGTTCGTGACAAACAAGTGTCAGTTAAACTTTGATTTAATTAATAAAGTTCGAGGTATAGGTGTCTGTGACTGCCATTCCGAGTTTAACTGTCAACTGATGGATGAAGGACCAGTTAAACTTCAAGCTTCGGTTAAACCAAATATATGTATCTAATTATTTGGGTTAACCACATGCGGAGATTGAAATATTGATGTATTTCGGGTTTCCTATACCTACCTACAAGTATAACCTATAAATATTTGTTATTCTCTGACAGTTTTTTTTATGTTTTCACAATGGACGTATTTGAAATATTTGAAGATATATTATTTAACGTCATTCTTCTTGTCAGTACTGTCAAGTGTCAATTTTCCTTCAAAACGGAAACTAATACCGATGAAATAATGTGATTTGAAGTTAGCTACAAATTCTTTAACTGGAAGATATACAAGAAATATTTTTGATTTTCATCGGTTTAAACTTGAGGTTAAATTACAGTTTAAACTATGCTAAACGTAACCTATACAACTAGCCCTAAATCAAAAAATTCTGAGACGCAATAATTTTTCATATTCAGATATGAGAGATGTAACTGTTATTTATTGCCAATTAAATTTCAATGGACGTGGTGGGCAACAAAAATATTTGGGAGAATTTCAAAATAGATTACAACCTAACAATCAACAATTTAAAAAATCTAGGAATTTAGAGAAAAAAGGACGAAATATTTGTTCACATTGCGGATTATCTACAGACTAATTCAGGACGACTATCTGGAGCTGCAAGAATCAGTTTGACTTCCATTTTAAAAACGTTTCATGTCGAAAAATACTATCCATAGCATTTTACACCAGTGCAAATTTTATTGCTTGTCGATGTACCGTCAATATAATTTTTTTGATAACGGCCAATTTCTGAGACTAATGACAAGCATCCTTTTTTCCTGGAAAACAATGTAGGTTTAAGATTTTTTAATATAAAACATGATAACATTAGGGCTAAAAAAGTTACGCTCACATTTTCCTCACAAATATGGTGAATGTGGCGCCTTCTAGGAAATACATTGAAATAGAAAACAGATTATGATTTCTCATATCCAAAAACGTCTATTCCCAAATTTTTAAGTTGGTACAATCAAAAATAGTGTACAAGAAAATGACTTTAAATTCCACCTTTGACACAATGTATCTTTTTTTATTATCACCATTCTATTAAGACAAGTTGGCTTATATCGTAATATTTAGAAGTGAAAAATCTAGTACGTCTCGTACGTCATTTTAAAACTATTAGGTATTTATATCAACTTTTTGTGATTTTTTTTTAGCATATAATATAGATTGCAAAAGTTTAGAAGTAATCGGAAAATATTTTTACTCATAAACTAAAGCAATCAACCATAAAATTAATTTTGGAAGAAATATGGATCTTAAAATAGTAATCAATTTTCAGCTTCGTTAACAGTCTCAAATTATACATTTTATTATTTCAAATTTTTGGGTTTGAGGGTAGTATAATTTGACAAGTATGGTCGAATAAAAAAATATATAAAACAAAGTTGAGTTGTAAAGAATCTTTTCCTAAAAATATTAATTTTGCTCCTGAAAATCTTTTTGAAAAACCAAAACCAAAAATTATTTTCAACTTTGCATGTTGTCGAAAATAAATTATATCATATTTGTTATCTGAAGTGGATATATAACACTTTGTGCCTGCTGTTATCTTATTATAACTCTGATAATATATCACGATGTATCGGTTTAATAAAAAATAAGTTCAAAATTTCTCCAGTAAAAATTCTTATTTTATAAATATATTGTTTTTAAATTCTATTTAAATATTTTGAAAATTGTTTATTCATTTTTATAGAAATAGAAATAAAATATTTTGGCTGTCGGATACTGATACTTGCACCACTTAAAGTTTGCTGGAGTGTAGGTACTTATAATAAGTAGCTGGCAATAGTCCATCTAAATCCTCGGCTTACACATTTTTAGTGACTAAAGCAATCGTTAACAGTATTACATAGTATAAATAACAAAACTGTTAGGTCTTGCCCAATATATGTATAGATAATGATTCATTAATTGCTTACTGGAAAACCCTACAATATATTCATCAGCCCAAAACAAATATAAAATGCTGGAACATCTTTATGTTCCTTTCCTAAAAAATGTTCTTAATATTTTAATTGCTTTGCGGTTTAAGTTATATGAAATGAAGTATAATTTGTTTTAATGTTTATTACTCTATTAAACTAGACAATATCGTACCTAATTTACATAAATAATTATAGGTAGCTGAACTGAATTTAATTCTAAACAATGTATTGAAACTTTAGATAATTTTTCGAGCAATCCATTTAGGTACATTTAATACCAAATGACACTTACATAGGTACTTTAATACCAAGAACAGATGTCAGTTAATCTTTGAGTAACGATCCATCATCGAGCAATTAATTGGATCAAATTGGATTCATTAATAAGTCTTTCGCTTAGTACTTACAACATTATCCAATATGATGCTTTGTATGAACTCCGATTTTTTAATTTCAAATAGGTGCGGTAATATGGAATTGTTTTTTGTTGGGTTTTTACTCAGCGTTTTACCTTGACAAAGTGTGCATACAAAGTATTTTTCACTAGAATCTTAGTTATTAGAACTCAAAGCCAAAACATGATTAAAATTAATTTAAAAAATAATACAATTATAAGTAAACTACTTATGACAGTGGAAATTATTTTTTATGTGTGCGATTAGTCGTTACCATTCTACTACACTAAGCCAGGTGGTTGCTAGCAAGAATGTTACACTATCAAACACCATTTACTTTGAAAATAGCACAAACAACAAAACTCAAACTAATGGCACAAATTAGCTTCAAAGTAGTAACAAAATATCCACCACTTCTTTTTCGTGGTAGCATTTTTTTGTTTTTATGCAAGCGCAAAGCAGCAACAAATTTTCCACTGACTAAATATGAACTCATAACAATTTTTGTTTTTATTTAAAAAAAAAAACTACATCTGAAAATACCGGAAGGACAACAAAATATGCTTTGTCATATGGTGCAAATATTACTTTGCTATGGTTCTAAGTTGCTGAGTAATTCGGTGACCTGCTAGCATAATATTGAAAAGCTGGTGGTACAAATTAGCAACAAAATATCTAATACTTAATTTTGCCAGCCGTTGATATTGGCGTTTCGTTTTTTTTTTTGTGCACAACACCATCTACATGTAAGAAGTGTACCTGTACCAAGTTAATTCAATGAGACAACTTTAAAATAATTTACTGAGTTGCCGTTATGTAATTCCAAAAAATAATAAGATATGACTAGACTTTTGTTTTTTTATTTTTAATATTGCAAAATATTGCATACACAATATATTTAATTTTTTCCCGTTCCAAGTCAATGCCAAGAAAATAATAATTGTTTTTCAAGTGAAAACTGTTTTTATTTTGAATACATTCAGATATTATAGATACCCTTTGAACGGTGTCTCTCGAACCATAACCTAATCTCCAAGGTCTTTAATTTTTTCGTCAAGTAAAATGTTTGTGAAATTACAATTTTATTAATCTGAGCAAATAAAATTATTAAGTCTGCCTGTAATATATTATAGGGAGAGTTAAGAAAATTCAAGTGTAATGTTATTGTAAATTCAATACTTAAGTATAGTATTTTTTTGAAATATTGTAGTTGTGAAATAGAATAAAGTACACACATAAGTTTATTGTATTGGTATATTAAGATAAATTTTGTTACAAGGATAGCAAATATTAATAAGATATACTAATCTCCCACTTATCATTTTTAGTTGTAGGTATAGTGTTACTAAATACCTATTTACGAAGAATCTTTGTACCTTCAACTGTGGATTCAGACAAATACCAATACAAAATAAATGATTTAATTAATAATTTATTGTCCAACTGTCAAAAAAAAATACTTTTTTTAATAGCTATAGATATGCAAAATTAATAATTTTTTATCGACGATAAACAAGCAGGTTATTGTGAAAAAATATAAATAAAAACAGGATCGATTTTTCAGTTTGGGTACTTTTTCCACGATTATGTCGCTTTTGACATTGATATTCATATATTTGACAAAACAATTTATTCCAGAAATAATCGGCATTTAAAAACAAAATTGGCTCAATTTAGCGTCTAACTACGCTAAATTAAGAAATTAGACAGTTAAAGTTCTTAATGTTATATAAAGCGACCCTAAAATTATCCAAATGTACAGGATGTCAAATTTAAAATAATGAAGTTGGTGTAGATTTTTGGTATAACCAAAAATGCTGGAGCGAGATTTTATTTGTGTTTGCTCCAAGGATTTTGTTGTTTTGCCAAATTTTCAAATTTTATGGATCATTATTTTCCAAGATGATGATCAACGCAGTTCCCGGTGGGACACTGTATTTAATGAAATTATATTTACACATTCTTGAAAATTATTGAATAGTTAGAACTCTCGTATTATTAGTTATTTTGGTATACCTTCCCATAAAACAAGGCAGCACTTAAAAATTTATTCCATATTTTTATTTAATCATAATACATGAAGTATAATTTTGTTTAGGTCCCCAGTCAGATGGCTATATGATGTACTTAAACAAAGGCCAAGATGACGAAATGCAATTGTGTTGCTACAAACGAAGTACATTGAAAACGATAATTATATACCTCGGTTTTATATTAACCGCCGGAATTCTTAGATTAATATTCCATTGGATTCCACATTGGTTCCTTTTGGCTACTTCAGAGAAGTGCAAGATCAACGAAGCGGAAAAGCTTCTGATAACGGTAAGAACTTTTTAATTTAAATAAAAAAATTGTAATTTCAGTTACTTTTGAGGTTTGTATTCGTAAAACGAGCCATTATTGAAAAAATAGATATGCAATTCTTCAAAATTTTAATCACATAACTGACAGCAAATTTAATTTTTTAATCCCAAGAACTGTTGTCTTTAATGTAAAACGGGGGTTCTTAAACAATATTAAAGCACTGCATTGTAGTTATCAAATATTTTATTACGATTTTGACCCGAGGTCAGTGTTTTTCCGCAAAAATATTTGAATTTAGCAGTGTATTACTTTATCTAAAATATGTCACATCTTAAATTGATAATACTTATGAAATTTATAGATTATTTCGTGTAATATATATGCATGTTTTTGTTTGTTAAATGCTCGTGATTTTATGCAAACAATTTATTCTATAAAACACTGCATTTTTAACCCTGTGCTATTTATTTAATATGCTAAATTATAAATATAGAATACATATTTAATTTTACATAATTGTATGTAGGGGAAAGGAGGGTAAGGTGATAATAGTAAGTTTATTTTTGTGTGTTCTTGATTTTATACCTTGTTTCTTATTTTTTGTTTAGAACTATCGTTATATTTTTTGTGTTTTTCATACTTGATTTGTCATGTTACGTCCTTTTCCCCTCGTAAAATGTGAAAAAGTACATTCACAATTTTATTTCAGGAAATTTATAATAAAAACCACAAAATTTATCATGTAAAACCGCTAAAAGTATTAACTCCAGAAAACGTAGCGAAACTACGAAACGATGACAACTTACTCAACCACCGTCACATTTCCGTTGCGGAATCGCCCCCTGCCCTTTCGGTGCATTTCGAAAATGGGCAGTTTCGAGATCTCGACAAGTAAGTAGAAAATGTCACAGTTTTTTAAATCATCTTCATACTTTTTGCTACAACCTTAATTTTCAATGATTCAGGTTGTTGATGTTTTCGTGTAAGAAGGTTACGTACATCTGGGATAACGAAAAACAAGAATTTGTTAAATTGGTTGGTTTAGACAAAGGAGTGACCTGCGAAACTTTCCATAATTACAAGCCGTTGAGTCCCAGTGAGCAATTCATGAGGTAAAAATAACGATAATGTGACATTATATCATCGTAATTTTTTTGTCAACATTCCAGGAGACTTGTCTATGGACCAAATAAGATCGTAGTGAAGGAATTATCAATTTGCACCTTACTATGTCTGGAAGTCCTAAATCCTTTCTACATCTTCCAAATTTTAAGCTTTATATTGTGGTTTGCTGACGATTATTATTACTACGCCGCAACTATTATGCTTATGGCAATGGGTGGTATCGGTATGTCTGTAATGCAAACGAGAAAAGTGAGTATATTTGTACGTTAAACTTCAGAATTTTAACTAACGTTTCTTTTAGAATCAAAGAAACTTGAGATCTACGTGTCACAGTAGCGACGTATGCACCGTTCTCCGGCGTATGCCGAAAAGCAGCATGGACGAGGTCGATATGGCGTACAAGAGCGAGACTATATCGACCGAGTACTTGGTACCGGGAGATATATTGGAAATACCCTCCCACGGGTGCGTTATGTACTGCGACGCGTTGCTACTCACTGGAAACTGTATTCTTAATGAATCGATGCTGACAGGTTTGTTTAAGTCTAAAAATGGAAATGGCAGGAGTGAAAATGGTTTTTGTTTTAGGGGAGTCGGTGCCGGTAACCAAAACGGCGCTGCCTAATGTATCTAGCGCCGCCTATGATCCAAAGGAGCACGCGAGGCATACTTTGTTCTGCGGTACACACGTTATACAGACCCGTTACTTTGGAAACGAAAAAGTACTGGCAGTCGTGGTTAGAACGGGATTTTCGACGGCTAAAGGTTAGATTTGAAGTTTTTAACCTTAAAACAAATTATATGACTTCTCTTTCAGGGAATTTGGTTAGAAGCATTTTGTACCCCCCACCGGTCGATTTCCGTTTCGAAAAAGATTCGTACAGATTTGTCGTTCTTCTGGGTTTCATCGCTTTTATAGGATTTATTTATACCATAGTTACTAAGGTAAAAAATAACGGCTAACTTGTGAAATATTGCAATAATGTATTTTCACATAGGTTATGAGAGGCGTTCACACCAGGGATCTAATCTTGGAAGCATGCGACTTGATAACGGTTGTCGTACCCCCAGCTCTGCCGGCGGCCATGACGGTCGGACGGTTCTATGCCCAGATAAGGTTGAAGAGGAAAGAAATCTTCTGCATATCCCCGAGGACGATAAACGTGTCTGGGTCTATAAACTGCGTTTGTTTCGATAAGGTTAGATTTGTGAAACGTATGCGAATAACTTTTGTACAAATTGAAACTTGTTTTCAGACGGGAACGCTAACGGAAGACGGTCTAGACCTGCTTTGTGTCGTTCCTATCGAAGAAAA
Organism: Monochamus saltuarius; assembly: GCA_025584915.1. Classification (NCBI taxonomy): domain Eukaryota; kingdom Metazoa; phylum Arthropoda; class Insecta; order Coleoptera; family Cerambycidae; genus Monochamus; species Monochamus saltuarius. Next base: position 34,522,486 of record CM046729.1, read on the forward strand.
AGGATTTATTCTTCCGGTGAAGAACGTGGAAAGTTTACCGTATAATTTGTTTGTTTACGGACTGGTCTCATGTCATTCTTTGACGATAATCGATAAGCAAATCGTAGGAGATCCACTCGACTTAAAGGTAAGTGTTAATTTTTAAACACTCAAAATTTGTGGAATTTATTAAAAATTTAATGAAATTTTCAACAACAAATAAAGACGACTCGATTCAACTTTTAAAAATGTAACAATTATTTATTGACTGAAATAAGCAAGAAAAAACATTTTAGTTTTTAAATTATTTTCTGTTGAGAATTATTATCGCTTCCATTGCAGATGTTTGAGAGTACAAAGTGGGTAATGGAAGAACACGACATCGCCGACAATAACGTATTCAACATGATGTTCCCTACGGTCCTCAAACCTCCAAAGAATCGGCCTAGCTCTCAACAGAACCTCGAAGGCCTAGAGATCGGTATAATAAGAGAGTTCCCGTTCTCGAGCAGCTCGCAACGCATGGGCGTAATCGTGAGACGTCTCAACGCCACCCATTTCCAGTATTACTGCAAAGGTTCCCCAGAAATGATACTTAATTTCGTCAGGAAAGAGTCCGTTCCCGACGACTTTTTGGACGTTCTGGAATCGTACACCCAAGAAGGCTACCGCGTCATCGCTCTGGCCCACAAAGAATTGAAAATGTCCTACGCTAAGGTCCAGAAAGTGCAGAGGGAAGCCATAGAGAAGGATATGGACCTTCTGGGACTGATTGTGTTGGAAAACAGGTTAAAACCCGACACCACGCCTTGCATCCAGGCTCTGAACGACGCTAGTATAAGAGTCATTATGGTCACCGGTAAGTATTTCGGAGCGTCTAAAGTGTAGAACAACACTAACGCCTTGAGTGTTTTAGGAGACAACATCCTGACGGCTCTGAGCGTGGCAAAGGACTGCGACATAGTCACGCCTTGTCAGAGCATAATAACCGTCAACGTGGACAGCAGCCATCCCCCGAACCTCTATTACACCCTGACGAACACGAAGAGCAAGCAGCTGCCGACTGACTTGAGCGTTTTAACGAACTCCGCCAGCGTGATGAGTTTGGATACCATCGAGAGCCAAGTGCAGACCATAACCAACAGCAGCGTGGCCAAGGTCGATCCGAAAAGGCCGAGTTTGATGTTCAATAACTATCGGTTCGCCATGACGGGGAAGGTGTGGGGGGTGGTGAAAGAGTACTACCCGGAACTGATTCCCAGGCTTTGTACCAGAGGTAAGTCAGTTTTCGAACAATCGTGTAATGAAATATATATACTTGTTTATTTATAGGTAATATATTTGCTAGAATGGGACCGGATCAGAAGCAACAATTAGTTCAAGAGCTGCAGAGTTTGGGATATTGTGTTGGTAAGTTTTGTTTCGAAAAAGGAGGGATTTTTAGTTACTTTATAATGTTTCGAATAGATGGCACCACTTTAAGCCGCAGAATGTGTGCTCTTATGCTGTGAAAAAAATTCACTTAAATTATTTAATGATCTAATATTAATACTTGTTTCTCTTTCAGCTATGTGTGGAGACGGAGCTAACGATTGCGGCGCTCTAAAAGCCGCCCATGCGGGTATATCCCTATCAGAAGCCGAGTCGTCGGTCGCCTCCCCCTTCACTTCCAAAACTCCTAATATTACATGTGTCTTGAACGTCATAAGGGAAGGCCGAGCCGCTCTGGTAACGAGTTTTGGTATCTTTAAATATATGGCTGCTTATTCTTTATGCCAGTTCATATCCGTACTCCTCCTATACAGCATCGAATCAAATCTGACCGACATGGAATTCTTGTATATCGACCTGGCGATGATCTCGATTTTCACTTTCTTCTTTGGTCGCACCGAGCCGTACCAAGGCAAATTGGTTAAGGAGACTCCACTCAGTAGTTTAATGAGTGTGAGTCCCATCCTAAGTTTACTGTTGCAAATAATTTTGGTCGCAGTTTTCCAAGTTGCATCGTTTGTGCACCTAAAATCCGAACCGTGGTACGTCCCGTTCAACTCAACCGAGGAGGAGGAGGTGGCTTGCGTAGAAAATTACACTCTATACACCGTTTCCAGTTTTCAGTACATCATTTTGGCTGTGGTTTTCTCCAAAGGGCCCCCGTACCGGAAAAGTATATTTACTAACATCGGGTTCGTTATAAGTACAGTGGCGATGACGGCGATTTCCGTTTACCTCGCTTTAAATCCGGCTCAGTTCCTTGTCGAACAATTCGAGTTGGTGTTACCGGAAGATTTCAATTTTAGGTTGTTCATGCTGGCGTACGCCGGTGTAAATTTCGTTTTGAGTATGTTGGTGGAACATTTGTTTATTGACCAGCTCATATTTAAAAAATTGAGGTTCAAGTTCCACAAAGTGGACAAATCCAAGCGTAAATATCTGGCGGTCGAACGGGACTTGAACAGAGACACGAAATGGCCGAGCCTGACTTCAGATTTTAAATCGGCCGCGAGTCCGATGAACCCGCTGCCCGTCTGTACAGCGGAAATCGTGATCGAGAAGGAGAACAAATTCGACAAGAACCACGTCTTGAACAAATTGTATGAGAATTCCGACAGCCCGTCCAGAGCTAGCTTGTACAGCCAGAAGGCGAATAATACCAACACCTTAAACTCGCCCGACCACCAGAAGTTCGGAGTTAACTTTGCGCCCAGTTCCCCGAGCGTTCAACCGCAGTTGAACGGGGTGGTGCACAACGAGACGGGATACTTCAGCCAGGAGGACTTGCTGTTTTCCAGCCTGCCGTCGGAGAGTTTGACGAGTCAGAGCGAGACGTTCAAGAGCCTGAGCAATAACACCAACTACGACCTGGCGAGTTCTCATCTGAACATCGCCGAGTTGCCTTACGACAGTGTGAACCACTCGCCCTTAGTTTCCCCCGTTAGGGTGCCGGGTGCTCGTCACGACTCGGAGAACGACGGCAGCTTGTCCAATTTCAATTCGTTCGGAAGGAGCCCCCCGCAGAACGTAGAAAAAATAAAGTCCGTAGAAATGAATGTTTTAGATACAAATAGGTGAGACGCGGCACAATTCCATAACTTAAGAATTCTGTTTGCAGTTGCTAGGTGACATTTATTTTAATTGAGGTTAGTTTTGGATTTTTTTTTTACACGATTTTGTATGCATTTCGTACAGTATTATTTGCTACAGTTGTAGGACGTAGGAATCCACTAGGAATTGTAAGGCAGAAAATCGGTTACGAAAGGAAAAAGTTAGGAAATGTTGAATAAACGAGGTGCTAAATTGGAATCGGAGCGTTTTGAAACTAAATTATTGGCAAGCTTTCGATATAATTTTTAATTTCGTGATAAAAAATTAGATGAATAAAATACATAACGGAATAAAAATAAACAAACGAGTATAAAAAATTGCCTTTTACGATTATATGTCCTGGTTTTCCACAATTTATTTATTATTGAAATCTATTTCTATCTCGTAAAACATTTATGCATAAGTAACAGAAAATAAATATTTTGTACCGTTTAAAGATTGTTAAATTATTAGTAAAAAATATACAGCCAGTGATTTAGTTTAGTGACGATTGATTCCAATATTTTTTTTTATATGTAATAGTCAAAGATTATTTTAAAATACAATGCTTCATTAATTAAATAGTAAAATTGAATAAAAATTAATTATTAAATAAGATAAATCAAAATGTCAAAGTAGTAAACAAATTAATTGAAAAAAAAAAATTAAATTTTGTAAATAGGTTTTTTTAGGAATTGTGTTACCTTATTTAAGGATTTTAGATATCCGCTAAGTTTTGGTTAACATCAGGTCAAAATCAGCCAAATTAATTATTTACTGCAGTTATTAACAATTTTGTTAATAGTAAAAAAAATGTTCAATTCATTGCTGAAAGTTGGAGAGCAAATTGTACAAAACGTTAAAATTAGTAACAAATGTACTTAATTTGATACATGGTGATTTTCCGGGTTGTTGTGCCGTGACCTCGGTAACTGGTAGCTGCCAGAAACAAGAGTTAAAATGCACATCCCTAGCATTAGCTGGGATTCTTTTACCTGCCCTGGTTGTTCTCGGGCTAGACTCCGTGGAGACAGACCCGCTATCGTTGTCTCTGGGCCCGTCCATATATTTATTTCGGTTCCTATTGTTGGTATTACGACTGCTATGGTCAGAACCGTTCCTCGGATAATGGTGGTCGTCTGAGGCGTTCTGTAGCTGCCGCTGTAACTGGTCACATCCCATGCTTCTAAATGTTTTGCCGCTCTTCACTGTCGGCATCTTCAATGGTGACTCTGCAAAAGCTTCACTAATGGGATGCGACCAGTTACAGTGGCAGCTACGGAACGCTTTGGAGGACCACCATTATCCGAGGAACGGTTCCGACCGTATGAGTCGTAATACCAACAATAGGAACCGAAATCAATATATGGACGCGCCCAGAGACACCGATAGCGGGTCTGTCTGCACAGAGCCTAGCCCGAGAACAACCAGGGCAGGTAAAAGAATCCCGGCTAATGCTAGGAATGTGCATTTTAACTCTGTTTCTGGCAGCTATCAGTTACCGAGATCACGGCACAACAACCCGGAAAATCACCATGTATCGAATTACAGCACTGGCCGTGAAAGCCTAAAAACCACTATAAATGTACTTAAGTCAGATTATTTTTTAATATGTGAAATTGCATAATTTTTTTCTCACAAGTCATGTTTGAAATGGAATTTCTGCAAAAACTGGGCTACTCTATTAAAAATGTACGTAAGTAAGTAAGTTTCGGAACTTAAATGTTTTGTTTATTGAATAGATTAGAAAATGTACTTACATATTGGGAACAGGTGCACTTGATTCCTCCTACAATTTAAAAAAAAATAACAGTGGGTGATGACATTACGAATTATTTTTATCAAAGTATGCGTTTGACAGTGCGGTGGATCCTTTATTACAAGTTTCAATATGATTTTAAACAGTGTTTAGTGTTGATAGCAACACATTTCTTGTATTGTTTTTATATTAATTTACTTCCACAAAGTCAAATTTAAAATCTTATAAATATGATTTAATTTTACTACATCTGGCTCTCACTAGCAGGAAATTAAAATATAAAAAAAATTGTATTCAAGAATAAGTATCATTTAATATTCCTCTAATGATGTATAATTAATTCAGTACTATTTATGTACATGCTTTTGCAATAATAATGACACTCTCAAAACAGTTTTTGAACATCTGGAAGTTCTGAGTAAAAATTTCATTAAATCTCTATTGATGAATGAAACAACTAATAACTAATGTTAAAAGCAGATTTCATCAAAAATACGTTAGCAGTTCAAAAGAAATTGCAACATTAATTTTATAGAGTGCCATTATTATTGCAAACGATTGTACACTACCCACGAAAAACTGCTTTGGATTGGTTAATCGATAGTCATATATAGTTGAAAGTAAAAGAACTAATGCTGGGAGAAGATAACGAATGAATATAACTCTCAGTCACATATTACTGTTGAGAGGAAGGCTATACAATTAAAAAAATTATGGAATTATTTGAAACAGTGGTGTTACTGACAAACAAAAACATGATTTGCCACATTTAAAGTCAAGTTAAGAATCTAATCAAGCACACCCCAAGGTTAGTCTGTTCGATTTGAACATGAGGCTTACCAAGAGCGCATGGAGGCGTGCTTCCCGACAAAGTACTTACTATAATATGCAACTGTGTACTTAAGTTGTGTTCAAGTTTGAGTTTGTCTGAAGTATCGACTAGTCTGTTGTGATATTTATGTGTTAATTTGTGTGAACTTAGATCTAGAGTCCATGGCCACACTAATTTAATGACAAATATCAAAGAGTTTCTCTAAATCTATTCTTGTGATGAAATGAGTTTGTCGATTTGTTCCCAGTTGTGAAAAAATAATGAATTTCACCCCTTTTAAATTTTGCTTCCAATTTGGAATAAAATAATTTTTAATATTTTCAGCTCTTCAAGTTTGTTAATAAAAAAATAAAGTGTTAAAACTAATATTGAACATTAAACTGGTATTTTACTTAAATAAGGTAATTCTAAGGAAAATTTAAGAAAAACATTGTATAAATAAAGCCACAATGAAATTGTGCTTATGTGTGGATTCTGCTAGGCCAATCTTTATACTTTAAACATATATTTATTTTATTTATATAATTGTAATTTAGTTTTTCCAAATAGTCTTCCACTTGTTAACAGTATACTTACTTTTTACTTAATATTTTATACAAATCTTTTGATAACCAGTTTTTTTTTTAATTCTTTTAACAGTCATGGATACTTAAATTACGGAATTACATTCTGTAATGAATTATTTAATTGTAAGAAATCAAGAAAATTGTCTAAAATAGTGATAGTAGAATTAGGGATTGTGATGTTTCTGCAGTAGTTTTAAAAATAATGGTTTTATTATTGTTCTTAATGTATGATTGTACTAATAAATTGGAACTTTGATAAAAAATGTTCTTTGTTTTATTTCCTATAATTTAGCAATGTTAGCATCCTTTATGAAGAAATCAAATACACTGAAATATTTGAACCTGTTCTTCACAATAAATTTTCGACAAATACGTCAAATATTTAAATTGATGACAAATGTCCAAACAGCAATCCTCTTCCAATTTTGTTTCATTAAATGAGGAAGCAACCTGAATTTTTTTTATTGTCGGAAGCTAATTTTTAAATTATTGAAGTGTTCTACAAATCGCATCTTGTATCGTTATCAACTTCTATCTTCCTTCCACGAGTTTCCACTGTTTTCTGTTTCATAACTTTATCTTTATATTCACTGCGTTGCACAAATACATATTTCAACCGCATTGCTTACACTCATAATTTGGTCTCTCGTCCTAATCCCTTCGTACACATCATTTTCATCTGATATTCCTCACTTGTTAGATTAGCGCATTTACGATTTTAAGCACGTATTGTAGAGCTTGAATTATTCTCCGTTCTTAAGAACACAAAATTACTAATAAATTAATCACAATTAAATTGAGATATAAGTGGTCTGCTTACTTCCTGCTCGGCCTAAGCAGCTCGACATATCTCACCCGCACTCAGTTGATATGTGAACATACATATGAAGGAACAACCAGTTCAGTTGTTGGTCCGTGGTCGGTCCTCTCACCTATGGCGTACTGATGAGGACTAACAAGTCCGAAACCGGTCTGTGTCTAACAAGGGTTCTTAGTAGCTTAGCTGTTTATATAGATACCAGATACTGCAGGAGTAATTCAATGCCGGTCGGGGCAGTAGTCGGCGGAGTAGTTGTTTCCTGCAGTATCATTTACACACTATTAAATTAGTGGAAATATATACTCGGACTTTCCCGCGCGTACTACGCCTATGGCAGCTGTGCACATGGATAGGCGGAAAAATTTTAAATTTGAGTATAAAGTTTGTTCTTGCAACAGTTTGAAATTGTCAGAAATGTTCGTCCAGCTATTTACGATAAACTCACTATTAATGACGTACACAGTTTTTTTTTAAATACTCTTTATTTTGTAAGAAAAACTATATGTATCCAAATAAACGTTTTCAATTGCATTTTTTACTACACTTATTAGATTTACATAGCAATTTTTATTGCAGATAGAGAATGCAATTGGAAACATTAATTTGAATACATTTACATACGTGCAGGGTGTTTTACTCTTTTGTACTGTCGATGATTTTTGAGATATGTAATTTTTTTACAAACAAAACCAAAATTAATTAATAATAAGAGCTTATTCTTTATTTATTGAGCTAAACGGGTAAAGTCCATTACCATTCCATTGTAATTTATATGTTTTGTATTTTTATCACTTTTGGATTGTATCAATTGGGTTCGCCTGTAGATACAATATTGTTAATAAATAAATAAATTACTAAGGTTACTTAAGGCTTACGGTGAGCGCTCGATCCAAAGAGATATAGTTTTCGCTTAGTAACTCCTCAACGAAAAATGATAAAAATATGCGGTTTTTTTAATAGACTACAAATACTATTTTACGTCGGCGCTGTGTTTTGAAAATATGCAAAATTCATTTTAAAAAAATTTATTTTACACTTTTTCAAAATTTCAAAACAGCGCCGACGTAAAATAATATTTGAAGTCTATTAAAAAAAACCGCATATTTTTATCATTATCCGTTAAGGAGTTACTGAGCGAAAACTATGAGTTTGTTCCAACACAGCAAGAATCGATTCCGAACCGTCCAGAATTAGTCAGTCAGTTTAGTTGTTAATACTCTCGGCGAATGCGACGTAAGACGGTGTTGGTCAAACATTTCTCACGGTACTGAACAGTTCTCGACGGTTGTTGGAACAGATGTTATATATCGTTTAATAGAGCGCTCACCGTAAGCCTTAACCATGATTTTCATGGCATTTTTTTACCGTAGATATTACTATAAAAATAAAATATAAACTAGTTAATAATAGAAGTTGGTCATAAAAATGGAAAAATCCAACCGTGCAATAAAATGCAGTGTTCAGGTTTTACCAAAAAAAATAAAAAATAAATTATAACTCAAAAGATAGGGTATGTTAAAAGCAGTATACTCCACTTGAATCTTCGTAAAAAACTGAATAAATATTGTCTTTACAAAAATTTAAAATATTGACAATCAATGAAGTTATAAAGCGTCATAGAAAATACAAAAAAAAAATAGAAATGCCCTCTATCACACGAATCGAGATGAAGTCAGGGGAGGGCGGCAGAGGTTAGAAGAATAGTCATCAATCATCATGATTTGTCAGTGTGCAAACTCTGGGCATTGAGAATAACAATTTTTACTCAATGCTCTAAGCTAAGGGAACACTTTCCCTTCCCTGTTAAATACGCCATGTATATGGTCTTAAATTCATATCTTTAGTAAATGTAAGATTATGAAATGTAATTACATATAAGTATTAATTTTTCAACAAACATTTATCTATTCCAAATCCTGTAAAACATGTATATCTATGATGAACCGATATTGTGGGGTCATTAAATTAGGCTCTGTATGACAACAAAATATATAATAGGGTTCGTAGTTTATCATGTGATAATGAAAAATAATAAAACATTAAAAATATATCACAATATAATTTATTGAAATATTTTAGATCATCAGCAGAGCATACACGGAACATACTTACAAAATAATTGATACAATATTTGTGAAAGTATATACAAAGTATAATATACAGGGTGATTCAGTCATAATGTCATTAATTTTAAGAGGATAGGGACAAATTAGTATAATATGAATACGCGATTTTAGAAAATTGTAAATGTACATTTACGCCGAAAAAATATTTTCAAACCATTATTTAAACCCTCTTTTCAGACTGTCATTAGTGTCATTGCGGGCGGCAATTAAACTCGGTGTCGGTATGACGCGACGTTGCCAAATTTAAATTATTTTCCTATAGTACCTACTTATTGCAATATGTAATTAATGCTATAAATTATTTTTTTAAAGTATGAAATTAACTTTAAGTTTCAACATAAAAAATATTATATTGAAATTACAAAACTCCAACGGATCAAAATAAACCATTCACATTTCTTTGCATATAATGAAATAAAATTCAATACTCACTAGGTTAAATTGTTAAGAGAGACTAAAACGTTTTTTCTATTTAAATCGAGACAGAAACAAAAAATCCTCGTTATCTGTCAACTAAAAACAACGGTATTTTGGTCAATAACCTTGTTTTTAATGTCTATTCAATTACAAGCGCTGCAGAATCGCTAAATAATAACAGAAACACACAATAATTAAATTTCCATTTTTATAAACACCGGGTGTAATCAATATGAAATCATGAGAATTTTATAATAAATGTCCTACCGCAGTAATCAGCGTCTACATCGGATATGCTGTAATCGGCACACTGGGCACAGCTAAAGAGTTATCAGTTCAAATTCCCGTTTAATATGTTACCGGCGGAATAAGTCGAACATCCTTCGGTCCGTTTTCCTATGCAGGCGAGCCCGCCGTCGGCCGTGGTCTAGTAACTACACGGTCGGGATTATCAGCAGGTATCCAATGAAAATTGAGGAATTTTCTGACACAGCCTATCTCAGTCCACCTTTCGAGAAAAACTATTTTTTGTATTTATTTACGGGAATTTTGTGACGTCACCTGGCACCGATGGCCCTGACCGTATAGTTAATAGACCGTGGCCGTCGACTGCATCTGGCGTCAAGAACAGACGCATGCGACTCGGCTTCTTTTAGTTTTCTTCCTTTCTTCATCCGATAATTTTTGCATGGTAGATGTAGCAGACAAGTTTGTCATTAGAAAAAAAATCTATCACTTCAGTACCGAACATATTATATGTATGTGATCCTGAGTGGCAACGCTGCTGGACTTCTACATAGCTTCAATACTCGTATTAGACCTTCCGAATACGTGGTTAAAATTAATGACATTACGACTGAACCACCCTCTGTATAAGTTTAAAGTGTGTAATTTATGTGGACAAGCCTCTCGTTTTCCGCTTGATCCTAGCGTATGGTCCAACATCTGGATCCATAATAAAATCGTAAAAAATTCCCATGTAACTACGGTGTTGAGGTAAATCGTCGTAAAATTCGGACGCTATTTTCCTTACCTAAAGAAAAGAAAATTACGACTTTATGAAACTGTTTTGTTTTGTTTTACCTCTGGTAAACGCGAATAAGGCACCGCAGGAAAATCGTGATGCTCGTTATGATATCCTTCATTGAATATGAGCATATTTAAAGGACCGTAATAACTATAGGTTTCGTATCCCTTTCTGAACATATAATGTTCGCCAATAAGATGAAATGAAATGGGATGAAGTCCCATCGACATGACTGACCCAAAAAGCAAGTAGACCAGAATACGTGTGCCTACAAAAAATGTTTTTCAATAATAGTATTACGGATATAAGCTATACTAATTCACTTCTTACCGAGAAAATGTACTACAAGCGCATCAAAAATTATTTGAATCACTGCGTTGACTAATTCCAAAAAAGTAATAGGCTTTGGGTAGATGACTAGAGGTCGTAAGGTGTAGAAGACTGGTAAGAGGATGACCCAGACCAATTTTCCGAAAGTTGTGCAGAACAGCTTGGCTTCAAAGTAGGTTGGAATATCCGTATCTCTCAGCTCATCTCCCTGATACTAGAAGGAAAGACTGAATTTACACATTTTATAAAACATATATATGCTTTCTGTAATATTTGAAAGTCCAATTTCGTGAAAGACTTACAAGATGATGCTCACGGTGATACTTCTTAAAACTAATGGACGCAGGGAATCCAATGGGTAGGTTTGCAAAAATTCCAAACAGTCTATTATGCAGAGGTTTAGCATGTCCAAATGCTAAATTGTGTGAAATTTCATGAATTGCTGAAAAATAAACTTACATTTTTAAGTTCTTTGAAGTGACGCACGTTTAATGAGAATAATGAAGTAGTAGTTATGCTACGGATTCATTTCAAACTGTCAGAAATGTTCTACCAGATAAGTATTTAGACTAGTTTCTTATATGAAATAGTTATTTTCTTAAAACAAGTGCGCAAGTGTAACTTCCGCACGCAAATACAGTTTTTGCGTTCTTGCTTCATATCAGATAACAATAAAAATAAAAACATTATAATTTATTCAATAATTAAACTTGAAGAAAGAATATTAAATTTCGGTTTATACTTCGAAACACGATTTTTTTAAAACACAAATTTTGGAACTTTTTGAAAAAACACTTTATTCATTGAAGGTTTACAAAAGTAGGTTCATCAGTAGATGTTACAACAACAAATAGTAAACAAGAATTGAATGCACAATCACAAGTCGACCATTATATGCGGAGAACTGCTGATTCTGCAGAGTCTGCTATTACTGTTAGAACAAAGGGATGAGGTATCGTAATTCCTCCATGGAACTTTATTCGGGAAGGAATAAAATTCCACAAATATTTAAATTATTATCTCATTGTTAGTTTCCAAAGTAACTTTACTTTTATGCAATCTCGGCAAAATAAGCTTTTTGATTAAAATATACAATACAATCATTATTAAAATCATGTACAAAATAATTGTCCAAACATTAGTAGAAACGTTAACAGGATTTTTTAATTGACTTAAGTATTCTCGTTGCAAATTTAAATTTTTCTGTTTCTATTAATTTATGAGTGTTAACTGCATGCAAATTAACATTATTTGGATTATAGGAAAATGTTTGTAAAGTCTGATTATTTTCAAAACTTAATTGTGGCAAATCTATTTTTATAAAATCTGATTTTGGTTCTTTATAACTTTTTAATATATGATTTTCAATATTAACATTACATGAAGGAATTAAATCTAAGACATAACTTCCTTCCAATTGTATATTGTCTCTTATATTTCCACATTCTACAGTTGCAATTGTTAATTTAGGAATTATTAATATCCATTTTTCATCACTAATTTTATTTACTTGAATATCATTTATTTGTATAGGAATTGGTGAACAATTCGGTTTATAATTAGAAAATCTTAATAAATTGACTTCACAAGGTTTTTCGTTATACAAGTTTAAAGTATTTGAATATTTACATAGAAAATTGCCTGTTAATGTCTCTTTACACTTTGTATCAACATATATATATAATTATGCTCATTTAGGGCAAGGTAATTTTTGGTAGGTAGGATCATTTGGTAAATATTATTATTTTTTATTGGGAATGCATAAAGTTGATAATATAGATATAATCTGTCTTCAACAAGAGGGATTTCTAAAATAAATGTTACTTTGAAGTCTTTAATGTAGGCTTTTACATTAATAATTTGTTCAAAATTTAAAATATTTTCATTATTAACAACAAATGGAAATTTCAAATTATTTAATTTAATCTCTTGAATTTCTTTTATTAATTCCTGAGGTTTAATAATAGCATTATGAAGTGTTTAAAGTTTAGCAAATGAAATAGCAATTTCAATTCTTTCAAATACATTATAAATTGAGTACGCGGTGTAGAACTAACTACATCTATCGGCCGTTCGCTACTCCATGCCGGACTGAAAATGTCGCAGGCACGAAGCGTTCTACATGCAGTAGACACCATTGAAAGCTGTCGACCTTTATCGCGATCGGCGAGAAACGATATTTTGCAAACACGGAATTCCAGGAAACAACTACTCTGCGGGCTAATGCCCCGACCAGCATTGAATTACACCTGGAAAACCTATAGCAACAGCTAGAGTCATTCGTCAGACGCCCACCAGACATATACCGGTTTCGAGCTTATTAGCTCTCATCAGTATGCCATAGGTGAGGTATCTGACGAATAACCCTAGCTGCTTTCGTCTGTCTAACCCGACAGAAGGGACCATGAGTACGCGGTGTAGAACTAACTACATCTATCGGCCGTTCGCTACTCCATGCCGGACTGAAAATGTCGCAGGCACGAAGCGTTCTACATGCAGTAGACACCATTGAAAGCTGTCGACCTTTATCGCGATCGGCGAGAAACGATATTTTGCAAACACGGAATTCCAGGAAACAACTACTCTGCGGGCTAATGCCCCGACCAGCATTGAATTACACCTGGAAAACCTATAGCAACAGCTAGAGTCATTCGTCAGACGCCCACCAGACATATACCGGTTTCGAGCTTATAGATGTAGTTAGTTCTACACCGCGTACTCATGGTCCCTTCTGTCGGGTTAGACAGACGAAAGCAGCTAGGGTTATTCGTCAGATACCTCACCTATGGCATACTGATGAGAGCTAATAAGCTCGAAACCGGTATATGTCTGGTGGGCGTCTGACGAATGACTCTAGCTGTTGCTATAGGTTTTCCAGGTGTAATTCAATGCTGGTCGGGGCATTAGCCCGCAGAGTAGTTGTTTCCTGGAATTCCGTGTTTGCACATTATAAATTGTTTGAAAAACAAACATAATTTGAGTCAATAGGGAATTTATTAAAAAGTAATCATAAAATTCAATTTCATGAAGAGAAATACTTTTTATTGTATTCTCTAGTTGTAAAATTCTAGATTGTAAGATATATTCATTATGTGAAATAATAGCTTTGTTCGCGGTAGCGATTCCGAACTAGTTCAGGATTAATTTACGGATGAGTGCAAGCGCAGTTTGCATTTTGGACGATCAAATTCAAACTGCGCTTGAGCACATTCGTAAATTAATCCTGAACTAGTTCGGAATGGCTACCGCGAACAAGGCTATTATTAGCAATTTCATTAAAATTATTTATAGTCGAATTTAATAAAACAATTTGATTATCTAAAACAGTGATTGGTTATTTTGTAATTGAGAAATTTGATTATCATATTTTAAAGCATCTTCGTTATCTAAATTACCAGTTATGCTTTTAACTAATGATCCTAAGATATTTATTCCACATTTTCGTCTATTTTTTAATTCTAATTGCTCGATTTGACTCAGTATTTCATTTCTTAAGTTTTCAATAACGTTGTACATATTAAAATATTCCTGCTTATAATTATCATTTAACAATAAAGGGTTTTTTATTTTATAAAAGTGATTACATATTGAATAATATTCCTTTATTACAGGGTTAAGGTTAAATATCTGAATAAGGAGCTTATTGTCTTTTATTATTTGCGTTGTGCCTAATCTAACAGGTATTCAGGTAATACGCCGGGATTGTCTCTTATCAGGTGGAAGTGAGGTCTCAAGGTTTGCAAGGTGCTACAAAACATATAACTGTGCTTACTATGCATCCATCTAAAACAATGGTTTGTTTTTTTAGTTATTTTAAATGTTAGCCTTTGACTTTATTATTCCTATTATCTTTTATCTTTGCTTTGTTATTTTCTAGTAACTCTGATTATATATGGTCCTAAGAATTTTGGTTTGCTTTTTGCTTGACGTTCTGGTGCTTTTAAATAAACTCTTTGATTTACCTGAAAAGTAGTTTGAATTTGTCCGCGATCATTTCTTTTATTAATAACATTTTGTTTATCTTGTTCTTGATTAGTTGAAATTTCTTTATACAAGGAATTTAAGCGATTTCTATGATCTTGAGTATATTCTGAATAAAATGTAGATGGAATTAAATCAAAAGAATCTCTGTTATTTGTGTGACCATAGGTTAATTCAAAAGGTGTGAACTTCGTTGCAGAATGTACAGTGCTGTTATATGCTAATATTGCATAAGGCATTAATTTCGTTACATGTTTATCTTTATCTTTTGCTCTTAATATTCGCAGATGTTCTACGAGGGTTGAGTGAAATCTTTCCACTGGGGAATTTGATTCATGATGCGCTGGGGTCGTAATATGAAAATTAATTTTTTGTAATCTCATCAGGTCTTTGATTACGGCGTTATTAAATTCATTTCCGGGATCTGAAATAATTTGTTCCGGTACTCCGAAATATGAGAAAAATTGTATAAGATTATCATGAACTGATAAGTTATCTCGTTTACTTGGAAATGCTTGACCAAATTTTGTAAATTTATCTATTATAGTTAGAAAATATTGGTTTTCAAATTGGAAAAGGTCCATATGTAAAATTTGAAATGGTTTACTGGGTGTTTCAGTTAATACGAGGGGTATGTAAGGTGTTTGTCTAAAATATTTATTTCGTTGACAAATTTCACAATTATTAATATAATTAGTAACATCTGTTTTTAAATGTTTCCAATAATAATTTGATTTTAAACGATCGTAAGTATCTGTTATACCTCTATGATTTGTTTTACTTTCGTGTTGATTTTTAATTAATAATAATTTTTCGTCTTGGTCTGTGATGGTATTAACAAATTTTGTACATTGTATTAATTTTAGGTTCCTGAAATGTCTCATATATGTTTCAGTGAATAAGGGAATTAATTCTTTACTTTGAAAGTAGATATAATTGTTTTTCTGGATTTACATGTTGCGTTAATAATTCTAAAATGCAATTTATATTTGAAGGTGGAATTTTTATAGTCTTTATTAAATTATTTTCTACTGTTTTGGTTGACACATGTAATTCTGGATGAATATTTCTTTCTACAATAATTTGAATTTGTTTATTGTTAATAATATCGTCTAAAATTGGTATTCCATCATTTTGTGTTTTTTGGTTTACAGAATGTACTGTATTATTAGAATTTTCGTTATTTTGGTTGGTATCTACGTTTGTAGATATGTTTTCTGATTCATTTCTTAGGTATCTAAAATATCAAAATTTATATTTCCCGGTTCATTGATTACTGATTCAGTTTCATGTACGTTTATAGGAATTCTGGAAAGTGCGTCGGCATTTTTATTTAATGAGCCCTTTTTATAGATTATGTCATAGTCGAATTTGTCTAATTTTAATTTCCAACGAATTAGTTTTGAATTCGCGTCTTTAAGGTTAAAAAGCCATACAAGTGGTCTATGATCTGTATAAAGTTTGAATTTTCGTCCGAAAAGATAATTTCTAAAATTTTTACATGCACATACTATGCTTAATAGTTCAAGTTCTATAGCAGAATATTTTTGTTCAGTTTCGTTCAATGTTCTAGAAAAATAAGCTATAGGTCTGTCATTTGGAACAGTGCCTTGAGATAAAACTGCACCTATTGCATGTTGAGATGCATCAGTGGTTAAATTAAATGGTTTCGAAAAATCTGGATATAGTAAAACTGGTTCGTTAATTAATGCACTTTTTAAATGTTCAAAAGCATTGATGAATTCTGGAGTGTGAACTATTTTATTTCCCTTTTTTAAACATGTAGTCATGGGTTTTGCAATTTTTGCGAAGTGTTTGATAAATTTCCTATAATAACCTGCTAATCCTAAAAATGACTGTATTTCTTTCTGTGATTTTGGAAGATGGTATTCTTTGACTGCTGAAATTTTATCTGGGTTAGATTTAACTCCGTCTGGTGTAACAACATGTCCTAAATATGCGACTTCATGTCTCAAAAATTCTGGTTTATCCAATTGTACTTTAAAATTTGATTCGCGTAATCTTTGAAAAACTTGTCTTAGTCTAAAAATGTGTTCTTGTAGTGAACTTGAAAATATTATTATGTCATCTAGATATACTGCACAAATTTCATTTTGCAATCCTCTTAATATATTGTTCATTACTCTTTGGAAAGTAGATGGGGAGTTTTTTAATCCAAAAGGCATTCTTTTAAATTCATAATGACCTGTATCTGTACTAAAAGCGGTTTTAGAAATATCATTTTTTTCCATTTCAATTTGGTGGAATCCATTAGCTAAATCCAAAGTTGTAAAATATTTACATTTTCCGAGTTTATCTAAAATATCATTGATATTTGGTGATGGATATTTATCGTCTACTGTTTGTTCGTTCAATTTTCGATAATCGATTACTACGCGCCATTTTTTCTTATTGCTTGCATCTAATTTTTTTGGAACTATCCATATAGGACTATTCCAAGGTGAATTGGAATGTTGAATTAAATCATTTTGTAACATTTTGTCCATTTGTAAATTTACTTCTTTTTTGTGTATTTCTGGATATCTATAAGATTTTGTATAAATTGGCGACTCATTTTTCAATTTGATAGAATGTTTGATCTGATTCGAAGAGGAATGTCCTCATGATGAAAAATATCTCTAAACTCATAACATAATTTTCGTATAGCGGTATATTCTTCTTGATTACAATGTGAGAGTCTAAGATTTTTTAAATCTGATTTATGTAAATTGTCAATGTAATCATTATATTCAGTATCAGTTTCCATTTTTTCAATAAAATTTACTTCGTTAGTGTCAATAGGTTCAATTTCTAAAGGTTCGAGAATTGTTAATTCTACAGGGTATTCATTTGCGTTTATTAATGTAGTTATTGCAATATAATTATTTACGTCAACTAATGCTTCTGGCATTTCTATATCAATTAATTTTGAATAAGGTAAAATTCCTGTGCCATGTTTTTGTTTTACTGGTAAAAATACAACTTGTTGAGTTCGAGGTGGTATTTAAATAATATAAGGTTCTTGTAAAGTTATAGAAACATTTTGATTTGGCGAATAATTTTCTTCAAAATTTTGACCATTAACATACATTGGAATTTGAACTTGAGGTGTTATTATTGTTTTGGAACAAAAATCTAAATTTGCTTTGATTTGGAGTAATAAATCAAATCCTATAAGTCCATCAAAATCTTCTGAAAAGTCGAATAAGTAAAATTAATGATATTCTTCATTTTGAATAAAATTTGGATATACAGTGTAAGCTAAAGATGGTTTCATAAAACTTCGATTGCTGCTACCTGTGTCTATTAAAAAATTTGCATTGTATAATTCTGGGATTCATATGTAAGGAAGGTCTTTTAAGTAATTATTTATGTGTATTACGTCTGGTTCGGTGTGTGACGAGTCATAGAAAAATGATTTGAATAATTATTTCCATGCAATTCTGATAAATTATAATCATTATTTAATTCGGGGTGGTTATCATTTTCAAAATTTTCTGGTTCGAAATATTCAGTACTCTCTGGTGTATAATCATAGTTTTTATGATTAGCGGTATAATCATATAAGTTTTCATGATTAACAGTATAATCATAAGAATTTTGGGAATTTACAGGCTTTACTGTTTGGTTATACATATTTTTAGAAAATATATTTTATTTAGGTTTTTGAACTGTGTGAGTATTTCCTGATGAAGTTATCCATGGGTGTCGGGTTAGGTTGATTTCTAAATACCTTCTTGAGTTTTTGATTTGAATTTAAAGGTTGTCTTTGAGATTGATTTTTAAAATTGTGTCTATATTGGTATTGCGGAGGTATTTGATATTGGGGTGGATTTCTGTAAAAACTTTGTTGTTGTTGTTGAAAAGGTTGATAGTTGGGTTGAAAATTAGTTTGAAAGTTTGGTTGAAATTTTTGCTGAAGGTTTGGTTGAAAATTGTTCATTCTAAAATTTTGTCGAGATAGGAATCTTATATTTTTGATAATTTTGAAGGTTATTCTGATTTTGTCTGAACTGGTTAAAATCTAGTTCTTCACGTATAAGTGACATTGCTTTTTCTATGGAATCAGGTTTATTAAGACGTACTGCCATTTGTATTACATAAGGTAAATTTGCGATGTAAATTTTTAATGCTGTATCATCATAATGTTTAATTTTTATTATTTTTCTGCTGCTTCAATATTTAAACTATTTAATTGAGAAAAGATAAGACTACGAGCATCTTGAATTCTTATGCCAAAATTTAATAAATCTTCATTTTTCTGAATTTTTAATGACATTAATTCTTGTACTAAACAATCTAAACTTCGTTTCTCTCCGAATGTACTAATTAATGTATTTTTTACTAAAAGCCATGAATTTAATTCTGGTCTGGAACATATTAATTCTGCGGCTCTACCGGTTAATTTACTGAAAATTGTATCAGCAAGACATACATTTATTGGTGCATTTTGTTTGTCCTGAAATGCGGTTAAAAAGTTTCACATGATGTTATAAATCTTTGTAACAATTTTATATTTCCGTCAAATTTTGGAATATTATCTGCTTGGTATCTTAGTAATGTATAATTAATTTCTTGGGGCATTTCGTTTACTGTTGTTTGATTACTAATTGATAAATTCGAAGTTTGTTGTAATAAATTATCCAGTGTTCAAAATTTTATTTTTCAGTAAAAATTTTTAAAATTCAATTTTTGATTTTAATTAGAAGTATGCATGAGCACTTACAGTAAGAGAATATTTAAAGATGTTTTCATTGATGTCTTCTCGAATAAAGATTGAACGATACTAATAAGCAAATTCGCTGGGAATTTTTCCGTACTTATTAATATTTCTCTTTATTCTGGTTTCTCGATTCTTTCTTGATTTTCTGATTAGTGTACGCTGCTCAGAATTTCGGTGGATCGTTGTCCTTTGGAGTGGATCGTTGTCCTTTGGGGTGGATCGTTGTCCTTTGGGGTGGATCCTTGTCCTTTGGCCTCTCCGGTTTTCTCGTCTTGGTCTCTCCTGCGATTGCGTCGTTTCGTTGGTTGTGGTATGGCCCAATTGCCCGGTGATTTTTGTAATCTACCACAATTTTGGTTTGTTGTGATTTAGCCCAATTGCTCGGTGGTTAATTTTCGTTTAACCAATCACGGTTTTTGTTTCTGTGTTCTGACCCAATTGCCCGGTGATTAATATTCTTTTAATCAAACACAGATTTTGGTTTTGTGTTTTGACCCAATTGTCTGGTGATTAATATGCCTTTAATCAACACAAAACCTTGAATTCTGTCTACCATATGTTGTGAATTTCTTCTCGACTAGCTACTCAGTTCACCAGCCTGGAATTGTAGTTTTCTTGATTTCCTTGGATTGTAAGTTCGTTTTGCACATAAACACTTGAAAATGACGAAGAAAAACTTGATTTTTGCTTCTTGCACAAATCCACAAGACTGCGCCAGTTTCGGTTTATACTTCGAAACACGATTTTTTTAAAACACAAATTTTGGAACTTTTTGAAAAAACACTTTATTCATTGAAGGTTTACAAAAGTAGGTTCATCAGTAGATGTTACAACAAATAGTAAACAAGAATTGAATGCACAATCACAAGTCGACCATTTATACGCGGACAACTACTGATTCTGCAGAGTCTGCTATTACTATTAGAACAAAGGGATGAGGTATCGTAATTATTACAACGAAAAATTACATGATATTAACAAAAGAACAATTATTGACATTTTGCATGCAAATTGGTTTACAACATACTTCGCAGAAACGATACTGCTTGCATATTTTGTTGAAATGAGTAAAGAAAGTAAAGCTTTAACATTGTGGTCTCGATATTCGATGTTGCGAGCTGTACTTAATATCAAACAAAATATCGACATTATTAGCCAGTATTCCAAATTGCGGGCATTTTTGAAAAGGCAGAATGCTAGATATAAACCTAAAAAATCCAATGTTCCCTCAGAAGAAAACATCAGTACTTTCCTAAATAAGGCTCCAGAGGAATATCTTGTTCAAAAGGCAATATTTCTACTATTTAATTCATATCATGGTATATTTTACTTTAAGGTTGCTTTAATTATTGGCATATCTGGCGCCTGCAGATGCGATGAAATCCTAAATATGAAAATGGGTGATTTGGAAATTTTAGAAAAGAGCATAATGATAGTTATTCCTGTAACAAAAACCTACACTTCCCGAACATTTGCAATTACAAAAACTTTTTGTACTTGTTGCATAAATATCTATTAACTATTTTGAGAACGAAAACAGACAATTTTTCGAAACGTCAAAAATACGGAAGTGCGCGATAGTGATGTGATTTTTGTTATTTTTTACTTATCTGTTTTTTTTTTCAGTGTGAGATTTTTTTTTGCGCAAGGGCTTATTTAATTAATCTTTATTTTTTTCAGAAGTGTAGGCAAAACCCAATAAAACTAAAGAACTAGTATGTGCTAGATTTACTATATTTATTTCTAAAACACATAAAGATAAATTAGTTGCGTATAATGTTGATAAAATTGTATATGCGTATAAATGTTGATAAAATTGTGTATGTGCCTTGGCTATCATAATTAAGTAAAAAAAAGTTACAGATTTGGAAAAATACGTTAAACCTATTTTATTATATATTTAATAGTAACAAATGAGAATGGAACAGGGGCGACTCGTGACTTTTTAAACTAGTGAATCAAGCAGGCCGCTGGCAGTGTTCCAAATACGAACAACAGAATTAACTTTTTTTTTTTAAAACTTTTTTCTCAATCATTATGTTAGCGGTAATACAAAATTGATTTACTTTGTTAGGCGAATTATATTTTTCCCGCCCTTAAAAAATCTCTCGCTAGAAAATTTGAAATATGTCTGACATAATTTCCATTTTTCATTATTCGCTTTGACGTTCTCTATCTTTTTTAATATGCGACTTGGGATATAGACGTATGTTTGGTAAATATCATAAGTGGCGTGATACCATGGTACAAGGTGTTACAGAATGATGTTAAGAAAATCTAGGGACAGGTTCAATGTTTAAAATAATCAAAAAAAACGTATATAAACATATGGGATACAGGTTGTTTAAAATTTTCTGTGTCTTAAATAGTATAGTCGTCATTTCTCCAAAATCAATCGAGATATTGAGATAAGATTTGGTACACGACAGTGTATAGTAAAGGGCTACTTTTACTTGTATATGTCGTAGTCATTGGCCGTAATTCGTTATTTCACGGAAAGCCTAGTCATTGGCTGTATTGCCGGCAAAGGCTGTAATCAAATGAATATTCCTTTGATTGATTGAAATTTGTCGTCATTTCGACCAGTGGTCGCGCGGTTTAAGGCGTCAGTACTTGAATCGAGGTGACTAGATCTGTGTGGGTTCGCGCCCCGCTGCCGGTAGACCGTATATAAGCTATATTCGTAGAGAGGGTCTGCGGGTATGGTAGGGTGGAAGAATGTTAGCTTGGGTCAATAATGTGAAACATTGATACCGGTTGATATTTGACTACCCCCCTAATGAATGAGGTTTTCAAGGTTTCCCTCATTCCTGCACTGAATAGTGGTTAGGGTCTACCAATTAAGTCGTCCCTGGGCGCAAATGCGGCCTGCTTAATAATAATATGCCGCCCTCTCTCCCGCACAAGTCTCCGACTTCTGGGCTAATCCCTGTGATTAGAATGAGGGGTAGAGATATATATTATTATTTCAGCGATTGTTACATTGTCGTCAAACAGAGTAAAAGGTTAAACGATTACACGTTACAGCGTTTGATGGGCGTTTGTTTAGTCATTTGCTGAATTGTGTTGTGTAGAATTTCGGACAGTAATAACTAATAATTCCACTTTTTTGTTGTAAATGAATAGCCATATATACAGAGTGAAAATGTGAAAATTTCCCTTCCTCTACTTGTTCTCCGTTATTGTTTGAATTTGTCTTTTAAATGAAACTTTCTTTATATTTTTACGGCATTGAAAAGACCGCCAATTTAACTTTTACGAAATATATTATATATATGTTTATTGTTAATATGCAACATAATAATATAACTGATATATTTTTAAAGATTTTAAAGGTATATGAAAAATAAAATAAACTAGATTTATAAGAATCGTTCAATATGCTCTCCTTTTTGAAGGTCAAGCTGATAACTTTACTAAATTTTACATAAGTATCCTTATTTTCCATTAAAATCTATTTCCCAATTAAAATGCTTAACTTTATATCTTTCATTTAAAAATGACATCATGTACAAAAATTTGTTAAAAACTTAAACCCTTTAAAAACAAGTCACTCGAGACTCTGTGTTATATTTTTTTTGTTTAACTGAACATGGAATTTATGGCACACTGACACATGCCAGCTAGATTTTTTAATTAGCATTCCAAAGTTGGTCTATTGTAATAATTAATAAATTAATTTTTATTTCGAAAACAGTGCGTCCGGAGGAAAAAGTCCAAGAGACACTTTTTAAGCATAATTAACTCGGCTTTAAGAGAGCGATATCAATTTGTTCAAAAACCAGTGGCGTACTTTTTTCTTTTGCTACAAATGAGTATCTAATGGCACGAACGCCACTGATAATAATAATAATATCTCTACCCCTCATTCTAATCACGAGGATTAGCCCAGAAGTCGAAGACTTGTGCGGGATATTATTATTAAGCAGGCCGCATTTGCGCCCAGGAACGACTTTAAGTTGGTAGGCCCAAATCACCATTCAGTGCAGGAATGAGGGAAACATAGAAAACCTCATTAATTAGGGGGCGTCAAATGTCAACCGGTATCAATCTCTCACATTGACCCAAGCCAACATTCTTCCACCCTACCATACCCGCAGAGAGGGTGCGGGGGTCAAACCCACAGCGATCTAGTCACCTGGATTCAAGTACTGACGCCTTAAACCGCGCGACCACTGGCCGATCCTGACCGATGCTAGTATATTACAAGATAAATTTATACACGTAAAAGTATTCGACGGTTGACCACTTACCTGTCATTAAAGAATGATTTATAACACCCCCAAAACAATATGCCACTAGAAGAATGACTGACCATGACTGATCTTTTAGAATGCACATCATACAAAATTGAAGTAAAACTAATCCCGTTACCTTCCATTTAAAATTTGGATCGCAACCAAATAATTTCTTAATTTGTGGATATTTTTCTGAAAAAGAAACACTAGAGAATTATATCTATTATGATATAGCAGTGCCTTTAACTCCGTTAAGTTAGCAGCCGTTTCTCTCGAAGATTTCCGGACGTATGTAACAACTGCCGCACCAAATTTTAAATATGGGACACATTGTTTTTTTGCTGCTTAAATTTATTTTAGCAAGTGGATTTTTGAAGTTATACTTCTTTGCGCCCGTTAGACACATTGGGATGGGATGTTGGTCGAGAAACCGCGTCACGCTCAAAAGGAAGAACAAATTTTTAAGAACTTTTTTTTTTGTACGTTCAGGCTTTGAAATGAAGTTTTTTTTTTTAAAGAAGAGTAACTTCCACCGTCTGGTCCGACGCAGACCCACTTTTTTTAATTTATGTGAATTCCTAATATACTAACCGGATTGTCTTCTTAAAATTTTGCAACATTTTATCGCTGCGTTTGCTGCTACTTGTTTTTATCTCCGGGACACAATTATTTTTTTGCTGGCAAAGTTTATTTTTGCAAGTGGATTTTTTATGTAGGTGAATTACTAATATCTAACATGTTATTTTCGCAAAATTTCACAATTTATTGTTGCGTTTGGCTGTTAATTGTTTTTATTCCAGGGACACATTGAATTGTTTTTTTTTTTATCAGGAACACATGTTAAAAATTATAAGAAAAGGAAAGTCAGCAAATTTTAGTTACATATAATTTATTTTTAATTAATAATTAGATAGCGTGGTAAAAATGTTAGTTGCTCGGTAATACAAATATCTGTCAAATAGTTACATCATTTAGTTATTTAAAGAATGGTTATTATTAAAGGTTATCGAGTCCTATCCGTAAATTATAATGTAGCTAAGCTACCTGTATGTATTTTCTTAGCGGTTACGGTTATCCGACTGCTACAGATTACACCTTGACTGCATGTATGTGGACTGCATAAAATATTAAGCCACAAAACATGTATAAGCACGGATAGCACCCGCGGCAGAGGCTACGCCGTCAGTGCGGCAGTTGTACGTTCGGGAGAAACTGCGTTTAGTGCCTTTCATGTATTTCAAAATAAAAATGAATCATGTAGATATGTATGTACATATGCTTTTGCAATAATAATGACACTCCCTCAAAACAGTTTTTGAACTGCTGGAAGTTTTCAGTAGAAATTTCATTAAATCTCTATTGGTTAGTGAAACAGCTAAGCACATTATAATGTTAAAAGTTGTAAGTAGATTTAATTACAAATTCGTTAGAAGTTAAAAAAAATCGCAAAATTTATTTTGAAGAGTGTTACTATTGGAAACGATTGTACATATTACATATTGTTACTTTTACCGGTATTGTTTGCTAAAAAACATATTGAAATAGTTATTTATGCAACAAGTGCAAACAGTAAGCGTTTATTGCACGCGACGTGAAGTTGTCCGTCAGGCCGAGTAGGACAACACGTCGAGTGCAATAAGCACTTTTTGTACGAATTGTATACAATATTTTTTCTACGTTCATGCAAAAACCAAAAAATGTTATTTAGATGACACTAAAGTCTAGAAAAATGTGACGTCGACTTGAAGGTTTATGTTTGTCATGATGACAAAACGCTGCAGTACAATGAGAGATGAGTGCAATAAAGAACCACTTTTTTCACTAAATATAGTTCAATAAAGTATTGTTTTTTCCATGAACGTAGAAAAATGACATTATAGGACATGGGTCTATTGACTCATATTTAAATTTGTAAACATGAAGCATCCTGCACCTGCTTACAACCTTCTTATGTGTGCAGTAGTTATTTTAAATATATTTATGAATGAATTAACAAATAAAAACAAACCAACTTAAAATCATTTTTCTTCGGCTTGCGTGGGGTTCTTCTGTATATACCCATTCAAAATCTGTCCTGGACACACGTTGCCCCATTTTTGGCACCAAACTAATAAGTTTCGCAAACACTATATGGACCAGAGAGAATAGAAAATATTTGTCTATGATATGCAGAGCACACATGATCAGTATATATATACCCCCCCACCAGATTTTAACTTTGTTTTGGTTCTGAAGTCGAGAAGCTATCTTGGATTAATTTTGAATTAACACGAATAAAACATTTTTATAAGATAATATATTGATTTTGGTTTTGTTCCATATACCTACAGGGTGTCCCTAAAAGGTTGGGACAGCGTTTCCCACATAAAGTATAGCTGAAAATAAGTCGATTTAACTAAACTTGCTTTAGTCCAAAAGTTGACAATCACGGAGCTACAGGGTGTCAAAGGTTAAAAAATAAATCGGGCTTTCTTTAATAACTTTCGACTGTAAACAATAGATTTAGATGTGATTTTCTCGGAAACCGTTGCTCCGAGCGACTTCAATAAGGCAACCTTTCTTAACTATAAAAGACTGGGTAAGAGATTTTTCTAGTCCAAAATAATATACAGGGTGGAACAAAAAAGTTGTAACGGTTTAAATGGTTCGAAATCGTTGCCGGTGACGCCCTCTAGAAGATATACCAAAATGGACAATAAAATTGAATTTCTCATCCCAAAAGAAACCCCTGGATACAAAATTTCGTGAAATTAACGTGAAACAGTCGAAAGTTAATATAACTCGCGTCAAAAATTCAAACGTCTTACGTCACGGCTGACGTTACACATTTGTTTTTATTCTCAACGTAATTTTCGATATTTGGTCACGTCAAAAGCAGTTATTTTTTGCAATTTAGTGCAAAATATAATGCAAACTTTTAGTGTAGTATATAGTTTTATTACTATCAGTTGCAGTTTCTTAAATATTTTGATGAAAATATAATGAATTATTCATTTGTTCGTATGACGTAAATCGTCTGAATTCTTGTCGCGAGTAAAGAAAACGCGATTTATTTTTTAACCTTTGATACCCTGTAGCTCCGTGAATTTCAGCTTTCGGACTAAGGCAAGTTTAGTTAAATCGACTTATTTTCAGCTATATGTGGCGAAACGCTGTCCCAACCTTTTAGGGACACCCTGTATATGGTTTGTGTATGATTATGGTATATACCTATTTTCCTCTTATTCAACAGGTAATTTGACTTTTTGAGATTTCATATCTTTTTTGTTGCTTGATTAAATTAGAAAAAACATCGGGAAGATATACCAAAAACTAAGAATTCAACAATGGTTTAGAAATGACAAGGTCAATACATTTATTGTTGAATATAACTGTTTTGCAGTATATAAACTCATTAATAAAATTTTCAACTGACAAATTAATGCACTCTGAATAAAATAAATATTATATTTTCGTATATGCCAGTAATTTGATTTATTTAATCAACTCCAGTGGCGTATTTTGTTCTATTTTTGTTTTCTACTCCCATCAGGAACGTGCATGGAAAAGGTTATTAATTTTTTGCTAGAAAACGAAGCAAGATACCCAACAGAGTAGAGACAAAAACGTATTTTGAATCGCATAATTGGAAAAAATATGAAACTTAAGGAAAAGCAGTGGCGTCTCATATTTTATGTATTAATATTGTCACGGATTTCCCAATCCGTCTTTTTCTCTTACTGACACAAAAACAATCCGTTAATTAGTCACTTCTTTATTAACTAGCAGTCGTCGGTTTGGGAGTGAGTGGGGCAAATTCCGTGACAATATCAATAGGAATTAATGATCCCCCGGACGCCACTGGAGCAGAAAAAAGTAAATCAAATTAGGTCAGAAGATGTCTATGGCTTTTATAAACAAACATACGAAGTTTCAAGAAAATCGAAATTAGGGGTCTTCGAGAAGCATCTGCGTCACAGGTCATAGGAGCTTTTTTCTTATTTTTGCTCAATATTAACGGAACACGCTGTATATCATTTGAAAAAAACATTCATCATAACTATGTCGGTCATAAATAGCTATTAAGAAAAATATTTTTCTATTTGATGAGTTTTTTTTTTTAAATTGATTTATTTATTAAAAGTTCATTATAAAACTTAATACATGCATAATTATATTTTACAGTAATGTGTAGTATTTCTATATCAAGATTAATTTTTTATAAAAGCTGGACAAAAGCGGGACACGTGCTGAAACGGGACCGACAGCTCAAAATCGGAACTGTCCCGCCTAAATCGGGACGGATGGTCACTTTATGCAACTGAGAATAATAAATAACTATTTACTATAGTAACTGTTGGTATTATGTATTGCACTAAATAGTAAAAAATAATTATTTTTAACGCGATCAAATATCGAAAATTATATTGACAATAAAAACAATTGCGTAATGTCAGCTTTGCCGTAAGTCGCTTGAATTCATCCGCAACAACTATAACACACTATGCAATAGTATATTCATCAGTATTATACAGGGTGTCCCGGAAAGCATATCACAAACTTCAGGGGATGATAGTACGTTTAAAAATAATATTAGTTTTCTCTATAAACTTGGGTGCAGAAAGGCTTCGTTTTCGAGACACAGGGTGGTAAAGTGATAAAAAAAATAAAGTTTTTCTGAGCTATCTCAGTGACCCAGTTGAACATTTTAGTAAAACTTGATGTGGTTCATACCTGCTAGGAGGTCTTTTATTTAGGGCATGTACCGTAATTCAAATATTTTAACCAGAACCCCGGTTCAGCGTCCCGTAAATCGTTTTGTAGATTTACCGTCCCTCTTTTCAACACCAAATTTCAGTTACCGTAAATAACCACGGTTAACATTTGTTAAATTACGGTACACGCCCTTAGTGTATATAATTGCTGGTGCCAAACTGCTAACCAATCACGTGCAACAAGGAAGATGGCGGACCTTTTTTAAAACAACGTACTCCACTGAATTTTTAAAAAATGTTGTTAATAATCTACCCCTCTACAACATTAAATTTAGAATTTTGTTCTTTGTCCCATTAATTTCGAAACACCCTGTATATTTCAAAATAAAATTATTAAGATTTGTCTTTTTAATTCCCGAAATGAATTATTAAATTCCTCTGAAATATTTTTTGAGGTTTCAAGTATTTCTTAATTTGGCCATCCTACAGCTGCCATGCCTTGCCTAAGGTGACCATGTTTTTGTGTATAATTTTTTTATTATCTTATCGTGAAAATAAAAACTGTATTGTAGCAAAAAATTCTTTTCGTCCGAAAATATACAGGATATTTTTAAAAATAATCAATTTTAAACTGATTACATCGAGTATTAATAAAGTATCACTTTGTGTGAAATGCCAGGTAATCCGATTTCTCAGTATGACCCGCCAAGAATATTTGTCTTAAAAAAATTTAAGTCTTCATCACGATAATGCCAGACCACACGCATCTAAATGGTACAAAACATGCTGCAGGCAGGAAATATCCAAAGAACTAATTGGCCAGCAAACTCACCAGACATGAACCTCATTGAACATGTCTTGGATTACCTTAGCAGAGCAAATATCCCACTGAGAAACCCCCCCTGCAACCCTTAAGAATTTGGCTGCTTCAAGAGTGACAATATACCTGATCATTTTATTGATAACCTATTGACTGAAGGAAGAGATCATACAGACTATTAAATTGTTGTTGTCACTAACAATTTTCACAAAAATAGCCATTTATTACCTTAAAATTTGTCCACATTTTTGGTTGTTTTATTCTGTGTAATTCGGGAAGCAAGTTAAAAAAACTTGTGTATCACGTAGTTTGGTATTAAAACAAAGAATAAAGCCTAACCCATTTTGAAACTTTAATTTAATTATGTTGTAAAAAACCTAGGCGGGTCAAGACTTTCGGAGATGTGTGTAGATAGAATGCATTAAGCTCATAGACCTTATAAATCATGGACGCGCCCTAAACTGTTTTCTGCCTATACAAATCGTTGATGCTCAGATGTGTGCGACAGAGATAGAACTAGTCCGGGCAAAAACCTACAGATCATTGGCCGAAAAAAACAAAAACCGTAAATGACAGACGTATGACATTTACGGTGACAGACCGACTTCACCATGGTTTATGAGTTTTTAAAAACTATTGCTAATAAACACACTAAACACAACTAAATCACAAAAGGGACACAAATCATTAACAATATTAACAGGAAAAGTTTTGTCAGGTTATGTTTATATATTTTTCTGTCATAGAACATCTGTTTTTTCCCGGACTAGCTTTATCCCTCTTGTACACATCAGGACACTAGACCTCTCTTTCTAGGGCCAGTCCATGATTTATAAGGTCTATGATTAAGCTGCCCAGCCATTACTTGGCAACACTGTCACACTTTGGAACCGCTAGAGGTGCCATCTGTTATCAAGTAGAAGAGTTATAACATTATTGCTGGATGCCAGCTCAGAGGTTTACGATTGCTATAGCAACAAAATAATCATTTGTAAGGCGCGCTATAATTAAAATTTAGCTTGTTATGTGATTGTAGTCCATGTTTTATCATATAAAATGAATACGTAATAAATAAAACATCTCAAATACCTTTTTTTTTAAATAATTTAATGAAATACCTTAGATCATCAGCAGAGCATTCACGGTACATATTTACAAAATACTCGATACAATATTTGTGAGAGTATACAGGGCACAGTATAAAAATATAAAGTGTATAATTTACGTCGACAAGCCTCTCGCTTTACGCTTAATCCTAGCGTAGGGACCGACATCGGGATCCATAATAAAGTCGTAAAGAACCGCCGTCCAACTATGGTGTTGAGGTAAATCGTCGTAAAACTCAGGTGCTATTCTCTTTACCTACAAAAAAAATATTAACGTTTTTACAAAACTTGTTTTGTTTCCAGTTTTACCTCTGGTAAACGCGACCCAGGTACTGCCGGAAAATCGTGGTGTTCGTTATGATACCCTACATTGAACGTGATTGCATTTAAGGGACCGTAATAACTATACGTTTCATATCCCTTCTTGAACATGTAATGTTCGCTAATAAAATGTCCCGCAACGGGATGGAATCCCATCGCCATGACCGATCCAAAACACAAGTAGCCCAGAATGCGTGCTCCTACAAAAACAAATATTTAATTTAATTTCAAGAGTGTTATAATAATATCGCACCAAAACAATATACCACTAGAGCATCAAAAATGACTTGAATCACAGCGTTGATTAATTCTAAAAGCACGGGAGGCTTCGGGTAGGTAAGCAAAGGCCTAAAGCTGTAGAAGAACGGTTGCAGGATTACCCATATAAATTTTCCGAACGTTGTGCAGAATAGTTTGGCTTCAAGGTAGGTTGGAATATCCGTATCCTTCAGTTCATCTCCTTGGTACTAGAAAGAAAGACTGATATTTTCACTTTTTATAAGACATACTTTCCGTAATATTTGAAAATTCGATTTCATGGTAAACTTACACGATGGTGTTCAAGGTGATACTTCTTGAAACTTATGGATATGGGAATTCCAATGGGTAGGTTAGCAAAAAATCCAAACAACTTATTATGTAGAGGTCTAGCATGTCCAAATGCTAGATTGTGTGAAATTTCGTGAATTGCTGAAAAAAATACTTAATAATAATAATAATATAATTAATAATAATAACCTATAAGTACCCCTCATAAAATTTTAGTTGTAACAAAACGTTAAAGTTTTAAAGAAATTCAAATACATGCAGCATTTCTAACTGATGTCGATTTCTTGAAATTTTTATTCAACTTAGACATAAAAAATCTTAAAATTGATTTTTAATTTTCTCAGATCTATAGCTCGAAAATGGTCAATTTAGGACCCTTATATAGGGTGAATCACAAGTAATACAAAAAAAATTAGTAACAGGTACAGGATGCCAAATGCAGCTACTTTTACCGCGGCAGTGCAACGCAGGCCTGACGGAAAATTTGCAACCGAATCGTGGAAGAGATGGAGATCCAGGACGTCCACATCGTATTGCAGCAGCTGGAGAGACACAATTTAGAGATTGTTGAAGAGAACCCTTAATAAGTATCAGGCAAATTGCTCAACAGTGTAAAAAGTGAAGTGTATCCAATGATAATACGCTCCCAACCTCTTTTATGTTTATATAACTATCACGTTTTAAGATTAAGCATTAGGGAACAGGCACTGTTTCTCTTCCTTGTAAAAAATGAAACTACTGCAAATTAATATACATGTATAGCTTTATATAATAATAATAATAATAATATCTCTACCCCTCATTCTAATCACAGGGATTAGCCCAGAAGTCGGAGACTTGTGCGGGAGAGGGGGCGGCATATTATTATTAAGCAGGCCGCATTTGCGCCCAGGAACGACTTAAGTTGGTAGGCCCTAACCACTATTCAGTGCAGGAATGAGGAAAACCTGGAAAACCTCATTAATTAGGGGGGTAGTCAAATATCAACCGGCATCAATCTCTCACATTGACCCAAGCTAACATTATTCCACCCTACCATACCCACAGAGAGGGTGCCAATCCTCTCTATGGATATAGCTTATATACGGTCTACCGGCAGCTGGGCTCGAACCAACTCCGTCTAGTCACCTCGATTCAAGTACTAACGCCTTAAACCGCACGACCACTGACCGATATAGCCTGTGAGAATCTATCTAAGAAAGGGGACATAAAAATCTAATTAAACAACTCTGGTGTTTTATTAAAATTCTCCCTGCAGGCTCCAAATAATCCAATAGTATCGCACCGAAGTTGGACATTAGAGATGTTTTTACAAAATTGTATTTGTAAGTCCCTTGTACATTCAAAACATTTTTTTAAATAAGTTATGAATCATCCTATTTTTTCACCAAATTGCCGCAACTTTAACTGTAGAACACATCCTTGAATTTTCTGTACATACTGAAGAAACAACCTGTATCTTTTGTTACAAGAACATACTGTAATATTTGCTAATCAAAATAACCACACCAATCACGATTAAAAAAAAATTATTTAATAATGACTAATAAAGATAATAATTGCTCATAGTAGATTGTTATATCCGTACTCCAGTGCATACTAACACAAATATTTCCTATTAATCTCTTTTATTGCGTTGAGATGCAATTCATACAGCATTGTATTTAAGTAATCATTTTTTTTCCTTATCATTTTTGTGATTATCAGATCAGGAAAAATTATTATTGATATGATAAGGTTTTAATGCCTAATAGCATTTTTCCAAACAGTCGATAAGCATTTACAAGAAATGGTGTGACTTTATATTACCGATAAATTCAATATCATTTGCAGTGTTAACACAGCTGTGCATACACTTTTATATAGGTTAAATACCATTCGTGTCCACAGTACAATAACGGATAATGTTGTTTATGACTTGAATTTGTATTGAAACATTTTTTTTTAACCACCTAATATTTATCTGTTCCAATTATTATTGTTTAATTGTTTTTTTTTAAATTTTTTTTCTACATATATCAAAACAAATTTACAGGGTGTTTCTAAATGAAGTAGCAAAAATGAGACCACATATTCCTTAGGTGAAAATAAATCGATTTAGCCTAACACACCTATATCCCAAGTCGCATAATAAAAAAGACACAGGGTGTCAAAGTTAAAATTTTATTTTCGATATTTGTAGATAACTTCTTAAAAAATCCAAATATTTACATAAAATTTGTAAATTGGGGGCGAGAAATTCAAATTTGTTTATTATTTTAGTACATTTTTAATTGGATGCGAAGAATAACGAATGTGGAATTTCATTCTAATCTTTCACCTTTGGTATGTCATATTTTATGGCATATTCCTAGGGTATATAAAGATAAATTAGTCATGTATAGTTAAGCATGCTGATAAAATTTTGTGTACATTGATAATCATAAGTAGGCGGAAAAACCAACACAGATTTCAAAAGGAAGTTTTGGTTTGTTTTACAATTTACATGACACATTCCAAATAAAAAAACAGGATCTACCTTACTTTTTCAATTACAAATTATTATTAACTAAATTATTTAATTTAATAGTACTTACAGTGCAATATTTGGATTATTTTGTGGATAATTTACCATTTCTGTCTCATTCAATCTTAGAAATAATCATTTATACCTTACTTATCTAACTGTATATTCTATTAAAAATAGTTAGTTACTTACCTAACATTAAAGAATGGTTTATAACACCCCCAAAACAGTATGCGACTAGAAGAATTACTGGCCATGACTTATCCTTTAGAATGTACATCATACAAAATTGAAGTAGAACCATACCCGTTACTACCCATTTAAAATTTGGATCGTAACCAAACAATTTCTTAATTTGTGGATATTTTTCTGAAAAAGTAAATGAAAATTATAGGTGGATAATTAAAGGTCTCTTCTAGAGAGTCAGGGACTAGTTTGAAACTGTTGGAAATGTCCGTCCAACCAATACGACTTGTGAAAATAGACCTTATGTCAATTATATTATTTGATTTTTAATAGCACATTTCCAGAAATTGAAAATGATAATTAGATATACCTACAGTATATCTTATAACAGAAATAAACGTTTGACACAATTTACTAATTTTATAAAAACATAAACATGATATCGATGAGTTAATGACTCATTCAAATATAATTTTGTGACTATGAGGCATTCTGCACGTTCTTATGTATGCAGTAATTATCTGTAAATACATTTAAAAATGAACAAATAAAAAACTAACCTAAAATTATTTTCCTTCGGCTAGCATGAGGTTCTTCGGTATACACCCATTCAAAATCAGTTCTGGATACATGTTGACCCATTTTTGGCATGAAATTAATTCTATTTTCATTCGATTTAAAACTAATTTTAACAATTTGAATCACTAATCACCAGTTCATATTCAATGTGCAATGATGACGTAACCTACAGTCTAATCAGTCTATAAACTTGGCAAACATTCTATTGTATGACGATTATTAATTAGCACATATTATATTATGCACCGGCACCCGGTTTCTTTAGCTAGACACAATTAAATTTAAAAAAGATATATTATCTGTCGTCATACGACTTGTAGTTGTAGAGATTTAATTTTATTAGATTATATTTTCAGATTCTGCGTATTACATGTCAAGCCAAATCGCCAAGTGTAAATAGAATCAGTGTTGGTAGAGCGCTGTCACTATAGCTCCCTCTAGTGAATAATATTTTTCCCTCTTTGTGACAGTTTTCCCCTCCATCATGGCCTGACCACGAGCACTATTTTTGAAATTGTGGTAAAGTTTAATAAGGGAGCTACCTACCAGTAGATGGCGCGATACTGGGGTGAGCAACGTTTTGACGCCTCCTGACATTTGTCATATGTTTGACACGTGACAGTAATATTTTTTAGGTGATTCAAGTGCAATTATTTATGTGTGTTCAATTTTCCTTATGGAAAAATGTTATATAACTATTTAGAGTGTTGAATTAATTATAATATTGAAGTAATAACGTCAAATAATTAGTAATTTTTATATCACATTTTGTTTTTCTGACAAATTATCGCTTTTCTTTACAAGATCTGTGGTTTGTTGTTCACCCCCGAAGGATTTCATTCTCTCTCAACAGATGTCGCCTACTTCGTGATTTTTCCCTATATTGTTTTATTTATGAAGTGCCTTAGGACTTATTTTTATTTTTAACCATTCTCTCCAATCTTCGTAGCGCATACACCGATTAGTTGTTTGATACAAGTTTTTTTAATTTTCATATTTACCAGAAATCATTTTATATTACAATAGTTTATTAAAAAATGTTTATCATATTCTAGAAGAAAAACGTAATTTTTTTTTGTTCCTAAAAGGTGTCAAAGGATTTCAAGTCTCAAATAACTATGAAATGAACCAGATAGAAAAATATGATAAAACATTACTCGTATTTATCTACCTTATGTGTCCTGCGAGTAACCATTTAACAATTATACTTTACTTACGGGTATGTAGGTGTATCGTCAAGATCAGTAGAATAAAAAATAAATCCAGTGAAATACATTTATTTATCAACAAAAAAAAAATAAATATAAATAAAAATTTTAATAGGTAACAAAATATATGCAGAAATATACAGTCCCCAGTTCGGGTTGCCTATACCTGAAATGGATAAAAAATTTAAATTGCCAAAAAAAATTAATTCTTAAAAAATTTCAAGAAGCCCTTGGAAAGATAATCATTTGTTCAATTTAATATACAGGGTGTTCAAAAATATGGAAAAGGTAAAAACAGTGAATAGTAAACTACTCTAAATCTTAACGCTACAGGAAAAGTAATGAGGAAAAGTTGGTTGGAATTATATCTTCGGAGAAACCATTCTATTTAAAAATATTGCTTTATTGAAAAACACATACACAGGTGTGCAAATTAATGTTTTTGAGGTTTTGATCCACCTGTATTAAAAAATAAGTAGAGTTCTAGAATATCCCATAATGTCAGTATTAACTAGAAGGCCATGCTTTCATATTTAAACATAAAATTTAATTCCAAGCAACTTTTCCTCATTACTTTTCACGTAGCGTTAAGATTTAGAGTAGTTTACTTTTCACTGTTTTTACCTTTTCCATATTTTTGAACACCCTGCATTTAAAATGAACAAATGACTATCTTTCCAAGGGCTTCTCGACAAGCAAAAATTTTTATGAAGAATGATTTTTGACAATCGAAATTTTTTATCCATTTCAGGTATAGGCCGAACTGGGGACACCCTGTATTGCCTATTCATATATCAATCTATTGCATAATTGAAAATGCTCGTCTCTGATCTCAAAATTTGTACAATCATTTGATGATTTTAAAGCAGATCTGAATACACACACAGCATTTAAAGTGTCTTCGCCAAGTCTATTCCTTTTTTGTTTTACATCATTAACAACTGAAAAAACTCGTTCACATTCTGCATTAGAATGTGGCAGAGTAATAATTACCAGTGCAAGTTTACTTATGTTAGCAAATAACTTCTGACCACAAAAATCTGAAACATTGGACAAAATCGTCCACATTTCACACAGTGACTTTTGACTTAATTCTTTGATTTCATTTTCATCAAAATGGAATGGCAAACAGCGCCACTCTTGCAAAGCTAAATTCATAGACAAGAAGTTAACATCTTTGTAATGACTAGTTAAATTAGGAAGATTGTTTAATATATGATTTCTGGCTCTATTAAAAACTACATTTGGCAAAATAAACTGAAATTCTAGGAATATGTCTTGCTTCAATGGAAGTCTTTTTTCATTTCCTCCACCATGCAGACATAAAAATCAAGAACTTTGAGTTTAATGCTTCTCTTTTCATCAAGTGTTAATAACTCCAACAATGCATTAGCTTCTGTGCCTATGAATATATCCTGAAGTGACAAGTAATTTGTGGGACATAAAATATTTCCTTGAACAATAAAGTCTTCTTTGAGCAACGCAGGTTTAATAAAATTCTGGCAAATTTTCATAGTAAGTCGTACACTTTCTCTGTGCAGACTATGAATTAATATTTGTCTACCTTGAAATAGAGCATTGAATTGATTCATATAATTCAAACTATACT
The DNA here is from genome assembly GCA_025584915.1 of Monochamus saltuarius. NCBI lineage: Eukaryota > Metazoa > Arthropoda > Insecta > Coleoptera > Cerambycidae > Monochamus > Monochamus saltuarius. The sequence goes on from CM046729.1 coordinate 34,559,943, forward strand.
TCAAAAATAAAAAGTAACATTTAATATTTGGATTTTTGAGGTTACCTAGCAGAACACTAGCTGAATGTAACCCATCTTCGTAGGCTGCAATTTCAAAGAAAGAGGTTAACACATCCCAATTGATTAAAAGTCTTTCCACACACTGATGTACTGCCAACCACCTTGTACCAGACAGTTTTAATATTTTGTAATGCTGAACGTGAAAATAATCTTGCATTTCCTTCAATTGATCACATCTTTTAGCACTTCCTGTCACATATGAATATACACCAGTTATCGTGTCTTCTAAAATTTCAGGTAATTTTGAACAAGCTTTGCTACTAACTAAAGCAGCAGAATGGCATATACATTTTAACAACAAAGCATGAGGTACATCAATTTTTAATCTTGTGAAAAACGAGTTGTGATTTCCCACCATAACTGAAGCCCGTCACATGCTAAACCCGTAATATTATCTAGTGGGATGTTGTATTTTCTCAAACATTCCTTGAAAACTGAGTAAATTTTTCTGCTGTACCATCTGCCCCATTAATGTGTAACAGTTCAAACAATCTGCACTGCAAGATCGTGTTTCTTGGGTCGACATATTGCACAACACAACAAATTATCTTTTGGGTTGCAATATCAGTGCTCTCATCGATTAAAATAGAAAAGACACTCTAAAATAATAAAAGCAATTCAAAATGTAAACAAAAAATATAAACAAATAGAATACCTCTCTTAATATCATTGTTAAATCGTTTATTTCCACCTTGGCCAAAACATTTTTCACTAGAGCGGTACATTTTTTCGATGCAATTCCATCTCGCTGAAAATTTTGAATTAGGATCAATTCTTTTCATAACCATAACCAAATGGTCGACTGTAAGGAAGGCAATGTTATGTTCTGCTACAAAACTAGCGAGTAAAAGTTCTCCTCTTTTAACACTTTGCTGATGAAGTTTAACACGTTCGAATTCTGAAAAAGTAGAGGCAATGCAATAAATAAAATTAGATTTAAATTAACCTCCAGCATACCTGATTGTTGTTTAGCAAATACTTCTACTATCGTTTTATTGCTTTTTATCTTTTTCACATTAGCTAGGTGAACTTGGCATTTCGAATGCTTTATAAGTTCCGTTTTCCCAGCGACCAGAACTTTATCACAAGCAAGGCACTTACACTTGTTGGGATCAAGTGGTTCGTTTTCAGCCAACCCTTGAACTCTGGAATATCCATCCATTTTTACAAAAACCTTTTCTTCGAGGCATATTTGTTTTTGACCCTTGGCCAAAACATTCCACCGACATGATAAATGATAATATTATCAAATTTGTAAAACGTTATTTTTTGTTTACGAATACGAAACAAAGAACACAGTAACATAGATTACTGTCACAAAACCATTGCCGTGTCCTTTCATTTACGCGCAGAGCTTATGGGTTTGAAAAAGCGAACGTTTATTGGCCGCTCACAAAACCAAGAACTCATATTTGACAGAGCAGCCAATAGCTGTTCCCTTTTTTGTGACCATGATTCTTATGCCCAATGAAAGGAACACTATGCATTTGTGCCATGGCCTATTCGACTTGACACTTGACTTCACTGATTCAATGAACCAAGGAACGGACTGATCTAAGAATTTGAAATATTGATGACTGATGTTAGTGGTTGGTTCGTTTCGTACTAATCAAATTAAAAATCCCTCCAGCTGAACAAATTTCCCTTTTCCTTTACCAACTTAAATTCCCTCGAAAAAGGGAATTTCCTCCCATATACCAACACTGAATAGAATAAGGTAAGGTAGTATAGCGAATCGGCAATATAATTGTTGAAGTTGACATGTATGAGTATGATACATAAAACGGATGCACAATCTATTGCAATAATAATGGCACTTTTTTGAAACGAAATGTCATTATTATTGCAGTAGATTGTATCACATTGTACCAATACACGGTGAGTCAAAAATTGTAAATATAGGGTGAGCCAAGTTAATATATTTTACGAATTTCATTTCCAATTTAATTTCAATTCTTTTTGTAGGCACTAATTTAAAGTGCAGTTTTTGCTACACTTCATAATATAGATCAAATATATAAAAATAACAGTTAATTAATTATATTGTACATTAATTTGCAATATATTTCTGAAGGTAAAAAAGTTTGGATAAACTAGCATCTTTTAATTTCTTCTTATTATTATTATTAGGCGCAAAAAAATATTTGTTAAAACGTTCATGCTAATAATTTAATTAAAAAATGCCTACCCTCTTTTGCTTTCGTAGGTGTTAGACACGAATCTATAAATACTGCAGTCGAATCTAGTTTTTCATTAAAAAAATTGTGGCCTCTATGTATAGGCATTGTTTATATAGTTTAACTATATAAACAATGGTATAGGTATATTACATTAGGTTGAAGCACCTATTTACTTTGACAACACCTCATAAAATGAAGATGGCAGATGATGGATTCATTGCAGTAAATAATAATTCGTACCTACTTAATAATCGCCAATAATGATTAATAACTAATTAGGTAATATTAGGTCAGTATAATAGGGAACATAGATTACCCTTTACAGGTAATAGATTAGGATCAATTATTTGAACTATTTTATTAGTTCAGCTTTCAGTAGTAAGGATTCATCTGTAATAAATAATAATCCTTATTTAATAGTAGACAATATCAATCATTAATAAACTATTAGGTAAAAGGCAAAAGCAGATAATAAATGAAAAACATTTAATTTCAAAAATATTTTATTAGCTAAATTTTATAGTATCTAGGCATTGCCAGTTCCAACAAAAACCATATTTCCATTATAAAATACTCAAAAGATAAAAACCATTCAATTGCCACTACATTAATATTAAATATTTTTTAATTATTAGTTTTATAGAGTTTTACAGAATATTTATAGCTGAGGTCCAAAAAAAAATGACACAGTGTTCAGGCCCCGACGAGATTCGAACTCGTGATCTCCTGTTTACTAGACAGGCGCTTTAACCAACTAAGCCACGGCGCCTTGACCGCTTCATTGATAAAACTATAAATAATAACAGAATATTACAGAACCAAGTTATTTTCTTTGTGTTAGTGACATTGAAAGTTTGGATGTTGGTGCTTGTATTTCGTGGTTGGTGCTGCTGCAGTTAAGATCGAAAATGACATAATTGATTTTGACAGACTAATAAGTTAATAAAAATAAAAATGTATTTGTGTTTGTGATACATATGTGCTGCAATGAATAATGTTAGAAAATATGCCTCCGTTCCGTCGAAAAAAATCGGGAAAAAGTTTCCCAGTCAAAGTCTGTACTCTCGATGCAGAATTAGAGTTTAATCTAGAGGTATGTTTATACGTTTGTCATTTGTTTATTTCGTAGGCTATTGATGAAGCTGGAATTTCTAGAGAAAGTAATTTTAAATTTTTAGTAGATGTTTTCAGTGTTCAGACAAAGAAAGTAAGTTTGTTTTAATATGTTTAGTGGCGTGCCACAGGAAGAGATCTCTTCGAACTAGTATGCAGGACAATAGGCTTACGAGAAACCTGGTATTTCGGATTACAATATGAAGATTCTAAAGGTTTTATATCATGGCTCAAACTGGACAAAAAAGGTATGAAAGTGTTAGGTTTTTATACAACGATTTTATTTATGTTGTTTTTAGTCCAGGATCAAAGCATTCAAAAGAACCACCAGACAGCCTCCTTTATGTTCTTGGCTAAGTTCTATCCCGAAGAGGTAGCAGAAGAACTCGTGCAAGAAGTCACGCAACATTCATTTTTCCTTCAAGTGAAACAGGCGATATTGTCTATGGACGTTTATTGTCCACCAGAGGCTTCAGTATTATTAGCTAGCTACGCCGTGCAAGCAAAGGTTCATATTTTTTTATTGCTCAATTTATAACCAACTAGATCAAGTCACCTTTGAAATTGCAGAGGTGCCTTGATTTAGCTCTATGTTTTAATCCCTTTGTTTTAGTTTGGTGACTTTGATGAAGACACTTACAAGCCCGGCATGTTGGCTAGTGAGGATTTGTTGCCTCAGAGAGTTATAGATCAGTATCAAATGACGTTGGAGATGTGGGAAGAGAGAATAAGGGTGTGGTATGCCGATCACAGAGGCATGTCTCGTGACGAGGCAGAAATGGAATACCTGAAGATTGCCCAGGATTTAGATATGTATGGAGTCAATTATTTCCCAATAATGGTAAGTTTTTATATTTTGTTTTAGAAAGTGTGACACTTAGGATATATTTTTTTTTCATTTCAGAATAAAAAAGAGACTGATTTGTGGCTGGGCGTGACTGCCCTAGGCCTGAACATTTACGAAAAGGAGAATAAGCTTCAACCAAAAACGACCTTCACTTGGTCTGAAATTAGACATATCAGTTTTGACGATAAAAAGTTTATCATCAAACCAGTCGATAAGAACGCACCCAACTTCGTGTTTTTCAGCCAGAAAGTAAGGATGAATAAATTGGTAAGTCTGCAAATTTTTTATGATTCACAAACTTACTTCATTTTTTTTTTAGATATTAGATTTGTGTATGGGAAATCACGACCTCTTCATGAGAAGGAGGAAACCCGATTCGATGGAACTACAACAAATGAAAGCGGCAGCCAAGGAAGAGAAACAAAGGAGGCAGGTGCAACGAAATCGATTGGCTAGAGAGAAACAGTTGAGGGAGGAAGCCGAGAGAGACAGAGCGAACATGGAGCAAAGGTTGTTGCAGTACCAGGAAGAGATACGGTTGGCCAACGAGGCTTTGGTAAGTCTGAAAATTGTGAATTTGTAGAGCGTTATTTGAATTTTTGTAATGTTTTAGAGAAGGTCAGAGGAAAGCGCGGATCTCTTAGCAGAGAAGAGCAGGGTGGCCGAGGAGGAAGCAAGGCTTCTGAGTCAAAAGGCCGCCGAAGCTGAACAAGAGATAAGTAGGTTAAGATTAACTGCCATGAGAAAAGACGAAGAAAAGGTAAGTGAAATACATGGCGCCATCTATTATTTACTGTAACCAACAGCGTTGATTTGTCAGGATGGGCGTAGTAGTCAATTCTGTGTTCCGGGCTTGCCCGTTGGGTTATGTCGTACGTTCTTTGCCTTTTTCCACGTAATGTGACCACAATTATTAAGTTTTTTTTGCATTGTGATTAGGTGGGGTTAATAGCAGTGATTTGTTATTCTTTTCAAATAAAAAATGACAACTAAAGTGATTGGCGAGTTGGTGTATTTTAACATTTGAAGATAGTATTCCCAAATCAAACTCCCTGGCTTAAAGAAATTTATAAATAATAATTACTGGAAAAGTATAAATAAATTTAAAAAATGTTACTCTTTAAGCAGAGCTTTCAACGGGGTTGTTTATATCACTTTTTGAAACTTAAAAAAAATCAATTACTAAGATGTTTTTTTCAGCAAAAAAGTCACTTTTTGTGTATATTTTCATGTTACAGAAATTTACATATTGTATTGTACATGCCTAATGTTAAATGGTAGTATTGAATGACTTGCTGATTGTATTTCAACCATAGAAATCATAAAATATATAGAACGCCAGAAGCCTTTACATTGGCACTCAAAAATAGTCAGACTATGGAGAGACTTAGAAAGCAGCCATCTAGGGAGAAATTAATGTAAGCAGTTGGTTACACTGCATTTTAATCCCAGCTTACAATTGAATCCAAAACGGAATGTTTGTAATTGGACCATAGAAATCACAAATTGGACGTAATTTAAAAATTTCCGTCTATTAGTGTGAAGCTACCCAACTATGTAACCAACTCATGAAAGCTAAGTTACTGTAATATTACCAGACTCGCGTTTTCTCCATAGGTTGATTATTTTCGATACCTCTTTTGGTTTTTTCATATATTTTCAGGTATTAACAATATTGTGTGAAACTAACTACTCAGTGGACAAAAGCCCCAACCTGCGTTGAATTACACCCACAATATCTACCCATATATTCCTTATTATTAGCTTTTGTAACATTTTTTACTGTTTAAGAAAGGTATTTTAAGCTAATATGTATCAAATCTCCTACAATTCCTATCAATGAAGTCATATGTATGTTCTCTGATACCAAACATCTAGGTATGCTAATGAACATCCACAGACAAAACTCTATTCAATAATTATCTAAAAATTTAATATATTTACTAATCTCTGAGTGGGAACTCAAATTCAACCACAATAATTGAGATCTCACTTATTTCTACGTTTTATAAGGATCGCTTCATCAGGTGGCCTCCTTTAACTTGAGTCAAATATCTAACTATAAAGATGATTATACCAATAAATTAAAATTATTTGAAATTGAATGTCAAATGAAATATCGACAACGTCAAACTGATTAACTGTCAATGAATATCATAACAACCTACTAAAATAAATAAAAATTAATAAAAAATTTTACCTTTTATGTATAGTTTTTTTCATATATTTTCAGGTATTAACAATATTGTGTGAAACTAACTACTCAGTGGACAAAAGCCCCAACCTGCGTTGAATTACACCCACAATATCTACCCATATATTCCTTATTATTAGCTTTTGTAACAATTTTTTACTGTTTAAGAAAGGTATTTTAAGCTAATATGTATCAAATCTCCTACAATTCCTATCAATGAAGTCATATGCATGCTCTCTGATACCAAACATCTAGGTATGCTAATGAACACCCACAGACAAAACTCTATTCAATAATTATCTAAAGAATTTATTCTATTTACTAACCTGATATACTCTATATATGGAGTGGGAACTCGAAATTCAACCATAATAGATGAGATCTGATCTATTTCTGCATTTTTTGGATTGCTTCATCAGTTTGATGCTGTCGACATTATTTAATTTCATTTTGACATTTAATTTCAAATAATTTTAATTTATTGGTATAATAATTTTTATAGTTAGATATTTGACTCAAGTTAAAGGAGGCCCTGAAGCAATCCAAAAAAAGCAGAAATAGATCAGATCTCATCTATTGTGGTTGAATTTCGAGTTCCCACTCCATATATAGAATATATCAGGTTAGTAAATAGAATACATTTTTTAGATAATTATTGAATAGAGTTTTGTCTGTGGGTGTTCATTAGCATACCTAGATGGTTGGTATCAGAGAGCATGCATATAACTTCATTGATAGGAATTGTAGGAGATTTGATACATATTAGCTTAAAATACCTTTCTTAAACAGTAAAAAAAACCTCTTTTGGTGTTCTATATATTTTATGATTTCAACACATACCTCCCCGGATTGCTGAAACGATTCTTGTAACAAAATATTTTACTGTTGGAAAACGGGAGATTCAGCTCTGCTTGTTTAAGAAATAAAATCTCCAATTTCAAATGCATAAAATCCAGTAAGCCTTGGAAATTTGGAAAAAACTTTTTTTCATCAGTAAAGTGCTGTTTCTGTATAAGGTACCATAAAATGTGATTAGGAAAACTTTCTCGGATTGAAAAATAGAATATTTGTGCAAAATTTCCATATCCTAAGCCTTTATGTTTTGCCTTGTTTTAAACTTTTTCTTTAGCGTGCCTTGTTTGTGAGATAAGGCATAATGTTACCTCAAACTAAAGAACTTAGTATACTCGCGGCAAGAATTCAGACGACTTACGTCATACGAATATTTAAGAAACTGTAACTGAGAGTAATAAAACTATATACACCAAAAGTTTCATTATATGTTGCAAATAATTATTGTTTTTAACGTCACCAAATATCGAAAATTACGTTGACAATAAAAACAATTACGTAACGTCAGCCATGACGTAAGACGTCTGAATTCTTGTCGCGAGTATACTGGCTGACAACGGAAAGTGGAAACACGTAACTTTTTTATGACTGCTGATAAAACTTTTAAATTGGGTGGGTTTATACTAGATGGTGCCATGAATTCTTTGAGGTCATTTCATGCCATTTCCGGTTTGATAGGAAATGACCGTAAATTAATATTTGTAAATGGGACACCCTGTATTTTTTGACATTTTTGGAATCAGCGGATCATTTTATGTATGGTAGGACCAATTTTCTGACACATTTTCTGGATGTAAGCAATTTTTTTCAATTTTTAAAAATAAAACTAGAAGGCCGCGACTGGCAGAAATTGTTTTCTTTTTTAACGGATTTTAAAAATTGCACCACAAAGTTCAGAAAAAAATCATGTATTAAAAAATCAATAGGGCCCACCCTCTTTACGTTTGAAAAAAAATGAGTTTTTGAGGAAATACAATAAATCAAAATTTTTAGTGTAATGACTAAAAAAGTGTACAAAAATATTCAAATTTAGAATTTCTCCCATAATTACAAACAAAAACCCTGTTTTTCAAAATGTACTTTCTATATGTGCAATCTTTTTCAAATATTTTCCTTATAAGTTTCTATTGTGGCACAGAAAATATTTCGAGAATAACAATATGATCCTACACTTGATTGTCCAAAAATGATTACTATAATTTTTATTAGGCACCACCGGTAATTAGAGAAGAAATAATTTGCCTACTTGGGTACTTTTAAAAGTCGTCAGTGTTAAATAATAGAATCTACTGTCCTATATTTGAGTGATTCGTTTTGATTACAAGGCAACTTTTTCTGTTAATCAAATCCATTTGCTTAGGATGACCTTTGTGTTTCGGCGGGGAAGTTTATAAAAATAATTTTATTTAATCCCACTAAGGAATATTTCTTGCTTTGCAGGTCTCTCTAGAGAGGAAGACGAGGGAAGCGGAGATGTTGACCGCTAGACTCGTGGAAGAGTCGGAAAAGAGGGCGGCAGAAGCGAATAAGCTCAAGGACGAGCTTTTAAAAGCTCGGGCCGCTGAGAAACAAGCTAAAGAGAAGCTTCTTGATTTTTTAAGTCGAACTACTTCTTATACGGGATCGAATACGGCTTCTCCAATATCGGTAAGTGCTAGATGATAAGTTTCTTTTCGGTGAATGAATATAAAAGTTGCAAATTTTATTGTTATAGGAAATAATTATTTACCACGATTTTATATGAATGTTTTATTATGTTGTACGGTTTACAGAAAAGGTGCAAAAGCAGCTTTATTCTTTTTGTTATGGGTGAAATATGAAGATATTTTTGCTCAAAAGGTAATAATGATACCAGAATTACCTTTCAAATGTTGGACCTTTAATTTTTAAAGCACTTTTTGAAATATTTTGGAAATTAATTAATAATCAACAAATGCATTTTTTTAAAATAAAAAGTTACTTTATGTTAAAGAAAACTATGTGCCATACTTACATATATCAATTTTGGTCCTTCGAAGCCAATATTTTTGACACATAATCTAATTTATTTTAATAATTCTCTATTTTTAAAAAACAATGATAACTACATGTTAAAATTACAGACTATATTTAGTTTACTAAAATTATCGTTTGCCGTAATATCTGCTGCATTTTAAAAATTATTTGGAAGATTAATTTAACATTTTTATCTGCACTACAAAATAATTTAAAAATACTCTTTGTGGTGTTAAAAATTTTGGTTGTTCTGAACATGTTGGTCATTTAGGCCTGATATTTTTGACATGCAATCTTAGTAATTTAGATGGCACAAATTTATTAACTGCAGTTAGTAGTTTTATATACATGTATCATCTATCCTCTATTTTTGTAATGGACAGTAGTCAGAAATGATGATAGATTGAGTGTAGCTTGTATTTTGGTCCTTCGAGTCTGATATTTTCGACATACTCCAGATGGAAACACCTCTGTAAAAATTGCATTTATTATTCCATTTGGTACGGTTCTTTTAAATGAGAACATTTAAAACTCTATTTTAGCTCACAATATGAAATTATATTGTCTATTATCAAGGCTTACTTTGTTTTTTTTTTCAATGTCAAAATTGGAAAAAAACTGTTTAGTATTTTTTTTATCTGACCACACCACTGGATTCAGCATCCTCTAAAATGAGTATGTACCAAATTTCATAAAAGAGTATTTATTATTAACGGTAAAATTAATATTTATGGTTTTTTTAAAACTCTGTAAAAATTGCATTTATTATCCGATTTGGTCTGGGTTTCTTTTAAAAGATAAAGAATTTAAAACTATTTTGGCTCACAATATGAAATTCCATTATATTTATAGTCAAAGCCTACTTTGGTTTTTTTTCGATGTCACAATTATTATTATTTGCCAATTTTGACATCGAAAAAATCAAAGTAGGCCTTGATTATTGACAATGGAAATTCATACGATGTTCCAAAATAGTTTTAACTTCTCCATCTTTTAAAAAAAATCTGAACCAAATCGGATAATAAAAGCTGTTTTTACAGGGATGTTTCAAGATAAAATTATAAAAACCATTAATATCAATTTTACCGTTAATAATAAATATTTTTGTTATAAAATTTGTACATAGCCATTTTAGGAGGTGCTAAATCCAGTGGTGTGGTCAGATTTTAGATAAAACAATCGCTAAATAGTTTTTACCAATTTGGACATCAAAAAAACCAAAGTAGGTTTTGATTATAGACAATGAAATTTCATATTGTGAGCCAAAATAGGGTTTTAAATTCTCTATCTTTTGAAGAAAACCCTAACCAAATCGGATAATAAATGCAATTTTAACAGAGGTGTTTCCATCTTAAGTGGGCCACACTGTACATCCAATACTTTTATTATACTTGTAACAGAAAAGAAATTATAATTTTTTCTCCGGAAGATGTAGTGTTCTGAAGATGGCATTATATTAACTAAAAGTTAATATACATATAAAATTTGGGCTTTAAACAAGACAAAAACGAAATTAAAAAAAAATCATATGTGTTGTGTCTAATTAGTTGTATGAATGTATCTGTGTGTGTGTGTGTGTACGACTGTATGAGTAATGTTATTACTTTCATTCAAGTCCGTCACAACTCTCTATCCACCGCCTTTGAGCCCTGGGTACGGACCGGACTTCTCTGTCTTAGACAGCGAGGCGTCTACCTCACCGGACTTAAATCTGAATTTAAACTCTTACGATCTGATAGCTCACGGAGACGCTGATCAGCTTTCTCTAGAAATTGAAAAAGAACGGTAAGTCATCGTCATAAATACCTTCCGAACATTCGTATAGCGCAGTTATTTTTAGGGTGGACTATTTGGAGAAGTCGAAGCACCTGCAGAACCAACTGAGGGAGCTGCGCAGCGAAATCGCCGTACTAAAGGTAGGCGACAAGCAGTCCGACTACGATCAGTTGCACGAGGAGCAGGTGAAGTTGGGGGAGAACAAATATTCGACCTTAAAAAAAAGCAAATCTGGCTCGACAAAAAGCAGAGTTGCATTTTTTGAGGAGCTGTAGAGATATTATATTTACAAGTTATATTTATATGACAATAAGTACATAATAAATATTTTTAAATAATGTGATTTTTATTCAGAAGTGGGATAATGGCAATATGTCGAATTAAAATTAGTAGTGTCTTGTAAGGGACAGGGAGGTGTTCATCATTATGTTAGAAAGTGTTGTTAAAGTTTTAAATTACAAAATTTCTTATTATGTGTGAGATTTATTTCTTATAAAATTGGTCCTTCGAGCTGGATATTTTGCACATGTAATATAAATTTTTTAATTTATGGCACAAATCACTAACTTGTTAGAAGTCTTAGTTGATCTTCTATTTTTAACAGATAAATGAAACTACAAAAGTTTCTTTATACATTTAAAAAAAAATGTTGGTCCTTCGAACTGGATATTTTTTTATCTAAACTTTTTAATTCGTATTGGCAAACATCATTAACTTGTTAGAGTTCTTATATTAGTTGATCTTTTCTATTTCTTAAGAGATAATTGAAACAATGAAATGCTGATTTTATTTATTGGCATTTGAAATAAATTTGATGATACAACTAAAACAGAATAATTAACAGAACTGTGTATTTTTCAGAAACTACTCGCGTAATTAATTTGAAATAACCATGACTTATTTAAATATTGGTTAAATTGTTTTAATACATTTATTACTCAAAAGTTAGCATCTAAAGAATTTTAAGTTAATATATAAAATATAGTCATATTCAACACAATATAGAGCTGATATTCGGTAATTATTCAAATATTAATTCCTTGCATTTTATATTCATTAAAATGTTTAAAACGGACTGTATGCTTCAGAGTGGAAAGTTTGAAGGGAGATTATAAATGCAAAATGGGCAGAACATATCAATGTGCATTATTACGCCCGAATTTCGCGTAAAACGAACATCTACATTGACTCATTTATTCAAAAAATATGTATATATGTATATATTTTTGCAGTGCAAATTAGTTTTCGCTTTTGGGTTATGCAACTGTGAAAACTAGTGTGTGTAGGACTGGTTGCATAACACATTTCAGCGGAGAATATAATTAATAGAAGTAGTTTTTCATAATATCTAAAACAACCACCTACATCAGATCGTCCATATGTAATGGATATAGTGAATTCATCGGCAGTATCACAAAATAAGGACTTTTCATTTTTAAAACAATTTAACAATAAGCAACTAATTAATTAATTAATTGATAATTTATTATTTTGTTTTATTAGATTGCATGATAGAATATTGCATCTTCTGATAGCAAAAACAACAAATTAAATCAAGTCACCTCAGAAACTGTTTCTGGCAGCTAAACAAAATCTAATCAGAATTGACATCTGTCAACTGCAACGTTTATTGGATCGGTTATTATTTTTTTTTTATCGGAAAGTTGAAAGAATCACTCGTTAGAAAATCGGATTTTTTTGCAATAATTCTGGGATCAATTGATCAATTATATTTGCAAAAATCTTGTGCCGATGGTTCGCCTTAAAAATACAGAAATCCCGGAAAAAATTTCGGGTCTCTAGTGATTCCGGAAGTAGAGTTATTAATTTGTTAATTAGCCAGGTTGAAAATATTTAAAAATAAACAATTTCGTGCAACAACGTTGCGCCGATGGTTCTCCCTATGATCCCAGAATTATTGCAAAAAAATACGATTTTCTAACGATTCAGGGAGAAAAGTTATTAATTTGTTAATTAGCTCAGTTACAACAATTTAGCAATAAATAATAAAGCTAACACCAAAGTGATAAAGAGGGACCTCGAAAACCCCCGAGAGAACATTTTCCAGACATTTTCATTGAATCGTGTGTGACATTTGCCATATGTTCAACAAAAATGGGTCATTTGTTAAATAAACAATTAAAAATTTGCGAGCGTACAGAGGTTACATGTACCTTTTGTTATAAACAATTCCCTGAACAAATTGGATGCCAATAAAGAAGTTGTCAAAGTCAAATTTAAAACAATCAATAACTGTGGTACCATGACATAAGAGCTTCTAATAAATTTTAATTTCAATTTATGAAAACGGTTTCGATATTTTATGATAAATCCAATCTGCAAATAAAATCTATTTGGACCGTCGAAGATTAAATTTTTTAACTTTTGCTAGTAGTACTGTTAAATTTTTCAACTTCGATATTCGATTTTTCAAATTCCGCTTCAAATAACCGCCTGAGCTTTTCATTGCCGCTATATTAATATGCGATTATTCGACTGTCCGCGCGGCAACGTACACCCCAAAAAAAAGCAATAATTAGAAGTTGATTATTTTCCCTTTCCCTAACACGCACCTCCGCAAAGCGGAGCGGCAAATTCGAAACGACCCAGTTGCATAGCGGGCTGGGTTCCGCTTCGAAAAACAACTGCCGCGATATACCTGTCTTCTAGCCGAAGCCGACTTGCTTTTAAACTACCTACCTGTTGAATATCGCAGCGAGTTGTTGGCCGAAGACTTGAAAGTACGCCGTCCGAGTCCGGTGGATGAAAAACAAAAACAACTGCCAAATAAATTATTTTTCCACGAGGGGGACCTGCGTTTTCGTAGATTTCGGGTGGATTTCCGGAGGGGTATCGAGGAAATTTGATATTTTCGGCGGTTTCCGGTTCGATTCTGTGAAGTGAGTGCTTTGTGGTTTTCTGTGCCCTTTGAGGATAATTTCAGCTAACTTTGACAAGACGGAGCTGGTAAGTTCGAGTGTTTATTAATTTTACGTATGTTTTAGATCTAGTAGATGATAAAGTTATCATTTATGTACAGGGTGGTTAAAATTGGTCGGTTTTCAGCAAATCTGTCATAGAGCAAATCTGATAGCTGAGTCCCAGTCACCAGTGGTTTTTTTTCGAGAAAATAACAATGGCGCAAACCGCATGTTTTTATATATTACCGTTTTCGAGCTACAGGGCGTTTCTCGATTTTTGGCTAAACCGACAGGTGCCCTTTTCTCGTTTCTCATTCGAGATATCTTAAATCGATTTGAACATTCTGCAGGCACTTTTTTGAGATACATTAATAATAATATTAATATCTCTACCCCATCACGAGGATTAGCCCAGAAGTCGAAGACTTATGCGGGAGAGGGGCGGCATATTATTAAGCAGGCCGCATTTGCGCCCAAGAACGACTTACATTGTTAGGCCCTAACCACCATTGAGTGTAGGAATGAGGGAAACCTGGAAAACCTCATTAATTAGGGGGGGTAGGTCAAATGTCAACCGGTATCAATATCTCGCATTGACCCAAGCCAACATTATTCCACCCTACCATACCCGCAGAGAGGGTGCCAATCTCTCCGCGAATATAGCTTATATACGGTCTACCGGCTGCGGGGGTCGAACCCACAGCGATCTAGTCACCTCAATTCAAGTACTGACGCCTTAAACCGCGCGACCACTGACCGATCCAATTCGATGGCATAACTGTAATAATTCTTTTAGTTTTTGAGATATGACCACAATTTGTGTTTTCTTATAAGGAAATTTTATTACAATAACGGAAAGAGGGCCAATAATGCATTCCAAAAATATACACTTTACCTACTTATTATTTGTTGTGTAGATTTGTGGAAAATATAAAATTTTCAAAATACCAACGATATTTAAGTTTTCTAACTGAGAGAGCTTTGAAAAAAAAAAACAAATTTGACATTTAACATTATTAGAGACGTGTTAGCACAAATCAACTACATTTAAATTATAAATACCTATAATTGAAAATAGAGATTCCTTGCTAAATCTGCATTTTCATTTCTTGGATTAAAACATTTGTTAAAGTGTGATTGTCTTCATTTGATTTGTGTTAGCACGCTTCTAATAATGTTAAATGTCAAACTTGTTTGTTTTCAAAGCTTTCTCAGTCAGAAAACTTCAATGGATTCCACCAATAACGCAACTTTTTGCAGTTACTTACAGCTAATTTTTGTTAGGTATAATTAACTTTAAACGTAAAAAATCAGCGGCAGCATGAAATGAGCATTAGAAATATTTGTAATTTCATTAAATAGTAAAAAATATATATTGTTTTAGACTATAGTTATCTTTTTTACTCTAATTAATCAACTCCATGGATTAATATTACAGCTATGGGTACGAACAGTCCACGGAGTTGAAAATTAGAATAAAAAAGAATATATTATATATTTTTAATATTTAATACAATTACAAATATTTATGATGTCACTAATTTTTTACTTTTAAAATTAATTTAGCTGTAGTATTTTTGGAATGTATTTTTAGCCCTTTTTCCGTTTTTGAAATAATATGCAGTGTGTTATTTATAAAAATACAAGTTGAGGTCATATCACAAAAACTAAAAATATTGCTACATTTGTTTTTATGCCATCGAATGTATCTCAAAAAGTGCCTGTAGAATGTTTAAACCGTTTTAAGATATCTTGAAAGGGAAACGAGAAAAAGGCACCAGTCTGTTTAGCCAAAAATCGAAAAACGTGCTGTAGCTCGTAACATATAGAGACTTGCGGTTTGCATCATTCTTAATTTCTTGAGAAAGAGCTGTGGACTCATTTTTCAGATTTGCTTTATCTATGAAAGATTTCCAGTAACTCTTAATAACCGACCGGCTTGAACCACCCTGTATACAGTGTTTTACTTTTAAATAGCAGAACTTCAAGAGTCTTTAGAAGACCTCATTTTGAAAAGTTCCTATAAATATGGGTTCTAAAATGCTTGCTTTCTGAGATATAGGGCGTTTAAAAATTATAATGACTTCTAAGCAGTAAGTATTTAACTTCGGGCAAGAGGGCCTTTTTGGGTAAAATTGGATGCACCTTCACATTTTTTAAAAACATTTGGAAAATTTCAATTCGGCTATACTTTTTTTTACAAAAAGATTCATAGATACCCCTCTATCTCCACCAATGGAGTTTATGCAACCATTTTTGGTGTCGAAAAATTCAGCTACGTGTACCTCAGAAACGAACCATTTTAGAACCCATAATTATATGAACTTTAAGTCTCAAGATTTGGTCTGCTAAAGTTTTGCTATTTAAAAGTGAAACACTGCATAATAATCGATATATGTTCCTAACGCAGTTTTAAACTAACGTCATTGATATCTATTTACCAAAAATGTTTAAAAATGTCTCTACTGTTGTCGTCACATGAAAGTTTTGAATCTACTTTGTATGTCATAAATATATTTTTAATAAGCTATAAAATAGAATAAAACAGTTACAGATACACATTTCATTCACCAGTGTTTGAAAACTGTGGAATTTATTTATTGTCAACATTATTCGAACAAAAATGGTAGTTACCTACCCATTTAAGTAACCTTGGTAAATGAAGTGGTACTGTCTACCTACAAACTATTCGATGCAGCAATACCCGATTTACTGTTACTCTGTTTCGTATATTTACCGATTTACAATTTGTTTATTCAGACGCTGGATTTTTCAGACAAACTACGTGTTCGTGGAACTGTCGGGGATTATTGAACTTAACGTTATGATTAAATTGAATTTCCGCACAATTCACATTGGAATTTGAAATCGTACTTTTGTACCAGTGCAAGGAAACTGTGTGAGATCGAGAGCATGAGAGTGTAAAAATCGACTAGAAAGAAAATTGTTGCATGACCTTAAAACATATAAACTTCATGTCTGATAGGCGTTGAAGTTTATTTGTGTTATTTAGGTTCTCCAATTAGAAATTTTAAATTTGTGGCACCATGAAAGGCGGTTTTTGATCGAGTTTTTAGCATACTTCCGGTTGTAGATTAGATGGGTATTAGTGTCAACATATGTCTGAGATGGGTATCGCGACATTTTCAACATTTTTCTAAATATTCTTTTTTTTATAGAAATTCTATAGTTCATTTACATATAAATTGACGTTTATTAGGTCCTTTTTAAAAGTATGCCACCTTAAAATGTAGAAATATATTAATTAATTTAAATAACTTGGATTTGACTAGTAAAATACCTAATTTACTAGAAAGAAACAATTTTTTTTTAAACAAAATTGATTTTTGGGGAAAATTTAAAAAAGAAACTGCTTTTAAGGGATTCTTTGTATATCGGAGAATAGCTGAGATATCGGAATGGTGAAGATTGCTTTTGATAGAGTTTTTTGCTCTATGTATGTCAGTGGTGTGCATGCAATTTCTCTACAGGATGTCTCTTTTAAAATATGATTCAAACATTAATTTTTTGAAACACCCTGTATATTTTTATGCTATTCAGTTGAATATTTTTTTCCCTTCTGAAAGATGTATAATAATTGCTTCTTTTTAAAAATTATCCGAAAACGTTAAATTGATAAAACTTATATTGCCTGGTGCATAGTTGACCATGCATTTTTATATATTATACAAAATTGGATCATGAACTCTACCTTAGTTACTTAATATGTTAAAAATGTATGCAAAATAAACCGTTGTTTAAACAATTAAGTTGTATAATAAATCGTATTTTATGCTATATCTAGCGGAGCTTTAGCTCTACAATTAATAATACTAGGCATATAATAATACGATATGTGTTTAGAATAATATTCATTAATACTAAAAAAATGGAGACCCAAAATATATACTTCTGTTTTTCTCTATTTTATAATTTGCTATCATTATTATATTTAAAATATTCACCAAGGTACAATTAATTATTGCTGGTCTTTTAATTTAGAGTCATATTCTCTAACGAATTTAGTCGATTTTTTACATAATTGTTTTCAGTATTGTGAAAATTAAATTTTAAAATCTTCAAACATTATTTTCTTGAATTCTTTGTTATGTAACACCATAATTTTTCATGATGTGTATGTAGAATTACACGCTCTTTCAAATGGCATGGTCAAAATTGGGGGTTGCCATTTAAAAAAATTGTCGATGACGTCATATCTGGAACAACGATGACGTCACGAATGTGGGTCGTATGTCAAAAAGTGCCTTTTTTAAAAACAAAATCGACGTGCCAGGGGATTTTTTCGAAAACTTCTCAATTTCAAAAATAATAATTTATTCGTTACTTTTCGAAAGCACTGTATAATTCTGACACTACTTTTTTATTCTTGTTGATTCAAACACAGTTCAAACGATTTCAAAATATAGATTAAATGGTTTTGCGTTCTCAAATTTTTTTTTCAAAGTAACTTCCATTCTTCAGATACAAAAATAACTAACTTTATCTAGCCAAAAACCAAAATTTGGTTTAAAAACCGATCGGTCCTTAATATTTCCTCAGTTTTTTAAAATATCCACAATATGGAGAGACGAATAAACAAAATAATATTACTGTATCCACTATTTCAATCAACCTAACTCGTTTTTTATCGGTTTCATAACCAGTTTGGCTATATGGACAAAATATCAGATAATTTATTTTCAATTAGTGTGACTATTAAATTTTAAATCCAAATTCGTAAAAAATAATTGTCAAATGGAGTAATTTATTAAAATACTCTCACTTTGTTAAAGTTGAATTATTTATTTAAGTACAGATATCAAATTCGCTTAAAAAATACAATTTACATTCAGTGCGGCTATTACCAATTAAAGGCTTGGCGGTCTCTAGATCGCAGATATCTAAGCACCTCTCACATTGCTTTACAATAGGTCAGGGTCTCCATCCGTGCTTATACTTGATTTTTTCTTTCTCGATTACGTCATTTCAGCGCATCCTTTTCAGAAGAAACACACTTTTATTAATTGTTTCCTCTCAAGGATCTTCCACAGTGAGTAACAGATGAAAAAAGCGTTTAGGTTTATTTTTAAACGTTAGAATTTCGTGGTTTTGTCGTCTTTGTTCCTTGTTTGAAGGTTTCTTATAGAGATTTTTTTAGTTGGCATTTTTTTTAAACAGCTAGAGGAAAGTTGTGGGATTCCAGTTAGTTAAGCTTTACAAGAAATTGTTGTTTCATAAGTCCTTAAGGACAATACAGGGTGTCCCGAAATAAATGCAACGTAGAGGAAGAGTAGATGTCTGACGACAAAATAATGCCATGTTGCCAAACTTACCTTAGTCAAGAGTTGGTGGTTGAAAAGATACAGGGAGTCAAAATTAAAAATTTATTATCGATATTTGTAAATAACTTTTTAAAAAATCTAAATATTTGAATACATTTTGGAGATCGGAGGTTTTTGGGAGCGAGAAATTCAAATTGGTTTCTAATTTTGATGTCACTAGTAGAGGGCGCCACTTATGAAACATCATGCTTCTCTTAAATGGGAGAACATTTCTGTAGTTTAGGGTATACATTTGACTATGGAAACAATCCATTTTCCTGCCTTTTTTATATGAAAAAGTATATATTGTTAAAATCGCTAGAAGTAACCGATTTTTAAATATTCAGTGCAACGAGTAAAATTATTTTGGTTTTAGGCAAAGAGCCTTTTCCGCTGAAAGCACAGCAAAATGTTACTTCAAAAAGTTATTCAGAATGGTAAATTACGTTGCATTAATTTCGGGACATTTTCTCAAAATATTAATATTAACATACACATAACCTCAAAATATTTTGGCTATAACTTTTTTTAATACTGGGACGATTTTCAAATTTGGCTCACTTGTTACTTTTATAGACACGCAGTTTCAGGTAAAAAGTTGAAGGAATAAAGTGTTGAAATTTTATATTTGTGAATTCAGCAAGTTAAGCTCTACAAGAATCCGATGTAAAAATATAGGGGTTCTATTTAAAAAAATATCCGATGACGTCATCACGCGAAAACAAATGAATGTCGGAAATGAGTTGGTACAGAAAAAAGAGTTTTTAAAAAGCAAAATCGACGGGTCCGAGGAAATTTCATGAAACTTCGTTGTTTTAGACATAATGAATTTATTCCATACTTTTCTTCCACACTGTATATGCTAAAAAGCAATGGGGCCAATATGGAACCCTGGAGTACCCCACAGGTCATAAATGCTGAATCAGACTTACCACTCGATGTTTCTACAAATTGACCTAAGATATTTAATTATACGTAGGCATTTACATTTGGAATATGGCGTGTTGTTTCGACTGTGTTATACATATTAATTTTAACACTGAATATTAATAGACATTTTATGCTGAAAATGCGGACAAATATTTTCGAAACGTCCTGAGGCGGAACAGAGATTAATCCGGCTCTTTATAAACCTCACGGCAAATTGAACAATCGTAACCTGTGCCCGTTAAAAGGTTACACAGCCACATTATAATATGAATATTCTCGGAGGTATATCAAGTAGGCTTTTAGGTTAACCAGATTTTTTTATTCTCATTAACATATAAATATATCTGCGTGAGTATGCCGGGGAAATCTAACAGCATAAACTGTGAATGATTGCGTTTATTTTTTTATCGCTTCGCTTTAGGCTTTGTTCAGTGTTTACGATAAGTCATGATGGATGGAAGACATTGGTTTAAATATGCCATTTCACGTGCCCTAAAC
Organism: Monochamus saltuarius; assembly: GCA_025584915.1. Taxonomy (NCBI): domain Eukaryota; kingdom Metazoa; phylum Arthropoda; class Insecta; order Coleoptera; family Cerambycidae; genus Monochamus; species Monochamus saltuarius. Next base: position 34,580,630 of record CM046729.1, read on the forward strand.
GCCATACAGTGTGTCCATAACGTAACGCATAAATTCATTATTAGTTAAATAAACAATATTATTAAAAATTCCCGAAACAGGTCGTATTTTGATTTTAATTTACTGTTTTTTCAAATAATAATTTAATATGCACATGCGGCTTGCTTAATGATAATATGCCGCCTCCTCTCCCGCACAAGTCTTCGATTTCTGGGCTAATCCTCGTGATTAGAGTGATGGGTAGAGAGATATTATTATTGTTATATACAGGGTGACCGGTCGAGTAATGACGTGATTACCATTTTTTAAATGGAACCTCATTTTTCTCCCATTTCCGGATTTCCTTTGCTGAGCTGATTCCAAAAATATATCACAAGTTGCTTCAAATTGGTACAGGGTGGGCACCAAAAGTACAAGTTATTTAGAAATGAATATATATACTAAAAATTAAATGAAATTATGTATTGTTATTACAACTACATTGACAAACCATTAAAAAACACCCCAAACACGCTTATTAGTGATCTTGCGTTTCAGCCATGAATTGGCTGAAGACAACGTTGACCGAAGAACTGAATTCTGCGCGTATATGATGCACCAAAATAATTGAAATAACAATTTCATTGCTAACGTTTTATTTGATCGGGCATGTTAATCGACAAAACACGTGTTATTGGTCTCAGGAAAATCCACATTGGATGCAAGAATACCATACGCAACGACCACAAAAGGTCAATGTGTGGGCTGGTATTGTGAGAAATACAATTGTTGATCCATATTTTTTTTATGAAAATTTGAATTTAGTAACTTATAATTTTCTATTAAATTTTTATAAATACCTTTGGTATTGCCCACTCTGTACCAATTTGAAGCAACGTGTGATACATTTTTAGAATCAGCTTAGCATAAAAAATAGGGTGTTCCATTTTAAAAAACCGGTGATGACATCATTACTCGAAGGTAAATAAAAAATCATCCTGTTTGGGGAATTTTTAATAATATTATTTATTTAGCTAATAATGAATTTATATAGGAATTATTTTCTTTCATTCAGTTTTAGGCGCGTCTTTATCCATTGTTAACTATTTGTTATTTTTTCTTCAAATGTATCTTCCTACACCTTATTAAATATGCAAGTGGCACACTATATGTTTTCTACAGTAAATATTTTTATAGTATACGGTATACTGAAAGAAATTTGCTACATTTTGTATAACTTAAATAGTAGAATATTAAGGTTAAAACTGGTATAGGGTGTTTATGTCATGTATCCATATAGCATAGAATAATTGTTCGAAAGATGTATTTAGGACGTCCATTGGATGTCCCTTTAGAGACGTTAATCGTCCACAAAATAGACCGCGAATGAAGGTTTAGGACCTTTTAAGGATGTCCTAAGGGTATACCAGATTTCTATAAAATATACAGGGTGATTCAGAAAAATTAGGAAAAAAAATTTGGATGCCCCTAAAAGGTTGGGACAGCGTTTTGCTACAAAAAGTATAGCTGAAAATAAATCGATTTAACTAAACTTGCCTTAGTCCAACAGTTGAAAATCACGGAGCTACAGGGTGTCAAAGGTTAAAAAATAAATCGCGTTTTCTTCATTAACTTTCGACTGTTTCACGTTAATTTCACAAAATTTTATATCCATGGGTTTCTTGGCATGGCAAATTCAATTTTATTGTCGATTTTGGTATATCTTCTAGAGGGCGCCACCGGCGACGATTTCGAATCATTTCCAAAACATTTGGACAGATTCACAAAATGATACCTTGATCGCTAAGGTATCTTAAAAAAATAGCGGGGATATAGACGTGGGGAGTTTTATATGACAAACCCTGTATATTTTATACATTTATTTGTGCTTTACATTTAGACACTAAAGTGATTCAAATAGAACGCTTAAGTTACATGAATGTTTCAAATTCGTTCTGTTAGGGCCGGTATTATTAGATACCAAAGATCATATTGAATAGTGACAGTATCTGTAATAGATCATTGAAACCAACCCGAAATTTATTAAAACTAATTCCTTACGCTTTAATCTATGCCGTATCGAAAAGTGAAATCATTTTTTTCTTGTCCTGAAACGGGCATGTGTCAGATAAAAAAAATGGGGTGTGGAAAAAGTTGTATGCTTTACATTCTCCTTACACCGGTGATTTGCAAGGTCTTCCATACTCTGTTGATTTCCTACTTCGTCCATTGGCGTTGGCAAAATTAATATAGTAAACATATCTGACTGTGGTATTTCATACTTATGTGTAAAGACTTTTAATGTATTCTTAACAGAAACGATTTTTATTTGATGAAATGTATTTATCTTAAAAGATGTCCCACAGAATCTGTAACATCAAATTTGGAACACGCAGGCATGCGCCATTTTCAATCGAAACTGTATTATATTATGTTTGGGACAGAAACGGCTAATGACGTCATCAATTCTATTTTTTCCAGAAACATATACATTATGTTATAAAGCTTTCTTTTTTTCTAATAAATTCTTTTCTGTACTATTTTCGTTGAATAGGTCCATTAATCCCAATCCATGGGGTGGGTTGGAGTTCCATCGTGCTGAAACCATAGGTTTCTTCTTAGCTGCAAAGTTACATTCTCCAGAAGTGCAGGAAGTTCTTCTTGAAGGAAATTTAGGTAACTTACGGTATTCGATGTATGTTCATAAAAATAAGGCTCAATTAAATGCCTATCGATGATGCCGCACCATACATTACTGACTAACCGATTTTCGTTCTTCCAAAAAACGTGCCGAAAAAGGTTCTAATCAACAGTTTCTACATTTACTACAATTTGAGCTGTCTGTTTTCAATATGACGCTCAGGCAAATACTCCAAATTGTAAATTTTGTAGTCATGATACCCATTGGTCTTGGAATGACGTTTGTCGAATTTCATTAATCAATTAAAAAAATGTAATTATAAATATTTGGGGCCATATTTTGATAGGGAACCCGGCTGAAACGTATTCGTCTATTGTGCCTTGTCATGTTGTGTAATATGTAATCGTAAACCCACTAAACTTTATATTAAAAATCGCGATTTGCATTTTCTTTGCATTACATAAAAATAAATTTATTGACATCCCGGAACAACAACGGCAACTTTCCTAAAACATACCTACTGACTAAATCGACAAAATGCGAAGAATATTATAAATAGCATTAAAATTAAGTTTTAATTAATATAGGGGAACTTGTGCTTGCTTGGGATACATGATGAACACGTTTTTGTTGACTATTAATATTAGTAAACCAGAAATCGAAGAATTCTTAAAGATTTCTGTAGTATCTCTTCTATCATATGTAGAAGAATTTTTATAGATTTAAGATTTTTTTCGTTTATGGTTTAGATTTGATTACAATTTATGTATTTTTAATGTAGGTCACCTTGCAAATAACTAGTTTTTTATGTGAATCTCACAACATTCTTTTTAATAAATTTCACATATTTGTATTTGTAATTATCGTGCTAGTAGTCCCACTTTTCTCATGTCGTAGCGTATTCAGTTGTAGTTCTTTTTTAATATATGGTATTTTTTTTCTTATTTTTAGTACTTGATCAGAAATTTTACAACTAAATCGAACACACCTGCACTATAAAACACATACACTTGTTTTGTTTGTTTTGTTTGTTTTGTTTGTTTTGTTTGTTTTGTTTGTTTTGTTTGTTTTGTTTGTTTTGTTTGTTTTGTTTGTTTTGTTTGTTTTGTTTGTTTTGTTTGTTTTGTTTGTTTTGTTTGTTTTGTTTGTTTCCATTCGTTTGTTTTGTTTGCTTATCTGTTCATCTGATTTTCTGTGTGTTTGATAATATCAATCGTCAAAATGGAGTAATTGATCAGTAGTTATTTTTCTTTTAGATTCACGTTTTTTGTATGATTTTTGTGGTATGTCACTAATATTGAAAATATTTGCAAGTTCAATACTGAAATTGCAAAATTTTTAAATAATTATGTTCATGAGTTGCTATCAATCAAGTGGTTTATAATTTTAAGCAAGCAAAAAGGACACAGCAGCACCTTTTTATTGTAAAATTATCTAAAATTTTAGACAGCTAGGCTAGCATACGAAAAAATTGAAAAAAGTAATATTTTTTTCTCTGATACAAATTTGAAATTATCTGTGACAATTAAAATGGATGTAATGTAAGACAATTTAATTGCATTGTTCTATCGTAAAATAGTTTCGGAGATACCTGGCAAGAAACAACTTCAAGGGGTTCAGCTTTAAAGTTCTCTTACATCTAGGTCTATGCTTATATAAATCTTTTTTCTTATTATTATTACTGAAATGCATTGAACAGCCTGTATACAGGGTGATTCGGAAAAAAATTAGGGAATAGATGCGTCATGAAAAATGGGCTCCATATCATAAAAAAATGTTTTGTAAAATTCTTATAGTTTCCTAGTAAAAAATATTGTAGTATTTTCAACCTTTACATCGCTGGGCAGCTGTAGTCTCTAGACAGGCGAATCCTAATACTGAAATTCGATTAATTTTTGTAGATACTAAAGTTTTTGCGATGCCAGTCTTCAGATTAGTTTTTCAAGTGTCACAAATGGCTTACGTGAATAGTAGCAACTCAGAGTTGATGGATATCTTTATAATTTATCGCGATGTGAAAATGAACGATTTCTCTGTAAACATGTGCCAAATGCAGCTGTTTTTACCGCGGTGTGCAGTGAGTGCAAGTTTAGTGCAACGCAAGGGAAATTTGAACCCCGAATCGTGGAAGAGATGGAGGCCCAGGGCGTCCACGGCGTGTTGCGTATCATACACGAGGGTCAATTATATCCGTACCATGTACAGCGTGTCCTAGCATTAATACCAAGTGTCATTCGGACTTCTTTTTCAAAGTTTAGGAATTTCTTTCTATTTTTTCCGGTCGCCGATTGCATGCTTTGCCGCCTTATCAGGATTTACAGTGGTCCATCTTCTAGTGCCGTGCAGAAGTGTATTTTTAAATCATTTTCGAACTGCTTTCTTGATTTTTTTTTACAAAACTGTATTTGAAAGAGGACCCTGTACATTCGATTTTTTTTTAGATAAGTTACGAATCACCTTGTATATCTTTTATCTGTTAATAATATTCGCTTCCTGTCTTTGATGATACATCTTTCATGCTTATAATTTCCTGCGACACTTTTAAACGTCATTTGTTTTGATACAGTGTAGATATAAAAGCTCTCACCGAAGACAAACAGGTCTTTGTTAAAAATACGAATCCGATTGGGAAGAAACCTCGGCACGCCAATGATTTACGTTCCTCGGCGTCCGTAGCTCGCCTTTGTGGCAACACAACAATATGGGCAAGAAGCAAGGCACATTTTTGCTATAATCGTCCGCACAATGAGCTTACATTCTCTTTGCTATTAAAGAAATGTTAAATGTCACTCCTTCTTATGACATCACTACCCGGCAAACGGTGTTTCGACGAATATTTTTAGATTTTCGAAGCCTCTCGAGCTGTCAAGGTGATCCGCCTTGGCTTTTTTTTATTCCTAATAAATTCTTGTATCGATATTGCAGAAAAAAAATTTGTTTAGGTAAACTTTATTGCGCTGAAAGACGGTATAAATGCAAATTTTAGTGGATGTTCTTGGTTTAATAGAATGTACACAGTGTATCTGTCAATGATGTAAGGATTGAAAAATTTGCCTCTGAGAATAGGATGTAGAGTGTATTCATTAGTATGATTGCCATACCCAAAAAAGCAGCATATATATTTGTGCCAATTTTCAAATAATTGTCTTTGCAATTAAGGTCATTAATTAAAAAAATATATTTTTTTTCAAAATATTTGGTATCCTGTATCTTGCAAACCCAACCCATATTTATATGAATTTATTTTATTAATTTAAAAAGTTCCAACACCTGTTAAAGTTTGGTCCCTGCAATTCGTTACACCCTGTATATCTAACACAATGATAATATGTACAAAATAAATATGTTTCCTTAAAATCGTTGCATAATAATGATTTAGTATCGAAATGACTTGTCTTTTAGACACATGTGCTTATCTTTCAACAATCTTTTTACGCACGTGCGTAAAAGTAAAATAAAATAACTGAAATTTAAATTATTTATTTATTATAAATATTAGTAACACAATCTTTCAGTTTTTGGAATAAAAGTGGTATTTTCTTTGTCCCCGAGAATTTTGCTTGATATCGCCTGCTTATTTTGTATGGAATTTTCAATGCATCCCTGTCACAGAAGTTGAACGCCAACCTCCGTGTCTCTTGAGCATCAATATGTTGCAGAACATAGTCCAAAGCAGTGCCCAGTATACTCAGTAACATTGGGTAATCTAAGGAATTTTGCAATCTTTTTAGGAATTCACGTCTTGTGTAGTACATTTTGAATTCCTGTACGTGATAAAAAATCGATTGTGATCAATGGTGGATGGACGTAGACTTGCATATTGGCGGAAAATTTTCAAAAAATTGACTCCTATATTTCTCTGGTATTGTAAATAATCTAGAAACATTAGTTTTGGTATTTTGAATAGTCACTTTAATGAACGACATAGCATCTTCAATATTCTTTGTACATAAATCAGTTAATACTTTTGGGTCTGTAAGACTCCAAATATACCAACAATCAAAACAACTTTTTGGAATAAGTACTTTTCATCATCTGTCTCTTTGATAAATCTTTCAACCTATTCCTTGGCAAATTTTCTGGATTTTCTGGGTCTATAACCACTTCATTTCTTTTTGAGGAAAACAATAACATTGCTATATTTACTAACATCCATATTTTTATACAAATAAATTGTTTTTCGCAGCATGGAATAATTAATTACTCCATAATGAAGAGGGTGCACATTTTATAGATAACTGGGACAAGTACGCTATAATAACTTTCTCCGAAATATTACATACCTTTTTTTTTGTATATATGTGGAGATATTATTTTAAAGTGATCAACCAACATCAAATAAAAACAGCTGATTTTAACTTTAGCAATGCTGTAGTTGCTCTCTATTCAAAATAAACCATACAATATTTTTTTATAATTACGTATTTTTTAATGTAAATTTTTTTAATATATCAAGGACTTTCTAATACCCACTCGAATGTATAAATTTAGTTAGATTAATTAGCGTTGCTTTTTCTAGGTTAATAATTTCTAAATTGTCCATATAGAGATCCCCATGTTATGGCAGTAATGTGTAGCAAACTAGACATTTGGAAAAGAGATACGTTTCTGTGAAAGTTTTAAAAGATATACTACACATACTTGTATATACTTATTGCATCTAGGATGTCTTTTAAAAAGTGCAGTAAATCATTTAGATATCGGTATTTGTAATACAGACTGTCCAGAATATAAGGGTGTCCGGAAATTATGCGTCAAGACTTCAGGAGGTGATTTCTCACAAAAAATTAGACTCACAAAGTCCTATAACAATTTTTCGAAAACACATGATGTGCCATAAGTGGTGCCCTCTACTAGTGACGTCAAAATTAGAAACATATTTGAATTTCTCGTTCGCAAAAATCCCCAATTTACAAATTTTATATAAATATTTGGATTTCTTAAGTTATTTACAAATATCGAAAATAAAATTTTAACTGTAACACCCTGTATCTCTGTTAATATTGAGTTTTCGAAAAATTGTTATAGGACTTCGTGACCCTAATTTCTTGTAAGGAATCACCTCCGGAAGTCTTGACACATAATTTCCGGACACCATGTATTTTACTGCATGATAAATTATTATTAAACATAACATAATAATTTTTTTCTGTATACTAATAGATACAGAAAACAAATTACACTAATTATCAAAGGGTTTTTGCTTAGCTTTATTTGTACCTTAATTTGTAATTTTGTAACACAGTTTTGCATTTTATTGTAGATGTAGGTATTGTTATTTTTGAAACGTATTTGTAGAAAAACTATTCGTTTTTGACATTTTTTTGATTAAATTGTTTTGTTTAGTGTTGTGCTGCAACTTGACAATGGTGATTTACACGATTACCTATCAAAATTTATAAATTTATTGTACCAAGTTTGTGGCAAAACATGGATAACAAGCAAATCAAAATCAGATATGCCTCACTATACTTTTTGGCTCTTATAAACAAAGTTCGGCAAGGTCATGTTTAGCCAGAAATTTTCGAAGGTTGAAACTAGGAATAAAAAGTGAAAGTTCTTGTTAAATTGTCGAATTAGCATATGCAAATCTTCAGTATTCACTGATTACATTAATAAGTGTCATAACATGACCATCGGAGAAGAATATGACATCACAGTTACATCAGTGTGATCAGGCTGTTGAAAAAAAAGGCGGTCTAGAATATTTTTAATAAGTATTATGTGTAAAAAATGTTTTGAATAATGATTATAAATTTAGGGGCTTAACAAACATACAGGGTGAACCTTAAATAAGTACAAATATTTTAACCAGCAGTACACTTCACTGTGTAGCACACATAATTAAGTCTTTTTACAAAAAATTCAGGAGTAAAAGTCAAATTTTAAATAAATTTCGTGATTTTTCAATAGAAAACTTGTTGAGGACCGGTGGTTCGGGAGTCATGGTGGATGTGCATTCCACAGCGTTGCCAGTGTTACATTAGAATTCTTAGACATCCATTTTTACTACACTCCGACTGATTTACCACAATACGTTACTTACTTAACAAATGTGCTTTTAGCATGTCCACCTTTTCACTGTTTGAATAATGCGCCATATTTTATTTAATCACACTGTAGTTCACGAAAAAATGTTAATTAAATACACAAGACACTTAAAAGAAAAACACTGTCCGTGAAAATAATAAAATGATTTAAATACGTTTTATACGTTAGTGCGGCAACTCTTAAAACAGATGCGTCAAGCGGTGCATAAAGAAGCTATTAGCTTAGTTCGGTTTTAGAAAAATGCAAAAGTATCTCATATTAACTTTCAATTTACGTGTATTGAAAGTATCAAATCCCTTTCCACAAATATTACGTGTTTTGATTGCACTTGCCTGTGCCATAGCTTATTCCTTTGTCCTGAACCATACTAGTGCACCGGCATCAACATCTATCTCTATCAATCCTTGAGTCTAGAGGATGGGGCTTGTGCGGGACAATTCGCCTACTGCTCCTGACACCTATCTGTTGTCTGTGCCTACATCAGTTCCATTCAGTTCCATTGTGCATGCGATTGACGCTGCTTTAAATATTTTGCTTTGCCTTCTCTTGATATTGAATGCCATACATCAAGCTAGTTATTTTATTTCATGTTTTGTGTTTATTTTTAAAATCTGTTTCACCCACTACGAAACTACGAGGTACGAAATGGTTAGCACTGACACGTTGTTTGAGGTTATGTGGTGGAAATTAACTAAGAAGTTGTGTAAAAGTTATAGGTTTTTTGTTATTCTTTATAAAATAATTTAAGGGGATAATTTGGAAGAACAGTGTACAATAATTAACTGAAATATGGATAACTGTTTAAATAGTTGGTTTCTCAGTAAGTACGTGAGCTTTTATGCACGTGTATGGATATTGTTTTGAAAAAGTTTAAGTAACTTCTTAAACTCTTTAACTGACAGCATCGAACTTGAGAAAATTCATATTTTAATCGTTTATAATAATTTTACTTATTGCTAAAAACGAGTGTTTTTAAACTAGAAACAATAGTAAAAATTGAATTTACTTTAAAAAATGACTTATCTTACAGAAGATATGGCAACCTCGCCTTCAGTAAATCATATGGTTTATTTTATTAGGTTAAGTCAGTGGCCTATCTGGTCAGCGGTCCTCAAAATGTGGGTATTTTAAAAAAAATAATATGTCGTAAATATAACGTAAATATACGTAAATATTTGAAATTTTTAAAAATGACTTTCACTAGACTTATCTATATGACGAACCACACTTGTAGTTAAAATATTTGTACTTATTTAAGGTCCATCCTGTATAAAATACAGAAAAAAAAAAGAATACACCTCCATCGCCTTTATTCCTTAACAGTTACAGAGGGTACTTACTACAAAATTTTAAGGTAATAAAATATATCATTTAATTTAAAATAACGTAAATGTTATTATGGCGGTCGGTGAAATTTGTGGACACTCTGTATAAAGAAATATACGTATAATACTATATAATATATAGTATTATAGGTATTCACATTTTACGCAGTAGCGCAACAGTACTTTTTTTTATAAAAATACCCCGAAAAATATATTTACTCGGTATAAGCTCACATCGATTATATAAAATTGTACCTGAGCTCACATGGATTACATAAAATTGTACCTGATGGAAGTTCTCATTAGTTAAATGTCAAATTGGAAACAAACTGCATAACGGGTTTTCAAGATATTCATATGAATTGTCTTTCCTAATTTTGTTAGTAAGCTAGCAACTGAACAGCTTGTATTTACGCATGCGAGACTATTCAGTGGCAATGAAGTGTGTGTACACAAATAATGCCTCAATATTTACAGTAAAATGAAATGGCTAATCGTTAGTTATTGCGCAAGAAATACATAAACTTACTCCTTAATGCCAAATAAACAATCACCTATTAATACCAGGAAGTACGGCTAGTCGGTGTATAGTTAGATGTTTTTCAGTAAACGCAATCATCTTTATAAAAAGACTTATACGAAGAGTCTGCTGGCTCACGACGCTGTTAAAAAATTGGAGAAAGGTGTTTGGCCAGCTAGTTGGTTTCTTCTTCAGGAAGGACGTTGTTACGTCACCTGTTCAGCTTGTGGGATTAAGAGGATTGATGAAATGGCGTCTGTCTAAATGATTATAATGTTAGTTACATTAATTTAGCCGTACAGTCATTTAGAGTTAGTTATATTCATTTTGTATCCTTCCTTGCGTAAACACGCATTATACTGAGCGTTGAATTTAACATTGCCCAAGTAGAAAACTTTATACAGCGCCAAAAATGTTAAAGGAGGGTGATTTAGTCAAGACAGTCTTAATAACACTAATTTAATTTATAGTGAAAAAATAAAGATTTCTCCCAATGTTTACTAAATTTTAGGGATCTGAAATTATAATACATTTTCCACAGTCACAGCAGAATTCCAGAAGGCCATGTTTCAATATTAAGGGCACCGTATTCTTGAAATAGTGTTTTCTACAAATACAAATAATTTTAGATATTTAAGAATTGAATAATATAGAGCATAGCAAATAATAGGAATGTTGTCTCATGCCATCTGCGACTATTCAGGTACCGAAGTAAAACGAATGTATAATGACAGAAAGCGGTCTAACCAACAAATTTTTAGGTACAAAAATCTTTCAAAATACCTATTATTTAAATTTAACTGTGAATATAAATATTGTTATAAACTTAGTTCTGCATATAAGATTGATCAATTTTGTTTATAAGTATGTGAAAATAATTGTTAAAATGTGGGGTTAGAATAGCAAAATAATGTGTATTACAAACGCTTTTTAAAAGTTATTATTTTATTTGAGGAAAATTCAAATAGTAAAAATGGATAAACAAAACATCAAGAGTTTTATTTTTGCTATTGCTTTTGTCCTACGTGTTTTATTTTTCTAGATTTCTGTATTTAAAGATATCACAAATTTGAATTTGATTTTATGACGAGAAATACGGCGACGTTAACTTTTTTCATTTCTTACAAGAGTAGTTTTACCTATTCAAGAACACCCTGTATACAATATTGACAGGTACAATAATATGGTGCAATACATTCTATTTCAAATTTGAATGTTTAATATTCTGAGAACTATTGTACCCCCCTGTGTAACAGATATTGCCAAATTTTTAAAACAGCATAAGCAATATTTTCTTAAAAAATGTTGAGCAATACTAAAACGTGAAGTTTAGATTTAAAATTTTCGCAAAATTTAAAATTATACTGTACCTCAGAGTCAGACTATATTATGTCCAAATAGTATTTGTGAATATGCCCCATTGTAACTTTTATGAGCCACATTCTATGATTTTAAAGCTACTAGAGTAGTGTAATAGTAGCAAAATGTCATTAACAATTAGATATTTAACATACTAGGCGATACTTGTATAAACAAGAACTTATTTTTAAATAGTAGAAATCAGCAACTAGTTTTTTTTATAAAACGATTTCTTTATTTAATTTGGTGGGATACGGATTTAGAAACCATCTTCAGCTTGTTGCTTTACCCTGTATGTATATTTATATACATATTTTATTAACTGTATCTCTTTCACTACTTTAACAAGCTTGTAATGGAAGGTCAGGTTGAATTGAAAAAAAGAAAGGAAATCCTTATTAATTGCTATACTATATAAGTGTTCGTTATTTTTTTATATTTACATTATTGAAAAACGAAATTATTACCAAGTTAATTGAAGTTCCTGTGCTTATTTCGAAGGCTGGAAATTTTTTTTTCTAGTAACAGTCTTAGTACAAGGACTGTGTATGACGATTATTCTTGCTCATAACTCAGTATCTTCTCAAGGATGTAACAGATGACAAGTATACCTTTTTTCCTTAAAAACAATGTAGGTTTAACATTTTTTTAATAAAAGACGTGATAACGTTTTGGGCTAAAAAAGTTATGCTCACATTTACGTCTTCCAACTTTGACACCCTGTATCTTTTTTTATTATAAACATGTTATCAGTTTTACTCGGAATATTTTAAAGTGAAAAATCTAATTATTATTTAAATAAACTTTACCTTAATTTCATTAGCAGAAATTAATAATAAATGGACTTAGACCAAATGAAGCCCTAGAATGTGTTTTTTTACACCAAAATGCAGCAAATTTCAAACCTCTTTGTCTCAGATGCAGATTTTAAAGCAGCGATCAGCTCCACTCCAGTTTCTACGTCATTGAACATTGAGGCGACTTAGGCATTGTATTAACAAAACAACTGTATTGATGATTTAACATTTAATTTAAAATCAAAACCTTTTACTGTGTTACTTAAATGCAGAGAACCCCCTTTTTTCGGAAATTTTAGCATATGTAAAATACTCGTAATATAATGATTTTCAATTTGAAATCGCGTATTCTATCTGTAGGACAAATCTCTGCTAATACAAACTGAGATATCCTGTATATTCAGATCACATTTTCTAAACGTTTGTCGTTATTCCTTCACTCCAAATCAGATGAAGGTTGCTTGCTGTTTAAAGGAAGTAACTGGAAACTTATATGTAATTATTAATACAACAATAACAACTTATGTTATGCAATCGTAACGGAAAAGGAAAGCGTTATCATTTTTACATAAACACGAAGAAAGATGTAAACGATTTAATGACAAATCAAGTAAATGATACAATTATTTTATGTGTGAAGAATGTCTCATACTAATTTGCTCTTGTTGAGAGATTATACCATTATATTTCTTGATAAATCCGTTCACGTTTTGTACTTCTTCTTCGACCCAAAATGTATGCTTTTTAATGTCCTTTCAACAATTTTTGCTATTTAAAATCTCATCCGAAATTGTCTGTAATGCAAAACAATGCAAAAAGAAAGGTATTATTTATATTCCGTAAAACAATTTCCAAGAAGCATTTTTAGTGAATGGAACGCAGCAGTAACGACACTGAAAACTTTAAAATGTATTGCCAAAACCACTACTTCCCATTCTATTACGTGGAGGTGACTAAAATGGGGAACACTTTTTTGGCGGCAGATACGTTCCAACAACGTTTTTGCATCTTATTCAAATACATTTAAGCCACGTTGCTTATTCTGTTATATTTAGGAAAATAATAGTTATTATTATTATCATTATTATTATGTGAAATGTGGAAATCACTAATGGTTGAAGCAGTAATGTAGCAGCCACTGCCACAGTTGTATAATCAAATGCCGTCACATTAAAGGTTTAAGGGTTCCCAATACGTCGCCAAAACTATTACAAACACCTTAAAACTACTGTCACTTCTAAGTAATATGGGCTTGGTTGCCGTTACCTGTAATATCCACTAAATTGGAGTTATTTTTGGTATATGGTGGTAGATTTAGCGATTACTACGTAATAGCCACTTAATTGAAGTTGGGGTACCAATTTTCGTTTCTATACTCGTAATGTTACTTGGATTCGTACTGTAATAAGTAATCTGTCAGATTCATAACGTAAATTACTATTAATTTTGTCTACTAACCTGATAGGGATGAATGCCAATTGAACAAACCTTGTAATTATGACATTCTCAATAACGAATCAAATTTTTAAACTCGGATATCTGTTGCAAAATATAAGGTATGGCTGCATTGCAACATCAAAAATTGAACTATCGACAGTCACCTTGGTCGAAATGAGGCAAAATTTATTCAATAAATAATTTATATAAACAAACGGTATTAGAGGTGTAAGTGCAGGTATTAAGAACGGGAAACAACGCGGAATCCGTGTAATGCTTCATTCACTGTTTTCCGTGTAACAATACTTGCAATTATTGATATAAAGTACTGTGATACCTGCCAATTTCACTTATATAATGCAAGGAAATGAATTTCCTTAGTAATCGTCTTTTAATACCGGTGGTAAGAGCAGCTGTGGCAAACGAATGTTAATTATTTTGTCTAATGTTTTAGTAGAAAGTGAGCATTTCTTTCATTGTTTCGGTATCGAAAGTGTAAGTAAAAGTGCTTCGAAAAAATGTTTCAGAGGATTAGTTTATGTATCATTAACAATACGTATTAGTAGAACGATATTATTGAAATTAGTTTAGGAAAAAACAGACTCAGTTAAATATTTAATAAGTTTTCATTAATTTTTATTTATTTTTTGTTTTTTTTAAACAGCGCATTTTGATTTTTATAGTTGATTATTAAAAGTTGTACAGGATGATTCAGATTTTATCTAAAAAATATTTTTTAGATAAATTTTCTTAGAAATACAATTTTGTAAAAAAAATCAAAACTGGTCCACTAATAAAGTATATAAATTTCACATAATTGATGTTACAACAACTGTTAAAAATTTGGTCCACCGACGTGTCAACACATTTGGGCCCATTTCCCCCACTTTCTACGAACTAACACAAATGGTTCTGGTTCTTGTCCATTGTGAACTCGTAAGTTATTAGCAGAATACAGCCTCGTGTATGATGTACCACATTGTTGATTGGGACATTCCTTGAACTTGTTGAGCAATTTGCCTGGTACTTATTCGGGGATTCTTACACTGGGAAAACTAATGTAAATACTATCGAAAATAGTAGTCCAGCTATGTAAAAGTTGAAAATATTGCAACTATTTTTCGTTTTGCATTATGTTGTATTAACTTTAAGGCTGTAATGCCAACGCACAATAATTAACAATAATTTATAAAAAGATAACACAAGTATTTTTTTGAAAAATAACTGCGTATTTGCAATCTTGCAATTCATAAAAATTGCTACTCAGTATTTGCATTAACAAAATGTAGAAGGCATTGAAAATATCTGAAAATTATTGTGTCTACAATATTGATCCTCTATTTACTTCACAAATTAAAATGTTAATGTAAGACAATGCTATTACAAATAATAAAATTTATTTCAATAAATATTCGAAAATAAACAAATGAAATCAATTTAAATATTCTATATTTGCTTCAGTTTATTAACATTGTTGTTAAGTTGTTTTTATTTGTTTATTTTCGAATATTTCAAAATTTCAATTCTTTTCATTTAATTACCGTTTTTAATGTAATTTCTTGAAATAAATTTTATTAGTTATTGTAATAGTATTGTTATTATTTAACATTAATTTATGAAATAAATAGAGGAACAATATTTTAGATTAACAATAAATTTTAGACATTTCCAATGCCTTCTACATTTTGGTAATGGAAACACAAATTCAATAAACTTAAAACTTTTAAGACTATAAAAAATATTCTTCAATACTATTTACTTGCATTTTTACGTTTTTGTGGCACTTGTGTTGTTATAGATGCATAGTGTAAATACTGTGTAGGTAATGCGATAATTATTAATGGTGATGTGGTGAACTTACGGTATTGATAAACGTAACTTATTCCTTTGTTTACAATATAGATCCTGTATATTAAAAAGAAATCTTTAGTAAACTTGGGCAGATCTTTCTCTGGCAAAACCAACGAGAACCATTGCTGACCGTCTCATCAAAGAGTAGAAGGCAAAAGCCAAGATCTCTCTTCACAACCTTTCGATCCGTATTGCGCAATTTCCTAATAGTTACAGTTAAGCTCATTATCGTTTATTACTCTTACCGGACGCCGTGAATACACTCTAATGGTCAGACGCGTATTTGCATGCTAAAGCTTATAATAAATTAAGCGGCAATTGTTACTTCCCTGATTGAAGTAAAGGATAAATAAACAAATAGCAGCGAACAAAAGTGAAACCCATTACATGGCTATCGGTATAAATTTGATTATGAATATCTTCAGCGTTCATCTTAATAAGATTTATGCAAATATTTAGGTAAACGGTTATTTATTCAATTTATCAAGTGCCATATTGGATGAAACATGATCTCGGGGAAAGTTGACAGGTGTTAAAGCTAAATTTGAAAGAAGGTTACGAAAAGAAAATCTAAATTTGGCTGTGTAAGATTGTAATTGAACACAGTTATTGAAGATTTTGATAGATCATCGTAAACAAATTTTAAAAATGTTTTTTGTGTAAAAGAAAATGGTCTAGTCTACACATTGTAGTGTAACGTACCCGGGTTTGTTCAACATTGTTGAAAGAGGAAGTATTTGGCCAATAATCGAGAAGATTTACCTACGTTGTGTTTATTTATATTATTTATTAACTTACCTCGAATGTGCTACATATTTACGAAATTAGGGAGATTTGAGTAATTTTAAATAAAACAAAACAAATTACTAAATACACCTCGTTTATTAGTTTTCTGTCAATGGTGTAATAGCCTACCTAACCACCTATTAGTGCCGTACTCAGCCTTGAATTCACGGGGGAAAAGAGCACGACAGAGAAAACCCCGATCACAATTCAAAGAATCGCTGTCGCTGTTGCAATGGAAATAATAATTAGGACAATAATAAAAATGTATTTGTACTTCAGTACTTGAATACACGGTATTATAATCATAATTCTACATACGAAACTGAAGAGTATTTTGGTTAGTTAGCCGACTTGCGTCAGAAGGTACTGAGGTCCCATACGGGAGGCTACCCAGCTAGTAGTTGAGGGGTTGAACAAACATCTCAAGTCATATCTCATGCATCATATATTTTATCGGATGTTTGTCCAGTCACAGCAGAAAATGTTAATAGAATCACCAAGGCTCTTACAAACATCTAACAAACAAACCGCTAATTCAAGTAATAAAGTAGTAGTCGTAGATGATTAATAATAAGTAACGATACCATTTGCAACAGTATAACTTGAACTCAAGCTAAAGTTGTACGTATAATATAAACAATAAACAAACAAAGTATCGTTTTACCTTAAAATTATAATAAAATATAATGAAACTGCAATAAAATATTAAACAGACAAGAAAATAATAAAAATAACACAATGACATTTAGTCTTAAATACAATATAAAAACTAGTTATAGACCTGTAAGAACAGATGCACAACTTATCACCATTCACTATCTTCCAGCCAACTGAAGTCTTAAAACCCAACTAACTACCCGTTGAATCTCGCCCCGCGTTCCCGTGTTTATTATTGCTTCGTCTCCAGTCGTCCCTCTAGCGTATATAATATTCTATACAGGGTGTTCATTCAGCAGTACATATATAACAAAATATTTAACTAAGTGGATTCCCACTACATACACAAATTCATTTTTTGAACATAATTTATATGTTAGTTTTTTATAATTACATGTTTGAATCAATTTAAAGTATAGGTTATCTGAAAAAGCAATTCTAGAAATGCAAAAATGAGTCAGATCTCATCTGTTGTAGCTGATTTATATGTTCGTTTATGTTGAAAAGTGAATACGAATTTAGAAAATCTCTAAAATTTCGTTATGGCATGTACGTTAAGTAATTAATGGGGATGTGGTGAACTTACGGTATTGTTAAACTTGACTTATTCCTTTGTTTATAATATAGATATAAACCTACTTGTATTTCCAATTAAACTTAACATTAAAATGGTCTTCACAGACAAACAATGTTGCAATGCTTTCTTTCGTCGTGCTGCATCGGCCTATACCACATTTTCTTTTATTTTTTTTGGCACGGTTACATAATTTTTATTAGGCATTGTAGTATGCCGTATTCGTATATAATGGCATAACGCAAGCACTTGAAAAATTTAAAAAAGTCTTGTTGGACAGTTTATAAAAGCTACTAACTATAGTAGTAGTAGTCTATATTTGCAGTAGTTCCTCAACAATTGTAAAAATGGTTTTACTTTTTTCCAAGAAAGAACGTTAATTTTTTGAGGAATCCTCTATCAAGAACCAAGGAAACTTAGATAAAAACAGGAAGGCTTTTTGACCAACACAAAGATACTGCTATTTGTTTCATTATATACTAGATATAGCATATTCGTTGCTTTATTGTTAATTCGTTAAGCAGCTATCCATGAAACCGTAGAAAATCAATTGACGGGCAAGCATTTGGATATAAAATTATAAAATGGAAATGGTCAATTAAAAAATATCTACGTGTGTACGTTAGTTTAGTCCTTCACAAAGTTCATTGTAATTATTGCTCACGTAGATCCATAGGGCAAGGTTATTTTAGAAATGATTACATACTTTTAGTTTTTTTTTCACATACTTACTTGTAATTTCTTTATTATTAGGTCTCTAATATATATGTTTACTGCTCCATACTACGACACCACTGTGATTATACAGTGTGTCTACTTTTGATGGTGTATAAATCCGTAAAAACTTTATTCCTCAAGATAATCCAACAAATGTTGTTTTATTTTAAAAGGCATCGGAATCTGTTTCTTCTGATCCTGCCACTGTTTTTGAGATGGAGATCTAAGACCTGGTATGATTTTTTTCATACTCCCGAATTTCAATAAAAACGCTTAGCGATTTTTTAATTTAAAATTTGATAAGGTAGTGTTAATCAGAACCCCCTCAAAACTGCTATGTGTGAACAAATACTGTACAGAGCGTTTTTGCACCATCTATTTTTGCAATTTTAAATAGTGTAAGCCGGTCCTATACCCTCATAGTAAATATTAAAAATTATATCCGCCTTACTCAGTGTTTTAATGGAAATGGTGTTTATCCTAGACCATTTCGTAGAAAAATAAGCCTAAAAACGGTATTTCAAAATTTACTCTGACCACGCCTCCACAAATCGGTCGCCGCCACAGTGTAGACCTGTGACGTCAGACGCCGTTCGTCCGTGTACACTTAAATACAGCAGTGTGCTTTAGTTCATGTCTGTATACATTTCCATGCTTTCGGAGAACGCAGTACATACGTTTAGAAGAGTTAATTTGTCATTTGTGATATTATTAGGTGTTATTCTAGTAAATAGACATTGGTATTGAATAAAGTTGCAAAACAGACTCGTAAACTGGACACAGAAAGTGCAAATGGAAGAAGTATTGCATTACACCATTATGTACGAATAGAGCATACAGGGTGTAATAAAGAATATTTTGCTTAACAGTAGGGCGATGAAGAGCGACGAGAGGAAACATTGCAACATTGTTTGTGCAGACCATTTTAATGTATGTTTAATTAAAAATACGGGTAGGTTTATCGAAAAAATTAAAATGTAAAGTTGTAAGGATCCAGGGCGTTATAATGATTCCAAATAACATGTTCTGTAATTTAATCTGAAATAAGATGGAATAATTTTATAAATACCTCAAGCACAACCGTCTATCTGGTACTTGCCCAACAACATTGTCGCCGTAACAACTGTCACGAGCGGATTTATATTGTAAACAAAGGAATAAGCTATGTTTAACAATACCGTAAGTTTACATCACCACTAATAATTATGGCATTACCTACACAGTATTTACACTAAAACGCAAAAATACAAGAAACAAACGCTTGTTTATATCACCAATATAAAATTCATGAAAGGAAGTATGACGTTAAACAAAAATTGCGCGCGAAATCTATCACGCCGCTTACCGCCGACGTATCGCAAAATAGAGGTGTTTGACGTATTAGGGTAGGTCGGTAGGTAGGTACACAGCCGACTCAGTTATTAAAAAATATTTATTTAAACAATTTTTGTAAAATGGTTGATTTTAATGCCTACCTCCATCAGTTAATATTAATACTCCACTTTCGGTATTTTCTTGTAGTTGTTCAACATCAAATTTTAAATAGTTTTATAATTAATTTGGCCACTCTGCATCACGAACCCGATAAATATTCGAACCACTTTCATGGGAAAATTTATTCTTGTTTTCTAACGCTAGTAGAAAGCCAAGGCGGACAGTCTGTAACACCCGGTACCTACACAATTTTATCCGAACAATCATTCACGTGTACGGCGGAGTGCGTGTGTGTGCCGGTATCTTGGTTATTTTTTAATTTTTTATTACTCAATTATTATGCGCGTTTCTAACAGACCATGTAATAAACGGCTCAGATCGTTTAATAATCTTATTTACTTTCATTAACCTTCACAAGTAAATGCCGTAAAATAGCAATAAGGCTGTTCGCAGTGGTTTTTATGCGAATAATAAGCGATATGTGTTGATTCGCATTCATTTCGTGTTGTTCAATTTGATTAATAGAGAAATTTTCGGATTTACATTAAAATTTGAAACTTCTGAATGGCGCGATGGCTTTCAAGCGTGAAAATGTACGTACCTACCTGGTATTCATTAAGAATATAGTTTCTTTCGTGCACTTTTTATGCTCTAGTCACGGTTCTAAGTGTTGGAAAATCGGTTGGATACTGTTAAGTCAGCAAAGCATGGCAATCGATCGGTTTTAGCGGTATCCGACATGTATTTGTCTGACAATGAGGAAGTTTTGTTTGTTTTTAAACGGGTCAGTGTCGATTTGGGGAAGAATTTTAAATATGGTTCTTTTTGAAGATCCCCTCTATATACTATTACCCTATTAAAATAAACAGTTGACAGCTACGTCGGGTACGTATAACCGGAAGTGCTATAGCCTTGAAATTAATGTCACGGATTTTCCAATCCGTCTTTTCTCTTACTTCCAGAAAAACAATCCGTTAATTAATTACTTCTTTATTAACTACTGAACACTACTAAACACTAATTATAACTCAACTAAACACTTATTTAATTAATCGCTATCTAAATCACTTTGATATCTCCAACTAAACACTTTAATTCAGACTGTAATACAAGACTTATACAAGACTAACTAACTCGGCCGTTTATTCTTCTTTTATAGACCCAACGAATATTCCAGGTATATTCCAGTATCTCTAGATCCATGTTCTCGTACGACTGGAATGCTTCTCGTCGTTTCCACTATTTTCTGGTAACGCCTCGATTTACGCACGTTGTTTGTTTACCAGAATGGCGTAGGGGCGATCGGAGCAATCTTAGGCAATTCGCGGTGCCACAGTCGTCGGTTTGGGAGTGAGTGGGGCAAATTCCGTGACACTGCCCCCTCCTTAGGACCGATCGTCCCGATCGGATACACCTCTATACGGGGACAGACGCTCCAGATGGACGACCTTCATCTTACTCCTGGGAGTCCTCTGTATCCGGTAGACGACATCATTGATTCTTTTAATGACGGTGTAGGGGCCCTCCCAACGGTTCTGTAGTTTAGGCGATCTTCCTTTCTTCCGCGTGGGGTTGTACAGCCACACCAGGTCACCTTGTTGGAATCCGACTGTATTGGCCCGGACGTCGTATCGAGTCTTCATGCGATCGCTCTCTAGTCGCATTCGAGATCTGACTTGATCGTGTACGGCTGCTAGTCTTCGTTCTAGCTCATGGGTGTAAGTGTCTGGCTCTGTGGGCTGTTCCGCAGGACGACCAAATACCAAATCTGCGGGAAGGCGAAGCTCTCTTCCAAAGATGATCCTTGCGGGAGTCTTCCCAGTAGTTTCATGGACAGCTGAGCGGTAAGCTAACAGGAAGAGTGGAATGAGCTTGTCCCAGTCTGTCTGGTTTTCGTTCACAAACATCCTCAGATTGGTTTCTAGTGTGGCGTTGAAGCGTTCCACCATACCATCTGACTGGGGATGCAGTGGGGTGGTCCTGGTTTTCCGGATTCCCATAAGCTCGCAGACCTTTCGGAACACACCTGATTCGAAATTTCTGCCCTGATCTGAATGCAGTTCCATGGGCACACCAAATCTGCAGAACAGGTTGTTGACTAGGGCTTCTGCTACGGTCGTGGTCTCTTGATTGGGAAGGGGGTATACTTCCGGCCATTTACTGAAGTAGTCCATGGCGACTAACAGATATCGGTTTCCATTTTGAGTTTTCGGAAATGGGCCAGCGATATCAATGGCAATCCTCTCGAACGGTGCTCCTACGATGTACTGGCGCATTTTGCCTCTGGAACGGGTCTTCGGTCCCTTGCTGGCTGCACATATGTCACATTTTCGGCACCAATCTTCTACATCCGTCCTACAACTCAACCAGTAGAAACGCTCCCTAACCTTCTGTAGAGTCCTATTGATACCGAAATGTCCTCCAGTACCTCCATGTACTTCCTGCAGCACTTCCTTGACCCGGGACCTCAGGAGTAGTACTTGCTTCTTGACCTCCGTTCCGTCATTGTTCTCCCATGCTCTTTTTAGAACACCGTCTTCCAACACCAAGGAATTCCATTGAGCCCAATAACTCTTTAATGCTGGGCTTTTACTACTGACTTCAGCCCAAGAGGGTCGGTTGTTGGCTTCTTTCCAGTCTAGTAAGGGCTTGATGTCACAGTCAGCTTGCTGGTCTTCCCGAATCGCCGCTGAACTCCATCTGTCTTCAGGTTGGGCTGCTACCACCTTACAAGGAACTGATGAGATGTCCTCTTTCTTTTCAAGACTACTACAGTGTTTGCAGTTGACAGGACAGGGCCTCCTAGAAAGGGCATCTGCATTTCCATGTTTCCTGCCGGCTCGATGTTCAACAACAAAGTGATATTCTTGCAGCCGTTCCAGCCACCTGGCCATCTGTCCTTCAGGGTTCTTAAACTGCAACAGCCATTTAGGGAAGCGTGATCCGTTCTTAGAAGGAATTCTTGGCCATACAGGTATTTATGAAAGTGTTCTAGGCTCTTGACGATGGCAAGTAATTCTTTCCGAGTCACACAATAGTTCTTTTCGGCTTTTGACAGGACTTTGCTGAAGTAGCCCACTACTCGCTCTTGGCCATCTTGTATTTGGGAAAGAACTCCGCCAATTCCAATGTTGCTTGCGTCCGTGTCCACTATAAATGGTTGTCCAGGTATTGGGTATGTCAAAATCGGGGTAGTGCAGAGGGCCTCTTTCAGCGTCTCAAAGGCTTGCTGGCATTTCGTCGTCCATTCGAACGGGATGTTGTCTTCTGTGAGTTTATGAAGAGGCTTGGCAATGTCCGAGAATCCTTGGACGAATCGTCGATAGTATGTGCATAGGCCAAGAAAACTTCGAACTTGATGTTTGTCTTTAGGAACCGGCCAGTTCTTTATGCACTCTGTCTTCTCCGGGTCTGTTTTCACACCGTTTGGAGTAATAATGTGGCCTAAGTATCTGACCTCCTTTTGGAACAGACTGCACTTCTTCGGGTTCAACTTCAGGTTTCTGCTTTCAACTTCTTGAACACTTCGGACACGTTCTTCAGGTGCTCCTGGAAAGAGCGTCCCAGCACCACCACGTCGTCCAAGTAAATCAAGCAGGTCTCCCAATGCAGGCCATGAAGTACAGTTTCCATCAGTCGTTCAAAAGTGGCAGGGGCATTACATAGACCAAATGGCATTACATTGAACTGCCACAATCCATTTCCGGTAGTGAATGCTGTCTTTTCCTTGTCTTCTGGGCTGACCTCGACTTGCCAATATCCACTCTTTAAATCCAAAGTGGAAAACCATTGCGCACCAGCCAAGGTGTCCAGAGTATCGTCAATCCTCGGTAATGGGTAACTGTCTTTCTTGGTGACGTCATTTAATTTTCTGTAGTCCACACAAAATCGGGTGGAGCCGTCTTTCTTCTTGACCAGAACTACAGGAGAAGCCCAAGGACTCTGAGATGGCTCTATGGTGCCTTGATTTTGCATCTCGATTAACATCTTGTTAACTTCTTCTCGCTTGGCTAGTGGAAGTCCTCGTGGTGGCTGCTTTATAGGAGATGATGAACCAGTATCGATTCGATGCTTCACAACATTGGTTCTCCCAAAATCGCCTGGTTTAGAGCAAACACATCTTCATTTTCACTTAGCAGCTCTTCCAGTTGTTCCACCTCCATCTCTGTTAATCTTTCCTTGGCCCTATCCACGATGTCCCTTAGACATTCCGGTAGACTGGTCTTGTTTAATTTCTTCTCCATTTCGTTGTTTTCTTTGAGTGTTCTGACCATGGTAACAGGTTCACAGACTCCTACTTCAGTTCCTTTTGTAATTTTCTGTGGAAAGGTTTTCAGGTTAACTACCCGTACTATTGTCGTTTTCTCTGGTTTTAATCAGTGTGCGGCCGGTGACTATAGATTTATTGAACAAATCCGGATTACTGGGTTCCACCACTCCTACACTGCAAGACATTTCCCCATCCATTACAGTGGCAACCAATGTTTCGGTCTGACCAGGTAGTACCACATCTTCTTTAACAACGAGTCTCCGTACAGCGTTATTCTCAGTGGTGGTCGTTAGCACTACTTCCTCACCCATTATCCGTAGCGTACCAGCATTCAAATCTAAGTTCACCCCTTTGCTCGTAGTAAGTCTAGTCCGAGTATGACATTGTCCGATATATCTGCTACCAGGGCTCTGTGTTTGAATTTGACGTCTCCTAATTCTATGTCAAGCTCGCATTCCCCTTGACTGGCAGTTGTTGTCCATTGGCTGTTGTAAGGACATAACGCTTGGCAGGGCTCTTAATACGCCAATCACCAATAATATCCGGTCGTACAATAGTTCTTGCCGCTCCAGTGTCGATTACCATAGGAACATACGACCAAAAATAATGCCTTCCACTAGCAAGGAGTCAGAGTCCTGGAGACGTGACAACGTAATTTCTTCTCGTGGGGCATGGTAGGAGGACGCAGCCGGCTTTTGCCCCGTTAAGCCGGCTGAACCTAGTTTTCCTGTGCAGCTGCCGCCTGGGAATCGCGCTTTTGCTGATCCGCGACCGGGGCCCTACACTGTCTCTTCAGATGTCCCGTCTGCCCACAGTTCCAACATTGGAGAGGGCGATCTCTTCGGCTGCCAGGTTGTTCTCTCTTCGGATTGGTAGTTGGGCTGAGTTTCTCAATGACCTCCTTCAACGTTTTGATTATGTCTCCATTTGCCATACTATCGCTGTTATCACTGATGGCCCGAACTTTAACATGTCTACCGGATGCCATCTTGGCTGCCTCAAATTCCAGTGCATGCGAAAGAGCATCATTCAACGTTTTAGGTCTAGCGAGCCGTAGTGCCTGCTGTGTTTCGCAATCTCTTAGGCCGTCGATAAACACTTGGATGGAGAGCTGATCTACAAATTCGGACGGGGCTGTTGGATATGCCAATCGAACCAGTCGAGCAACGTCTGTCTCAAAATGTTGTAAATTCTCTCCACTCTGCTGGTGACGATTTTCAATTGTGCCTGGTACACTTGCTGCAGGTGTTTATCCCCATATCTCATTTCCATATGCTGTTTCAGAAGGTCATAGTTACTCTGCTGCCCAGCAGGAACTCCTTGTAAGACGTCAAGAGCTTCCCCCCGTAGAGCAACTATCAGAGCAGTAGCTTTCACAATCAGACCATTCGTTTGCGGCAGCTGCTGCTTCAAACTGGCGCAGATATACATTCCAGGAAACCCTGCCGTCGAATTCAGGAGGCTTTGTTTTCTGAGTTCGGATAACAGATCCTTCTGATTTGATTACGCCCTCCTTTCTTATTTTGTCCAGTTTATGTCGAAGCTCTTCACAGGTTCCTCTAACCATGTTTATTTCTTCGTCGATTTCTTTTCTTTGTTCTAACAGTTTCTCCTCTACTGTATTTTCTAATTTTTCTAACTTCGCCTGCATTTCGGTTGTCTGAGCTCTCATTTCCTGTTGTATTATCTGCATTTGATCTTCTAATTTCTTTTCTAACTTCTCTTGCATTATTTGGGTCTGATCTTCAATTTTATGCCCTTGTTCTTCGAATTTTTCTTGCATTGTCTTCGTCTGGTCTTCCATTTTATGCCCTTGTTCTTCTAATTTATTTTGCATTGTTTGTCCCTGTTCTTCTAATTTATTTTGCATTGTTTGTCCCTGTTCTTCTAATTTATTTTGCATTGTTTGTCCCTGTTCTTCTAATTTCTCTTGCATCGTCTTCGTCTGGTCTTTCATTTCCTGTTGCATTGCCTGCATCATTTCTAACAGTTTCGCCAGTTGTGCATCCATATTGACTTGGCTTCTAGTTACAGGCATTCACTCTATTTGGAAAGTTCTAGAATGTCCACGAATGTGTTTGTAAATGTCACCGTTGACTTCCTTACAATGAAACGAGTGCAGTGATATGCCACACTTGGGTCTTTTGTCTCACTTCCGTATAGTTCTAGAATGTTCGAGATTGTCCTTCGCGAATAACACCGTTCACTTCCTTAAGTCAAGACGAGTGCGGTGATATATCACACTTGGGTATTTGTCTCACTCCCGTACAAAGTTCTAGAATGTTCGAGATTGTCCTTCGCGAATACCACCGTTCACTTCCTTGAGTCACGACGAGTGCAGTGATATATCACACTTGGGTCTTTGTCGCACTCCCGTACAAAGTTCTAGAATGTTCGAGAATGTCCTTCGCAAATAGCACCGTTCACTTCCTTAAGTCACGACGAGTGCAGTGATATGTCACACTTGGGTCTTTGTCGCACTCCCGTACAAAGTTCTAGAATGTTCGAGAATGTCTTTCGCAAATACCACCGTTCACTTCCTTGAGTCACGACGAGTGCAGTGATATGTCACACTTGGGTCTTTGTCGCACTCCCGTACAAAGTTCTAGAATGTTCGAGATTGTCCTTCGCGAATACCACCGTTCACTTCCTTGAGTCACGACGAGTGCAGTGATATATCACACTTGGGTATTTGTCTCACTCCTGTACAAAGTTCTAGAATGTTCGAGATTGTCCTTCGCGAATACCACCGTTCACTTCCTTGAGTCACGACGAGTGCGGTGATATATCACACTTGGGTCTTTATTCCACCCGCGCACAGGGTTCCAGAAAGTTCTTCAAACTTCCACTCAAATCCCACTTTGTGGACAGGGTTCCAGAAAGCTCTTTAAAACTTCCCGTTAATTCCACTTCCGACACCAAATTGTCACGGATTTCCCAATCCGTCTTTTTTCTTACTTCCAGAAAAAAAATCCGTTAATTAATTACTTCTTTATTAACTACTGAACACTACTAAACACTAATTATAACTCAACTAAACACTTATTTAATTAATCGCTATCTAAATCACTTTGATATCTCCAACTAAACACTTTAATTCAGACTGTAATACAAGACTTATACAAGACTAACTAACTCGGCCGTTTATTCTTGTTTTATATACCCAACGAATATTCCAGGTATATTCCAGTATCTCTAGATCCATGTTCTCGTACGACTGGAATGCTTCTCGTCGTTTCCACTATTTTCTGGTAACGCCTCGATTTACGCACGTTGTTTGTTTACCAGAATGGCGTAGGGGCGATCGGAGCAATCTTAGGCAATTCGCGGTGCCACAGTCGTCGGTTTGGGAGTGAGGCAAATTCCTTGAAATTAATTTTGTTAAAAAGTTGAGAGCAACAATGTGGGTACAAATTTTTGGCAAGCAATAATTACTGTTTTTCTGTGAACTTCTAATGAACTTGTATCCTGTATGTTTAATTAATAATAATAATATCTCTACCTACTTGCGCGGGAGAGGGGGCGGCATATTATTCTTAAGCAGGTCGTATTTGTGCTCAGGAACGACTTACGTTGGTAGGCCCTAACCACCATTCAGTGCAGGAATGAGGGAATCCTGGGAAACCTCATTAGTTAAGGGGGTAGTCAAATGTCAACCGGTATCAATCTCTCACATTGACACAAGCCAACATTCTTTCACCCTACCATACCCGAAGAGAGGGTGCCAATCCTCTATACGAATATAGCTTATATACATTCTACGGGGGTCGAACCCACAGCGATCTAGTCACCTCGATTGAGGCCATAAACCGCGCGACCACTGACCGATCCTATATAGAGGGACATAATCTTCCAAGAACATTCTTCCTTCCACCCTACCATATCCGCAGAGAGGGTGCCAATCCTCTCCACGAATATAGCTGATATACGGTCTACCATCGGTGGGACTCGAACCCAAAGCGGTCTAGTTACATCGATTCAAGTACATTCATTTAAGTAAAAAATAGGTTTTGTACATTTATCAACCTGTAACTTCTTATTACTATTAATTTACCTTTTTAAGAGTTACTTCCGTATCATGCTTCCAACAATTTTAATTTATGTTCGTATTCGTAGTAGGTGGTGTTAAAACAACTTACAGTCGTTGACCAATGACATTGTAACACCCACCAACTAGATTTTGCCTAAAAATGATGTTATTATTAACAAATATGCTTTGATCTGAGGTAACTGAACCTACAGCAAGCTATTTTTACATGTGTTTCGTCTTGAACTGTACAGAGTTTTTTTTAATCGAAAATCATCGCGGGAATTATTTTTTACATAGGGAAAAGTTTTCTGTCGAATGACTTCTTATTTCAACACTGAAATTGGTATTTAGAAAAATTGATTGAAATGCGACT
The DNA here is from genome assembly GCA_025584915.1 of Monochamus saltuarius. NCBI lineage: Eukaryota > Metazoa > Arthropoda > Insecta > Coleoptera > Cerambycidae > Monochamus > Monochamus saltuarius. The sequence goes on from CM046729.1 coordinate 34,609,410, forward strand.
TCTAGATGCAAGTTATGTTTTTTAAACTGGAATAACTAGTATTTTTGAAATCTGAAGTCTTTCTGGTATTTAAAATATAAATTATTTCATACATCTTCAAAATAAAAGACATTTTAATTTACATCAACACTATGCCACCACCAATTTACAATCGAATCTATTCATTAGATTATTATAAAATTTGAACTAAATAACAATAATAGAAAATTGATTAATTAAATCTGATTGTAAATCAAATATTTTATTATTAATAAAAGCCTTCTTTTGGTATAGGATCTTAAATTTAAAATTATTATTTCTATTCACATATTTATTTTAATTGTTGAGGTATTATTTATAACTCCGTTTTTTTATTAAAGGAATTAACTGTTATCTAAGATTATGATGTATGTTTATGATGTAACTAGGAATCGTTGCTTGAATTTGTTTTTGAATGTATTTTTGGAATGTGTAGACTATTATGATTGTTTTTTATGTGTTCCTGTAATACATTTTTATTCAGTATGCCTGGTTACAAAATATATTCAATTCTGGAAAAACAACTTTACTAGTAAATAACAGAAGAATGTTTAGTGCCTATCCATTACCCTTGACATTAAGAACGACCAGAATCCTGAGGGTTTGTTATTTCGTTTTACATAATGTTGATCACCACGTTTGTATTATACGAATAGTTCATTGCCGTCTACTGATAAGTTTAAAGTAATTCCGGTTATTCATTTACATTTATGAATATTTAAATGTAAAACTTTCGTTACGTTTTAAACTTGAGTTATTTACTGTTATTACTAAATTTGACTTTCTGTATACAGAGTGATTCATTAATAATGAGACAAAGCTAAAGGGCATCAGCAACATTCGGATAAGGCATATTTGGCTTAATCGCTCTATTTTGAGGTCAGCAACATGCCCTTAAGCTGTGTTCCATTATTAATCAATCACTATATACAGGGTGTTTTTAAATGAAGCAGCAAAAATGATTCCTTATGTGTTTCTTTTAAATGGCATAACATTTTTGCAGCTTAGTCTATCGATCTGACTATCAAAACAATCGATTCTCCTACAACACAAAAGTTAGGACAATACGATGATGCTCCCAGTATGGTACTACTATAACTAATTATATGCATTAGACGAAATCTAATAGTAATTCCTAGTTTTAAGTTTCATTGATTTGAAAGAGTTTGTAAATATTTTGAAAAATATTACATTCTGGGGCCACTATTTGATGTAGATGTAGCTTCATTAAGATAAGTTTATGAGCTTACATTTATATTATTTTTTTTCCTAATTTTTAATCATAAAATGCGCTGGCCAATTATTGCGGGCTAATTTCTGGACGCCCTGTATAAGAACAAATAAATACATTCTTACATCGAGAGGTTATTCTACTTGTTTTTCCAAATAGTATCGTAATTTCTACGTAGGTGTTTGCATGGATATTTGCATATGTTTATATTTATTTATGGTAACATAATTGACCATAAAATTAATACCTACATATGCTACAATAATGTCTATAATATTATACTTATCCTAGTAGCACCAATACCCATTTAACCACATAAATAAGGAGAGTAGAACTTCGTAATAAATCACATTTTAAAGATGTATACAGAGATTCTTTAGTGTGTAGTGTTTATCTAGGCTTCCTTAATGATGTACCATAAAACATTTAATTTTAATAATAGTTATATAGGGTGTTTCTTAACGCCATTGTATGTATTTGTATTGTATTCCAAACCGATTAACAACAAAATTGATTAATTTGATCAAGCGCATTTTTACAATACTTATTACATTACTTAAAATAATAAAAAATAATGAATTGCATTACTTTACTATGACCTATTATAACAAAGTGCAGTTCGAATCCGTGCAAAAATTCCACGAGTAGTTCACATCACAACCAGCTATAATTTGTTGACGTTGTTGAATAGTGTTGTGGTTAGTGCGTTTCGTTTTTCTCTAGTGCTTGCTTGATATTTGTGAGTCTACATAAACAAAAATGGAACAATGTATAGTAACCATGACTAGCTGCATGGCATGTTAATTTTTGGCGATTCTCAGCAGAACTCTGTGGCTATGAGCCGTTTGTACAGTAAGGGCTTTTCACAGGCAGCATAAGTAATTGTGAGCACTGTTTTGTGAAAAGAGCTCTAAGAACCATTCACAGTACGTATGTTTAGGTGTACTTGTAATTATTATGTACAACCACCTGGCATGGTATCTGTGCGACATTGCCACATATTTAAGACCTGTTTGCTGTTACCGTTGATCAGAGAAAACAACTTGTCAAATATGTTTTGTTTGCCACAAATATTCCGGATACCCTGTATAAAATATTTTTAATATTTGACATCATTGCTCAATTGAAAAAGTATACTGTGGGACAGTACTTGCCGCAATTTTATTATTATTTTCATTCTTTATATTACCTTTTCCTCGGTTTTTTATTTTAATAGGTATTTTTTATACTGTTTTGTATAACTACGAAAAAAAATCGTTAATGAGATAAGTAAGTATTTAAATTAATCTAGTTAAAGTGAGATTCGTTCCGTGTAGTTAAAACTGGATTTTTTTGTCACCTTAACATATTTAGGTATTTACATTTCAGTAAGCAAATTTGGGAAAAAATGTTTATGGTCAATTTCTAACGATTTGGTAATACAATTTTGTTGCTATATTTCAAGTTATGGGAAAAAGGAAAGTTCGTATTTTATCGCTTGCTGACATTTATGCCTGTTTCACATAATAACACTGATACAAAAATTCAAAACCTCAGACTTTGTAATACGGTTAGTTTTTTCTCCCCTGCATAATAATTTGCTTAATATGTAAAATGGTATAATTTCTACACGTATCAGTTTCAACCACAATTTAAAAAGGATTTTATTTTTGAATATTAAAATATCGATATCACGGTGCGGTTTCTTTTATTTAAAAACAAATTCAGTGCAGTTTCTTAATAGCATGATTTCAATGCCTACTGAGAATAAACATCATGCCGCACTTTTTGAACTGTACAAGATGTCCCCAAATTTTAAAAAATACTTTATTTTGTTAATTATTTACTAAACAAATAAATATTTTTTGTTCATACTTGGTATGCAGTAATCATAAAATGTTAATGTTTTGATGTAATAATAATAATAATAATAACGCGGGCCGCATTTGCGCCCAGGAACGACTTACGTTGGTAGGCCCTAACTACCATTCAGTGCAGGAATGAGGGAAACCTGGAAAACCTCATTAATTAGGGGGGTAGTCAAATGTCAACCGGTATCAATCTCTCACATTGACCCAAGCCAACATTCTCACCCTATCATACCTGCAGAGAGGGTGCCAATCTCTCCACGAATATAGCTTATATACGGTCTACCGTCTGCGGGGGTCGAACCCTCAGCGATCTAGTCACCTCGATTCAAGTACTGACGCCTTAAACCGCGCGACCACTGATGTGATGAATAACATTTTTGAACTAACTCCAGTGGCGTAGGCATGGGGTAAGGTTTACTCTCGACCCACCTAAACTTCTACTCTATTGGTGAAAAGTGCAAATATTCAAATTTTGTTTATTTTCTGGAGTTTTTCAGATATTTTGACTTTTTCTAATATAGGTTATCTTATCGGATTACCAAGACCTTACAGTATTGACAGGTATCATGTCAAATTAGTTCAAAATAAACCATTCACATTTCTGTGTTAAATTATTAAGAGAGTGAACCGTTTCTTCTATTTAAATACGGGAATAATAAAAAAAACCTAGTGCTGTCAGCAAAAAATAGCCCGAGACATACCTATTCAGTGATCATTGATAAACAATCCGGTAAACCGAGTCTTGACCTACCGTATTTAGGGCAGTAACCTTGTGTTTAATGTCTACTCAATGATAAGCGCTGCAGAGCTGCAGAACCGGTAAATAATAATAGAAACAAACAATAATTAAATTTGCAGTTTTATGAACACCCTACGTAATCAATATGAAATCATGAGAATTTTATAATAAATGTCCAACTGCAGTAATCAGCTCCGACATCGGATAGGCTGTAATCGGCACAGCTAAAAAAGTTGGCAGTTCTAAATTCCCGTTTAATACGTTATCGACGGAATGAGTCGAATATAGTTCGGGTCCGAGCCCGCCGTCGACTGCATATGGAACAGATGCGGCCGGACTTCTCTCCCTTCTTCATCCATTGTCCTCCCTTCAGTTAGTGACATTATGACTGAATCACCCTGTATAGAAATTTAAATAATTTTTTTGCGCATATATAGCAGGAAAAGACAATTATGAGATATAGGCTATATAACAGGATACAAACTTGTTATATCTTAATGGAACGTCTTGTATATTTTTACGCGTGATAGAACTCTTTAGAAATATGTTATACTTACACAACATTTAGTTTTCACGATTTACGAAAAATAAAAACAATGAATTTGACATATGACAATTTTTTTTGTAATTTTAATTATTATATATCTTCTTATTTTAAGTATACTGTGTTATATTATGGTAGTCTTTAAAATTATACCAAAAAAACTATCGTCTTTTTAATATTTCGCTTATTTTTTTGCGAAGCCAAATACACTTTAGAATTAAGAGTTAAAAAACGTTTGGAAATTGAACCACCTTCAATCTGTATTTTTATACAAACACACTTCTAGCATACTATAATGGTACTTGATTATCTAGCAATAATAAAAATTTTCTCGGTGGCATCAATCTTGGAAAATGCGTACACCAGTCACCAGTTACCATTCAGTCGTATGCTTTTCCACACTCTACTTATTAATATGTAGGTGTTGTTCGTAACCCTGAAACGCGCTGCAAAAGCACAATTAAAATTCACAATAGCACAATAACTTAAAATTAGAGCAGCGTAATGTGATCAAGGACTGATTTCAGCAAACAACGAACGAATTAATACTGCTAAAATATCGAACGTGTTTCATTTATTATAAAGACTTACTACACAATAGTGGTTTTTGTAAAAAGGACTGTAAGTATATAAAATGTTACATAAGCATGAAATACTTATAAAACTTAATAGCATAATTATATTTTTTATTTATCATATTTCATTTCACAATAATGTTAAATTGTTATGTCTGTAGTGCGATGCTCGGTTGTTTCTTTTTTTCCATAAAATAATTGAAATCATTTTGAAAAATTAGTCAATGAATACCCTTTTCAATTTTCCGATATCTCCTAAAATAACATAAGATACGACTGATGATATTTTGACGTAAAAAATCTAGTATGTTTCCATGGGCCATTACTGATGGACTACCCTGTATACAGTGTGTCCACGGATGGAATTGCCAGATGGAGAAACATTTTTGTTTTTGACATTATCGAAAAATGTCACTCTTTATAAAAAGTTCTGCTTCTCGAAAAAATGAGACTGCCATAGAAACGTCTTAGATCAGATATACAGGGGGCTCATACATTAAGAAAACACACAAAAAATACTCAAGAGAAAAGTGCCATTATTTATGTAAAATAATAAATAATGGTATTTCTCTCTTCACTTTTTTTAATTTATGAGCACCCTGTATATCTGATCTAAGACGTTTCTATGAGTCTTATTTTTCGAGAAGCAGAACTTTTTATAAAGAGTGACATTTTTCGATAAAGTCAAAAACAAAAAACTTTCTCCTCCTGTCAACTCCATCCGTGGACACACTGTATATACTTTTATAATTCGTACTATGGCAAGTGTAATCAAATAGACTGATTGCTTCACCACGGCATTACAAGAAAAACAATACTTATATTAATCTTGCTGTAAATTTATCTCCAACATATGGTAGGTACGTGATACAAGTGTATGCAAATGCAAATAGAGAAACTGTATTTTTACGTGGCTTTATCGCCGGCTTCCAAGACTATCTGCTAAAGTAAAAATTATTATTTCCTGCGAGGGGCTCGAAAACCTGCATATTTCTGTCCGATAGAGAAAGCAGTTAATTATTGATTGCCTCTATCGGTAATTCATAATTCTTACACTATCGTTAAGGCAACCGAGTTACACCGGATGATCGTTATCGCAACGTTATAAAAAAACTTTCACATTTGTCCAGATAGATTATCGCGTTTGATAGAACTTTTTCCTATCTTCTTTGGAATACCAAACTGTTACGTCATATATTTTACCGTACATTTTCATCTGACACGTGTATCGAGAAATTGTTGCCAGTGCGATTGCTCTGGAGAAGAAAAAACGTTCAGTTTGGGTTCAAGGCTGCATTTTGAGACGTGAAGAATTAGATGCTTGTAGTTAATTAATGTCAGAACTCACTGTTAAGGATACAGCCCAATTTTTTGAGAAAGAAAAACTATTTTATAAATTTAGTCATATATATAGTAAACCAGCAAGATACCGTTTTATATATGTAAAGCTGTTACATGTGAGAGCTGCGTTATCCGTTATATTTTTCTCCCTTAGATGTATTGCCACTGTCTCTCTCCATCGCTTCCTCGGTCTCCCACTTTTTTCTTGTAGTTAAGTTTACTCCCTACAATTTTTTTAACTGTCCTTTCATCTTCCATACGTTTTTCGATGCTGTAAGTATCTTTGGTACCTGGTATATATAGTTCCTCATTATTTCTCCATACATAGTCTTCGTCCGTCTTTTTTTGTCTCTAGAATTCTTAAATCTTTCTTTCCTACCTTGATATATTTTCTCTTGACTTTCGACTTCAAAATTATTTTGTACATTCTAAATTTTACTCCTCTGGACAATTTGTTCTTTGTTGTTTCTTGCTCCTCGTTACACTTAGCTGTTATCAGCGCCCCCAAATACACATATTATTGAACTTCTTCAAACTCCATCTCTCCGTGCTGCGTTCTCACTTTGAAATTGGTATCTTGTTTCTGTTTTCCTATTCTCTTACTTACTTTTTTCTTAATTTATCTGCAATCCCAATTTACATGCCTCCTCCACAAGTTTTATTGTTAGTTTTTCTAATTCCCCACTATCTCTTGCAAGTATGGTGACATTATCTGCATAACTTACTATTTGGTGACTATTAAACAACATGCATCCTTCTCTGTTCAACTGACTATCTGTTATGACCTTTCCTAGTACTAAATTAAAAAGAAACGTTGAAATTGGATCTATTTCTGAGTGTGTCTCAAAGTTTTTCAGTTTCTCTGTGTCGATAGTAAAACCTTCTACACTTTTTATTCATACTTTGCCTTTAGTATTTTCAATAGCCTAATCAGTTTGGTGGGTATCCCAAATTGTTTCAATATTTTACTTAATTTATTCCTTTTGACAGAATCATATACTTTCCTGAAATCCACGAATAAGACTATTGTTTTAATCCCATATTCATAGCATATAGTAAGGATTTTCTTCACCATGAAGATTTGGTCCGTTGTTGACCTCGGTTTTCTAAAACCTGCTTGATACTCTCCCTTTTGTAGTTCTGCTATAGGTTCTATTCTCTGTTTTATTAACGTTGACATGATTTTATACCCCATATCTAGTAATGATATACCCCTATAATGTCTGCAGTCTGCTGCATCTCCCTTTTTTATAATTGGCATAATCATAGCATCTCTCCAACCTTCAGGCATACATTCACTTCTAAAAATCTTAGGACCATTTCGTATATTCTTTGTCTTAAATCCTCTCCTGCGTACTTAATGTTTTCTGCTGTTATTTCGTTTTTTCCTGGACTTTTGTTATTCTTTAAAGCTTCAATAATTGTATCTATTTCCTTTTTGTAGGCTCTTCCACTCCTTCATCCTTTATCAGTATCATCTTCTCCGGTTTCTTTCCTTCCGTTTCTACCACAAAATGTTACAACATGGTTTTCATAATAAAAAATTGAAAAAAAAAATGTACAATTCCAATGTTCAAGTTTGGAAACCTTTCTGTGCGGACACTGTACTTATAATCACATTGTACATTGCAGCTCTTTACATCTGCGAAAACAATTTTGTTTTTTTTTAACCATAATTTTGATGCATGGTTAGGTTCATTGCTAGATTTATATAATTTTTTTATGAGCTGAAGGTCCCTCATCAAGTGCTCACGATTTTTAGAATGCCAACCAGTTTTTTCCTTACAATAAAGCGGTAGCCTTTACTTACATTAGATAATAAATCTCATTGTTTATTGGTAATTATCAAATACCCTCCTACCATGTAATTGTTCATACTTTTCCACAGATCGCAACATTGTCTTGTAAGACAATAGGAGTAATTATGTAAAGCTTGCCGAATTTTGTAATATTTAATTAGTGGTAGGCACAGTTTCTGTGAGAACGGGTACGTAGGATACATTTGAGGTATCTACACACATTATTTTTCTGCGGAACAATTGAGCGCTTAATGAGATGGCGTTTAACGCAATTATGGTAGTTTATTTAGTTTGAAAAGTTTTAAAATTAAATAAACCACTGAAAATGCCACTACCCTCATTCTTGGAGCAATTCTTGGTCAGTGGTCGCGCGGTTTAAGGCGTCAGTACTTGAATCGAAGTGACTAGATCGCTGTGGGTTCGACCCCCGCAGCCGGTAGACCGTATATAAGCTATATTCGTGGAGAGATTAGCACCCTCTCTGTGGGTATGGTAGGGTGGAAGAATGTTGGCTTGGGTCAATGTGAGAGATTGATACCGGTTGACATTTGACTACCCCCCTAATTAATGAAGTTTTCCAGGTTTCCCTCATTCCTGCACTGAATGGTGGTTAGGGCCTACCAACGTAAATCGTTCCGGCCTGCTTAATAATGATATGCCGCCCCCTCTCCTGCACAAGTGTTCGACTTCTGGCTAATCCTCGTGATTAGAATGAATAAAAATATAATTTCATTCGTCAATAAACGAGCAAAGACCAACATCTCTTCTCCAATAGAAATCAATTGACATTTTTCATTCAGAATCCTTGTCCTATACATATATTTTTTTAATAATTCCTCAGACCTTCCTCTATCAATAGCTAAGGCATATTTCAAATTGTTAATTACGAAAACGAATTAAACAACTTGCATAATCTAACGCCAACGCTCAAATGTCAAGGTTATTTAACAAACATCAAAATCCACGGTTAACTAGATTTTTGAGAATATATGATAATGATGATTTTAATTTGACAGATTAATATGAGCAGCTAATGCTATTAACGACCTTTATTTATTAATTTAAGCTATACATTAATATATTTATTTATAACATAACAAAGATGACATCAAATATATCCTTGCTTATTCCAAATGCGATTTTTAAGAAATGTCTACAGCCTTAAGGTCGCCGTATTTCTCGCCGTAAAATGATCAAATTTACGGTGTTTTTTAGGTACAGAAATCACTAAAAATTTAACACATAGAGCAAAAGTAATATCGAAAATAAAATGATTGATGTTTTGTTTATCCACTTTTACTATTTAAATTTTCCTCAAATAATATAATAACTTTTAAAATGCGTTTGTATGACACACTTTATTTTGCTGTTTTAACCCCACATTTTAACAATTATTTTTACATACTTACAAACAATCTTATATGGAGAATAATGTAAGTTTATGTTATAACAATATTTAAATTTAAAAAAATACGTATTTCTGTATCTAAATCATTGTTGGTTAGACCGCTCTCTGTCGTTAAATATTCGTTTTGCTTCAGTACCTTTGAATATTTGCAGGTGACATGATTTGAAGAATAGTGCGCCCTTAATTGAGTTCATCTGTCACCTTTAACTACTAGTTCACTACTCATAAAAGAAGATAAATCAATTCACTGTTCCTATACCTACAACCTTTTACTTTAAAAGCGTTGAAGTCGTTAAAGTAAACTTTTCCCCCTTTTGACACAGTCACTTTCCGGTGATGTACACGGAGCTACGGAGCGGAAGAAAAATCATCAAGCGTGTCGCATAATATTATTGTCTTCCGCAACTTAAACCGACGGCGAAGGAAAATAAAAGAAACATTTTGTTAGATATACATAACTATTTGTTTTAATGTTTCAAAGAAAGACACAAAATTACGCCATTTGGCGTTGCAGGCTGAAACAAAAACTTTAGTATTGTTGCAGGTAGTAATTGGACTATGAAACAGCTTCAAAACAAAATCAAGTATATCTACTAAAATCGGTTAATGTAGTCAGAAGTTTTCCAACTTTTTCTACAATATGATTCAGCAGAATACACATAAAGGATGAACTTAGGAAAGGTGTGTGTCCATTTTTCTTTTGTTTGCTTTTAAATGTAAAAAAAATATTCGTTGAAGTTCATGTAAAAACTCCATAAAAATAGACAATTTCATTAAATATTTTAAGCATAAAATCGTTATACTTTGGCAATATAATACTAACGCTATCTAAGTAGAACTTTTTAGTATCCAATAATGCATAATCTTTTTTAGTAACTTTAAAATTTCATCGACATTCCATCATTTTGGGTCACAAATATCGCCACCTTAGTGAATACAGGGTGTTAAAAAAAGAGTGTTAAATATTTCAGGAGGTAATAGCATGAACCAAAATAAGCAGAAACGTCTTAATAAACATGGGTCCGCAAAGTAACGGTTGCGGAGATATGGACCACTATTCGTTTTTCAAACATTTTATTTTATTAGGAATAAACCGACAAAGGAAGCTTTTAACAAACAAAAAACAAAGTTACAGAAGATGTTCAAAATGCCCTCCGTCCATTTCCAAGCAGGCACGACATCTTCGTCTCAACGATATTCGAACTCTTTCGAAAACACCCTCCTTGGTTTGGATTTCTTGATACTTTTGATTAATCCGTAGCTGCAGCTCTTTCAGGCTATTTACAGGAGTACCATACACTAGTGTCACAAAGAAATCTATAAGGTTCAGATCAGGCGATCTTGGAGGCCATAAAACAGGTCCGGCCCTTCCTACCCATCTATGTGGAAAAGTTTGGTGTAAATGCTCTCTAACGGTCATGGAAAAATGAGCTGGAGCACCATCATGATGGAACCACATGTGTTGCTTCTGATTCAAAGGAATGTCAAGAAGTCCAAACCAAGGAGGGTGTTTTCGAAAGAGTTCGAATATCGTTGAGACGAAGATGTCGTGTCTGCTTGGAAATGGACGGAGGGCACTTTGAACATCTTCTGTAACTTTGTTTTTTGTTTGTTAAAAGCTTCCTTTGTCGGTTTATTCCTAATAAAATAAAATGTTTGAAAAACGAATAGTGGTCCATATCTCCGCAACCGTTACTTTGCGGACCCATGTTTATTAAGACTTTTCTGCTTATTTTGGTTCATACTATTACCTCCTTAAATATTTTACAATCTTTTTTTAACACCCTGTATATTTGAAACATGAAGTAGACGTAACGATAAACTTCATATATCCTTAGTCTTCTGTACTGAAAAAACCATGACAACTTCAGTTCATGCCTTCATGATCTATGTATGATACTTATATAGAATTAAAATAAATTGGAGTTTACATCAAATATCTTCACGACAACGTCTTTATTATAATATTCCATGAATATAATTTGTTTGTGAGAATTTGATTAATTGTTTTAATAAATAGTTGTTTTGACTAACACGCGATTATATACCTACCGATATTTTTTTCGCAAGGACCTCTTGTATCTGAATATCCAGTGGTGTATGATGACTCAGAAAGCCGCACAACCTGTTTTAATGGCCTGAAATGCCTCACTGAAACATATACCGGGTGTTTCAGTTAAGATCACCAAATTTGTAATTTTTGTATAAAACATATACTTGGTTTTTCCTTAACATACGGTGTATAATATTGCAATTTAACTAAACAGGCAAAGCTGTATACAGGCCTTCAAAGTGGGCCAAATATTTTGAAAAAAATGAATAGCTCTGAATTGTTTCATTTGGAATAACCAAAATTGATACATGATTTATGTTTATTATTGATCTTCTTTGACTATGAATTCAAGTAAATAGAAAGCACTACAAGATGTTCATTGAGGGTGAACCACCCCTAAAATTATAACAAACTTTATTTCCATTGATCGAATTTAAAAAGAATGATAATATCCAGCGTAGAGTTAAATTTAAGACACCTTTTTTACTCTTGTTAAATTTTAACAAACTTGAAAGTTTTCAAGAAAAAAATGAATTAATTAAAATTGTCAGAAGAAATCAAAACGTCAGTGTTAGACTTTGTCTTTAAAATTTGACAGGGCATCAAACACGGAAATTTTCACCCATTTATATAAATGGAGTCCAAGAAACACTTATTTTCCTGCAGGAATTAGCTCATGGCAGAAATGACAAGATCGGTTCTGTCTCTTCTTTTTGTTTTACCAATTATGTGCCTTACTGTTCGCCAAGCAAGACGCCTTGCCTCGCATGTCTCTAATTTTCCGGTATGACGGCAATTGTATAACTCCATATCATCATGCGACCGAATAACGTGACGACGTAATGGTAGAACGTCTAGTTTTGAGTCACGATGGTCTTGAACGGTTTTTCGAACTGTATTTTCCTCCGGCGTATAGTGGATAGGTCATAAGGTCCGCGATAATTGACAAATGAAATACAGAAACGATAATGAGATACCACAGTTTCCTCAAATTAATAGTTATTTATTGTATCAGTGTTCTAAGTAGAGTTTTGTCCGCGCAATAATGTTTATAATAATAATAATAATAAAAGGTCTTTATTAGTGTTTACGAAGAACACACAATATCTGGGCGAAGTCTAGCTTTCGCTACTCTACTTAACCCAGTATAAGGTACAAAAAAATATAAACATAACAAAAACAACTTAATGCTACTATTACAATCATTACAATTCAAATATATTTTATCATTAGCACGTTACTGACAAGATAAGAAAAACTCTTTAATTCTTTTACGAAAACTGTTCACAGATAGAATCTTTAGTTCATCATTAAGGCTATTATAAATTTTAATAGAGTTGTAAGTAAAAGATCTTGTAAATACCGCCGTGGAGTACCTTGGAGGAGATAATTTAAAATTATATCTAGTTTGAACTGGGTGTTTCATACATAAAAATAAACTTATTTCGAAGATAAGAAGGAGTAGAAGATTGAAACAAACGATACATAATATTAAGCCTATGCAACTTTTTTATTTTAGCTTATACTCTATCAAACCTCTTCAGACCAAACACAAATCTGCAACACGAGTTCTGAGTTTTTTGAATTCTATACTTTGTTACACTGTCCAAACACGGAAAGTAAAGTATAAGGCAGTAATTTACAAAAGATAAAACCATTGATTCGGCCAGAGACTTCCTCAATTCAAATGTCAGCCAAATAAGATTTTTTAATTATCAGTGATATATACTCATGAAATCTAAGTCGGCAGTCAAATATAATGCCAAGATTTTTTTGCGGGTATAAATTCATCATCAAGCTTTAACACAAGTTGAGTTTTAAGTATGTTTAAATGCGAGAACGTTAGTTTAATATTCTTAAGTGGATAAAAGGCAGTTAAAACAGGAATGTAATACAACGTTTTATCCATAATCACATCACAATCATATTTGTGGTCAGAATTATTGGAATTTAATAAACAAATATTCATATGACTTGATATTTCTTAGTACTCAATGAAACATGGTAGGTTTTGTTATACCTCCAAGTTGCTATGGTACGTTGTTTATTATCATATTCTATATTCGTGGAGAGATTGGCACCCTCTCTGCGGGTATGGTAGTGTGGAAGAATGTTGACTTGGGTCAATGTGAGAGATTGATACCGGTTGGCATTTAACTACCCCCCTAATTAATGAGGTTTTCCAGGTTTCCCTCATTCCTGCACTGAATGGTGGTTAGGGCCTACCAACGTAAGTCGTTCCTGGGCGCAAATGCGGCCTGCTTAATAATAATATGCCGCCCCCTCTCCCGCATAAGTCTTCGACTTCTGGGCTAATCCTCGTGATTAGAATGAGGGGTAGAGATATTATTATTATTATATATTATAATTATTCAATCAACAGTTCTGTCTGAATTTGGTAAAAATGCAAGAAAGTATTTGTGTTCCTGTGGCTGTTTTCGAAGAAGCTCAAGAAGCAATTTCCAGCGAAATCCAGGGAACGAAAAAGTATTCGCCGAGTTTAACGAATGGAGGAAAAAAACGGAGAGTAATGACAATAAATGAAGACGTCATGTTATCTTTTCTTTTAAATTTGAAGAAATAATATGCAATTTCATCTATAAAGGTCTACACAAATATAGACATTGCAAAATATAGCAAGCTTGCTGCTTATTTGAAGAGTGAATCGGAAGGATACAAAGCAAAAAAAACTACAGTATTGGAAAGAGCACATATTGAAGAATTTTTGACTGGGGCTACCGATAATAATGGGGATTTCTGGTACCTGTAGATGCTGCTTATTGACAAATTTGAAAATTACTGACATACAGTTGGCAGTTTACTTGTTTCAATACCTGACACGAAGACGGGTATTTCAAGAAAAGTTACAATTGTAGAAGAAGGATTTTGCGTGATGCTGTTGAAATATCCAGAAAATATACTTCTCTGCGCTGAATTCACTTAACACAAGACAGATTCTTTTTAAGATACATCAGTCAAAAATATACTTTTCAAGCTGTTGAATCAACACATTGGCAATTACTTTACACATTGCACATATTGAAGAATTTTTGACTGGGGCTTCCGATCAAGAATATTTAATACAAAGTATTTAAATATTTAAAAAATGGAAATGGAGAATGAACTGATAATCTTCCAGTATTAGAAATTTAGAAATAATTCAGCTAAAAGATCTCATAATTCTGCAATATTTGAATCGACGCTTTCCAGATATGTAATTGGGTTGGTACCTTTGCTTAGCCTCCATGCTGTCCAAGTTTCAACCCATTATTATTATTTCTTGGGATAGTTCGAAAAATATTTCAACAACGGCAGCAGGTATCTTGGATATTATCGTCTATCTTTATCGGATCGGTCAGTGGTCGCGCGGTTTAAGGCGTCAGTACTTGAATCGAGGTGACTGGATCGCTGTGGGTTCGACCCCCGCAGCCGGTAGACCGTATATAAGCTATATTCGTGGAGGGATTGACACCCTCTCTGCGGGTATGGTAGGGTGGAAGAATGTTGGCTTGGGTCAATGTGAGAGATTGATACCGGTTGACATTTGACTACCCCCTAATTAATGAGGTTTTCCAGGTTTCCCTCATTCCTGCACTGAATGGTGGTTAGGGCCTATCAACGTAAGTCATTCCTGGGCCCAAATGCGGCCTGCTTAATAATAATATGCCACGCCCTCTCCCGCACAAGTCTTCGACCTCTGGGCTAATCCTCGTGATTAGAATGAGGGGTAGAGATATATTATTATTATATTATTATCTTTACGGTCATCTAAAGGTCAATCATTTTTTCTAATTAAGCTACCCTGTATATTTTACGGTGAACCATGAAAAACAGATCATTCTATATTGTGTTATAGATTTTAACATGTTTGATGAAAATGGAAGTTTGTTATTTTTTATTTTCTTTCTTAGTGCTATAAATATGTCTGAAACAAAAAGCGTATACTTATCAAATTATTTTGTCACTGCAGTATTTTGGCTGTTAATTTGTTATGCTTTTAATTAAATATAACACATTTACAAATTGTAAACACGCACGCTACTGTTGATAAATTTATTTCATCGTCACTAGCCACTGCTTAGAAGAAAGATGACTGACATACATGTACTTATTTGTATCTATAGGCCATCGAGGTAATCGTATGTACATGAATGCTCGTACATGAACGTACAAACACATATGTCTCTGTCTGTATAATATTGTAAATACAATTTTTTTTCTATTGATCCATGTCATTCGCTTTTCCGGATTGACTTTTGCTATTAGGTATATGTTATTAATGTTTTTATTTTGAATTGAATTGAAAATTTATTAAAAAACAGAAATGTTTACAATACAAGTGTGTATATAAAAAAGATGACAAACTGTTTACAAATACATACTAACAAAACTATAAGTATATGACAAAACAAACAGAACAGTTACAAACATAAGCAAATACATGAAAAGTATAAAAAAGGAAAAAAATGTATAAAAAACGTATAATTGCTATGACAATAAATGTTCAAATATGTTTCTTTTGAAAATTGCAAGAGTACTAGATTCCTTAATATTAGATGGAAGTTTATTAAATTCATTTATTCCGGCATCGAATATACCTTTTTGGTAGTCATGAGCCTTACCCTGTTAATATTTAAATGCCCTTTATGGCGCGTATTATATGTATGAATGTCATACCGGTACTGCAAGTTAGCTGACAGATAATCAGGGAGCATGTCATTAACTAGTTTGAAAATAAAAATCAGTGTTCTGGCTTTGATTAAGTTTTTTATATTCAACCAGTTTAGTTGCTGTAGCATGCTACTAATACTAACAAATCTGTTACATTTTAATAGAAAACGCATGCATCTATTTTGTAAGATCTGTAGTTTATGGGTAATAAATAAGTAATAATGATGGTAGGTGTTGAAATAAATCTTACTTCCGGACCCATGTTTATACAGAGTGTTAAAAAAGAGTGGAAACTATTTAAGGAGGTAATAGTATGAACCAAAATAAGCAGAAAAGTCTCAATAACCATGGGTCCGCAAAGTAACGGTTGCGGAGATATGGAATGTTTTATGTTTTTTAGCCCCTTTTTTATTTTGCAGAAACGTTGTGTATTTTCTTAATAATAGTTGGTTGATGTTAAGTGAAATAAACAGTACGCATTTGACAGTTGTTCTCAGTGCACAAGTTTTCTTTCGCTATAGCTGGTTACTCTAACGCAGAATTAACAGACATGCATTTCATGTATGGTCGGCTAATGGCAACGCCACCGAAGCGCGACATCTTTATGTTGACGATTATCCAAATCGCCAGATTCCTTCACAACGCATGTTTGGAAGAATTCACCAAAGATTGCGTGATACCGGTTCCTTGAGCAAACAGTACCATTTATCCGGAAGACCAAGGTCGGTATCCACTCCTAGAGCAGAAGAAGAAATTCTAGCACTGGTAGAGCAGAATCCAGGTACGAGTGTGCGGAGAATATCAGTCGAGGTAGGAATTAGTGGTCCTCTTGTTTGGAGAATCCTTTACGAGCAACTGCTTTATCCATACCATGTGCAACGAGTACAGGCCTTAAATCCAATAAATGATCATCAAGCACGTTTCATTTTTTGCCGCTGGTTTCTACGTCATGATACTGAAGACCTTCGTTTTCTTGCAAACATTCTTTTTACAGATGAAGCCGGGTCCACAAGAAGTGGAGTGTTTAATTTTCACAATACGCATATTTGGGCCGACGAAAATCCTCATGCTCTAAAAGAATCTGGACATCAGGCACATTAAACATTTGAATGGGTATTGTAGGCGACAAGTTTCTAGGTCTTGTTGTTTTACCAAACGTATTAACAGGCGCTGCTTACCTCAACTTTCTACAGAACACACTGTATGAGTTTTTGAAAGACATTCCTTTGAATCAGAGGCAACAAATGTGGTTCCAGAATGATGGTGCTCCAGCTCATTTATCCATGGCCGTTAGAGAGCATTTACACCAAACTTTTCCACATAGATGGGTAGGAAGGGCCGGACCTGTTTTATGGCCTCCAAGATCGCCTGATCTGAACCCTCTAGATTTCTTTGTATGGTACTCCTGTAAATAGGAATAGGAATAGGAAAATCCGTAGCTGCAGCCTGGAGGAGCTGCAGCTACGGATTAATCAAAAGTGTCAAGAAATCCAAACCAAGGAGGGTGTTTTCGTAAGACTTCGAATATCGTTGAGACGAAGATGTCATGCCTGCTTGGAAATGGACTGAGGGCACTTTGAACATCTACTGTAACTTTGTTTTTTGTTTGTTAAAAGCTTCCTTTGTCGGTTTATTCCTAATAAAATAACATGTTTGAAAAACGAATAGTGGTCCATATCTCCGCAACCGTTACTTTGCGGACCCATGTTTATTAAGACTTTTCTGCTTATTTTGGTTCATACTATTACCTCCTGGAATATTTTACACTCTTTTGTTAACACCTGGTATAAACATCTTTTCTTATTTTTAAACATAAAACCTGCCTCTAGATTTTCTTAGCATCGTTGTGTAACACCTTGTATATTTAAACAGAACTTCTGGGAGGCATGTGAGCATGTTTATAGCTGAAATAAATCTACTATTTGGGAAAAAAGGAGAAAAGGTGTTAGATATCGAAAACAGCGAGTATGTGTTGGTAATAAATTTTCTAATAGACAAAGAGTCGGGTAACATTTACATTTTTTTGACAATTGCGTTCTCAACCGTGTAATTCGTTTAAAATTTTCTTTTGGCCAAACATGGCTTTAACATAAAAAGTAGTGTCAAATAAATTGAATTTACGAAAGCTGCGAAACATTAAATTGATATTTGGAAGAACTCTTAAAAGTGACCAGTTGTCTCAGAAGAGAAGGTTAAATAAAAAGCGTAGGCGAAATGAAATGTCTGAGAAAAATAGATATGCTTGTAATGTTTTGATATACTTTTGCTAACATACTAAAACTATAAAAGCACTGTGTAAAACTGTGTCACTTTTTTAATATATAACAATTGAAATTTCTATGAAAATGTTCGCACAAGTAATATAATTGTTTCTAGAACAAATGTATATCATTGTTTGAAAGTATTTTGGATATTATGCTAACCTTATAGAAAAATTTATATTTTAAAGCGACGGTGTCAAAAATATAAATTTGTTATAATTTCAAATACTTATTATACAAAACCTTATGTATTTTAGTACATGACACAAAAAACTGCAGTTTTTGCAATACTACCATCTAAATAAACCTCTCTCTTATTTGCAATCATAACTGTTCCTACTATTTATATATTTCCCATTACAACTGTTTATATATGACTTTACGCTAAAATATAATTGGGTGCTAATTATTGTATAACAGTACTGAGAAGTTATCTAAGGTGGTAAACGTGACGGAAAGTACAACTCATTTTTTAGTTATCATGTAGTATTGTGTGGGCAGGTTGATGTCTATTTGGGTATCTTTGTCGGTATTCTCGGGCTGCTTGTCACAAATAATAATTGTTGTTATAGCAACCATCATTTCTGTTTATCAGGCTAATTTGATTGAAATTATATTTTTTAAAATGACTTCTATCTGTGTAAACGGCTTCGGGCTTGTTAGCCCTTGGAGGGCTGTCTGGTGCTGTGTCCGACAAGGGTTCTTGGCTGTTCACAGAGATACTGCAGGAGTAATTCAATGTCGGTCGGGGCATCAGTCCGCGGAGTAGTTGTTTCCTGCCTTATCATTTACAGATTTAACTTCCTGTAAATCGAGCCGCTTAGGCCGAGCAGGAAGTAAGCAGACCACTTATATCTCACCAATAAAGATTTTTATTTCTGATATGACTTTTGTTCTACGTGTTTTATTTTTCGATATTTCTGTACTTAAAAAATACTACAAATCTAATTATTTTACGGCGAGAAACTTTTTTTTTTAAGAAACCATAGAATTACGCCTTTTATTGTTGAAGCATAATATGAAGACCGTCTTATATAGAAAGAATGTCGTAATAACAATGAATTTACAACTAATAACAAGAAGTCCTGATAACAATAAAATTACATCTCAGCAACTTAATTGCCTAATTAATTTAATCGTAATTTCTATTATTTCAAAGTATTTACTACGAAATTATAGTCTACGCGTATTCTTGTGAGGAATTCGTATTGTTTCAGGCCACATCTGATCTGGTGATCAGGTACATCTTCTACATTTACAGTTAATTCTTATTTAGGTTTCCGACCAGAGTGCTACACTCGATCTCGCATTACAAAATCAAAAGTTAAATTGGTATCAAGTCTGGTCGGGGCAGAACGAAATAAACCGGGTCATGGTACTTTAAATGGTACGATAATACGCCGTTTCTGGTGTATTTTGGTGTGGTATCAAATTTGTAAGCATATTCTAATTATTTATCAACAGATTGCACGGGATTGGAACGTCAATGGAAACATTATATGACGGAAAGTACATGTTTTTTTCGGGTGATATAGATTGGTCTTTTCATTCTACATTTTACTGTTACAAAAAATGTAAATACAATAAAAATTAACGGAACAGTTCTAAAAAATGTCCATGTTGTTTCTAAAGCACACACATTTATTTTCTGAACTATATAAGTCCCTATTTATCGACCGTTGATGGCTTTCAATCATAAGGTTTCTTTAGTGTCATCAAGTCTTCTCCAGATTCAACTATATGTAGGAGACAATTTTTGAAATGCATGATCTGTATATGACTTAGCATTTTCAAGTAGAAGGAAATTGGATACTGTTTCAGTTATCTTATAAAATTGATTTTTACTAACATTGATACATTTTTCTTTGCCGTATGCATATAACATACGACGATCCTTTGCTGTTGCTGGACTAAGGGCTGTGTACATTCTATAAAATTTAATATATATTTTCCGTAACTATAAATCTCCTGTTTACATCATTCTTTGTTTGCTAAAGTTTAGCAATTAATAACGTTCCCGAATCTTCAATATCATCTAATGTTACCTGGCTGGTTTCACAAATGCGACAAGCTCCTGCAATCGCAAATACAACAACAACCTTGGCCATTAAATAAATCGTAGATTTTTTGGTCCTATCCCCTTTCTCATTTTGCTTCAAAGATGTAATTAGTTTGCAATATTTTGAAATTGCTACATTGTTATTAGATGGTAACGTACTTTTAATCATAGAATATTTCCATCACATTGTTGATGGCTTTTGTTGGTGCGCCAATTCCGAAAAATTAGGCAAAAACAGCGTCTCCGAGAAAGACCACCTTCCATTTTATAAATCTTGAATACGCGGTTTCGGAAATTTTTCGCGATTTAACTGGCCATAATTTTAGTGATGCTACTTTCGCTGCTTCTACTAATTCAGGTGTAAAAGAAAACTGTATCAAATATGTCAATATTTAATCCTTGAAAATTCAAAATAACTAATAAATAACAAAAGTTTGCAATTTTTTAAACCCAATCACAGAATTAAATTGACAGATCTTTGACTACTTTAAAGGTTTCCATATTGTTTTTAATACAAGTTTTACTGCAATAAGATGCAGTATTGTAGTAGCAACAATTTGAAATTAAACAATTTGAAATAGCTGCTTGAATTGAGAGTGCTTTACTGTTAGTGAGTGCGATTCTGATGGACTCGTAATGATTAAAAATGTTGTTTTGGCAGTTTGCAATGACAAAACGAAAAACGAATATAAAAGTCGAATCTAAGAAATATGTACAATGTATATTGAATTGATTATTTGAAAAAAACGTGTACAATAAATGAGAAACTAAAAAACGTAAGTAATTAATCTTTACCACCCTGTATTTTTAATACCGAATTTTATTTTTTAATTTTGGTCAGTCACAATTTATTCGGTGGAATATTACAACCGAAAAACAAGTATAGCAGGACAAGAGCACACAAAAATAATATTTTTGTTTTATTGGAGAAAGAGTAAAGCTGTTAAAATCTATATTTAGATTTTGATGTTTATGTTAATTACAATATACCAGTTTTTGGGTATTATGCAGGTCTACTAAACTGCAGAAAATACACAGTTGTTTAAACTATAAAAAATGTGGCTCTTTATGGCATTTTAGTTTACAAAAATAAATTGATAAGGGTCATCGTTCCCCAAATATATTGAAAAATAAACATACTTTATTATACTTGGTATGAAACAGTAAAAGGGAAATATTTTGACCTGAAAAATATTATTTACAAAAGACAGTTCCAATTACGAGGTTTTATTCGCATTTAAACCCTTCTTGATTAGCGAAAACGACAATATTTGATTTGATTTGAAAAAGGTACTTCTAGTGAATTTTACTCGGAGTATTTTTTTCGGATAATAGAAAATTTTAATATTTTAAGGAAACATATTTTGTATCATTGACATAATTAAAAAATTATTAGGCGGTTCTTATAAAAAAAATCCCATATCACACTATCTTTCTAAATTCAACAGGCATTAAATTAGAAAAACCTAAAAAAATATAGTGACAGAGGTACTTTATTTCAACGCCTTATGACAGGGCGAGGAGAATAAAACATACTCGGTCAGAAAAAGTTTCATCAGCCTAAATACCTTTCCAAATTTCACTTCTTTATTTCAAAACATTTGGAAGAAATGAACTTATCACCCCTTTCAGTGGTGGTAGCTCACCTAGGCTGTGTTTGAGAAGAAAACTATACTAAGTTTTCGCCTTTTATCTTTTAACTTGTTCTATGTACCGTGAAATTTTAAATCATTTTAGAAACACCTTGTATATTATTCTTACATATGTTGCTTGCTTCAATTTGTTTTCTTTCTATTCTCTTAGTTATTCAGGCTGCCTATCCCCTTTCCTTCGCAACCACCTTGCGATATATCGCCGGACCGATTGTGAAAAATATATAATTAACCGAACTATGTTCTCATTTGCAAAGGAATCACAAACTGCATTGCTCAAAAATAATTCTGACACAAATCCATATTTCGAAATGATATTTTCCACGCTACTGGACAATGCGGTTCGAATTCAAATATGTTTCACGTAGAGTTTACGTATTTGAATATATTTCCGACAGAAAAACTAGAAAAAAAATGGTCACGCGCAATTTGAATTTTGCAAACGCTTATAACGGTTCAGAGTTGGTAGCATTTCGGAATATCTTACGTGTTTGCAATAGTAATTTAATATGTGGATGTGAACATGTCTCAGACGGTGATTTATATAAACTGGTCTAATGTGTAACGTGTGATGATTATAAATTAGCTGAACAAATAGTAAAGTCTTGAGAAACGTAACATCAAATATGTATATCGAAACGCAATAATTTAAATACAGTCAGTTGTCTGTGAAACAAATGCTGAAACTAGGGTGTCATGCATATGGCACTCTGATCCAGGATGTTTGTAAACGTGAAGTTTAAAATGGGTTTTGCATTGAACATTACTTGGTTGGGGTTATTTAGCATTGTTTTATTGCATTTACTGAATGATTTTGTATTAGTGCGATCTGAAAAATTATAATCTTTGACGCTTCTAAAGACTTTACAATTATTTAAGAAGATGGACTCGCGTAAAATGCTTTGTGACGTTACAGTCTCCTATTGTATGTCGGGTTGCGTGCGCTGCCTTTTACTTGCATTTTGAATACGAAGCGTCGGTGTCGTTAGGATTGCGGTTCTTATGTCAATTATGGAAAATTCAAATACCTATTGAAGGTGTTATTAAGACACTAAAACGAAACAATCAAAGTTTAGATATTGTATTTTACCGAAATGTTTCAGTATTATAAATTATTTATTAGTTTACCTCAGAATCCCTATACACGAAATTTGTGGCAAATAGCAATGACGCGCGACATATTTCTTGAACCGAAAATAAATAAATATCTGTTGTATAATATAATATAAGTTATAGTAACATTTTTAGTTTAGTTAAGTGTAAATTCTTAAACTCACCAGTTCCATGGTTCATTCTTTTCTAGTACCATTTATTATACACGGTGCTAGAAAGGGACAAAACATGCAAGTGATGACCTTAAGCTGAACCATTGTACATACTATACCTATTTTTTTATTTTTGAATTCGTCGATAGATGGCAACATGAAACGTGTTGAACCTTCTTACTTTCACTTACTCAATATTCGTGTTTTTAAAAACTCCTTAAAAGGTGGTCAAAAGTTGAAGTAAGTAAACCATTATAGATTGTTGTTCAAGTCACAAAACGAAAGAAAAAAATTTAAAAAAAAAACAGTAACATCCTGTACAGTAAGTAATCACTTGCCCATGTGAGAAAGCCTATCTATATGGACAACTTATACTATATTAAATTCCTTAAGGTGTTTTAATATGTCATTAATCAGACTAATTAAGAGAAAATAATATACCTGCAGGAAGGTCTGAGAGTTGGGATTAAGAGCTCAGTTCTAGGAATATTAAAAAATTCGCCTTAGGTCGCGTTCCTGAACCGACAATTTCTCATTGTCATTAATATGGTAACTGTTCAATTTTTCTTCTATACGCGTGGTTCGAAATTCTTTCGTAACTGCTCGCCCGTCTCTAATAGTACCCATACAATACACGGATTTCACCGTACCGGTCAACATCGGAAAATGTATGGTGACCATTTATTCGAATATGTTCTTGTATCTAAAGAGTGGATTTAGATAAAAGATAATTGCTGTTGTTATAGTTGAACATCTTTGACCAATGATTGGTCTCTTCGATGATATAGATAACTGAATTTATGTTATTCTATGGTAATTAATCTAAATAAAGTACAATTATCATTTATCTTATCTAGACGTATCTTAAACTTTAAATTATTTCTTCATCTTTTATCTAAAAGGTGGATTTAGATAATTTTTATTGGTATAGTTGAACATGTTTGACCAATGAACAGTGTAAAGCGCTATTTAAATAATTTTATCTAGATGACTCGTCTAGATAAGGTGCAATTATCTTTTATATTATTTAGAGATATCTTATATCTTGAATTTTAAATGATTGGTTAATCTTTTATCTAAATGTTGGACTTAGATAAAAGATATTTGCTATTGTTGTAGTTGATCATCCTTGACGAATCAGTTTTGTGCCAAGTTTACCTCGATGATTAATAAGATAGTAAGATATTAAATGATTCCGGCAAAATGAATAATCTAAGTAAAGTGAAAAATTATCATTTATCTTATCTAGAAATATCTTAAAGTTTACGTGTTTCCTCATTATTTTATCTAAAGGACGGATTTAGATAAACGATAATATTTATTGCTATAGTTGAACATGTTTGACCAATTATCTTTATGCTAGGGTCTCTGCTTATTGAGATAACCAGTGTAAAACATTATGTAAATGATTTTATCTAGATGACTCATATATACTAGAGTGCAATAATTATTTTCGAAATAGACAACAGATTATGAATTTTCCCTTTTTTGTCTTTGAATGCCATATATTGACTTATCGCCTCTACACACAAATTTGCCCCCTACCCTATCTGCCTTGGGAAACTTAGAGTAATATAAAAATAGTCAAAACGTAGAGGGTCCTCTTTTTCCTCCCCATAGCCATCTCCTTAATCGCGCAATGCTACTTCTACTCGATTCAGAAAGGTCCAGTCTACAGAACGTCAAAATCACTTTGAAGTGTACGGCCATCTTAACTGTTCATTTCACACCGATTTATACTGGCAAAAAATAATCACAGAGTTCACTAGCTCTGCTCCGGTCTGCGCCGTGGGCATCTGTATGTAAATGGTTAGAGGGGACTGTTCTGAAAGTATATTGACCGAACTCAACTCATAGCCGTCTCGAATCTCAGATATGTAGCATGCAGCAAGAGGAAAGTCGGTTTCAACTTGGCGGTTTCATGTTGGTTAAAAATCTCTTCTCGTTTCTTTTTGCTCTGATGTTGATTTAGAAGTTTCAAATCCGTAATTGTGAAATCTGTTACGAACATATTGAACAACCGATTACACTTAAAAATTGATATAAAATCTCGATAGAATTTGGTTTTATTTCTGCGAATGGGGTCAACTGCAAAATTACTTGATTGCATTCGTCGGGAAATCTACTCAACAAGACTATCTTTATATGTAATTTCCTTGATGATTTTTGAAAAATGTGATACTCAGAAACGTGCATGCAGTACACTGAAAGAATGATTTGTGTAAATTTACCATGATTTTTACATACCATAAATTTTATTATTGTGTCATACCACTTTCAACTGCACTGCACTATATCTGTTTTAGAGACTAAAAGAGCTTGTATAATATAATAAATAATAATATCTCTACCCCTCATTCTAATCACGATTAGCCCAGAAGTCGAAGACTTGTGCGGGAGAGGGGGCGGCATATTATTATTAAGCAGGCCGCATTTGCGCCCAGGAACGACTTACGTTGGTAGGCCCTAACCACCATTCAGTGCAGGAATGAGGGAAATCTGGAAAACCTCATTAATTAGGGGGGTAGTTAAATGCCAACCGGTATCAATCTCTCACATTGACCCAAGTCAACATTCTTCCACCCTACCATACCCGCAGAGAGGGTGCCAATCTCTCCACGAATATAGCTTATATACGGTCTACCGGCTGCAGGGGTCGAACCCACAGCGATCCAGTCACCTCGATTCAAGTACTGACGCCTTAAACCGCGCGACCACTGACCGAGTATAAGAAACTATAAAAAAGCTTTAAACTTTCGTTTATTGTAATACTTATTTATTATATTTAGAACTGCATTATATTTAGAGTGAAATAATTCAATAAATATTAGGCACAATAAATCTAAATACTACTCATAGTATTACCGACCATCCAGAGATATTTTAATTATCTCTAGACTATGGTGTTTCAACAATGATGCAAGGCTGTTAATGACTTCTATTTCCAACCAATTTAAGTTTAAATATTTTTTTCTGCAAATATTTGTGTTCATGAACGTGGATATAACACTATTTGTTACTAGGAAATTGATAAATAAATGAAATAGCAATTGAAACATGAAAATTGCATGGCTAAAATCTATTTATAATGATCGATTATGGCCTTGGCTTTTTTGATATTGATAAGTATCGCAGTTTAAAACAGTAATTATACAAATTACATATTCACAATCATTTATTGAAAATACGCTATATTTATCTTCAAAGATACCCAAATAAATTTCTGGTGTTACATTTAAATGACTGGAATATTTTTGATAAAAATATATGAATACGTGAGAGACCTATCGGATTTTGTATGCGTACATTTCGAGCTATTAATATTTACGTCTAATATCAGATTTTCTTCAGAGGAGTGTCAGCTTAACAATATACTATCTACATTCTTCTCATGCTCAACATTTTTAAACAGCCGCTCGTGAACTATAATTTATTACTTTAACTGTCATAACTGTAATATCAGTCGTAAAAATATTTCCCATACTACATAATTCTGTAATTAGTACTGTAATGATATTTCATAATATTATTTCGATATTTATTCAGACGAATCAGGTTTGTTTGGTCTTTTATTTGTGAGAAAATATTGTATAAAGCTAGTAAATTTCATTGCCTTTTTTGAGATAGGCACAGATGGTAACGGTTTAGTTCAAAAAGTGGAATTCAAAAGTGCAGTACAAATATGGCATTCCATTTAAAATGGCCCATGGAGACATACTAGATTTCCACTTCCAAATATTACATTTTATTAAGGCGTATTGCCTGATATATAATATTTTGATGTGAAAAATCTAGTATTTATCTTTATAACAGAGCTTACTCACGACTTCGCCATTTATAGGTACGTCTGTGACTGTTTAATTTAAACTTTTCAATAAAAAAAGACTTAAAACTTAAAAAAAAAACAATGGTTGATTTTGTTTTGCAACCAAAACCAAAGAATAAATAGATATCAGTGACGAAATAAACAGTATAAACATAACATCTGCCAAAATATGTATACTATACTGCATATATTTATTTTGTAGGTACCATTTTGAAAGGAATAATTGAAGCGTCAAAAAAATGACGTAAGCGGGAAGTGATAAGTCGATTTTAAAATCTACCTAGTGCCATAAATAGGAACGTAGGGCTATCCCGAATAAGATGTGATAAAAATGGCCTTGAAGCTACGCAAAGACATCAAAAAGTCCAGCTACTACGTGTGGTTCCTGGGCGCCAAAGAATCCAAGGGTCTGCGGGGATCAGAGTACATACTCCCGGTGATAAAACACCTGGAGGAAAGAGAGAAAGACGTGGAACCCTTCAAGGTCACCCTCCAAGTCTCCCACAAGGGTCTGAAGATCATACAGAACATCGTCTCCCAAGGCCAGAAAAACTCGAAACCCAAGAACGAGACCATAAAGCATTTCATCCCCCACAACACCATCACTTGCGTGTACCAGCACGACGATATCATAGCCTGCATCTTGCTGTTGTTTAATCCCGTGACGAAATGTCCCCTGCACGTGCACGCGTACAGGTGCGACAGCTTAGAAACTGCCACTCTGTTGAAGAACCAACTGCAGACGCTCATTGAAAGGCCCGAGAACCAGAAGAAGTTCGCCGAGATAGAGAACAGGCTGAAGCCTCAGAAGGAAGCGAAGAAGGTGGAGAGCAGCATCGGCAGTGATACGGGGACGTCTACGAGGGAGAGCGAGAGCAGTGAGGAAAGGTGAGTTTTAGAAATAAATTCAGTTGGTTCTTGATACTAAGTTCATAGCGTTTCTGTTAAATCTAAAATTTATTTCTGACAACATACAAAGTTAATTAACAAAGCACATGAACTAACGAGGGAAGTAATTCTATAGTTTAGAAATGATGAATTAATCAAAATGTCGCTATTAATGAACATTAGTTCAAAGGTTGTTAGGTGATAGAGAGTGGATCAAGATCAGGAGAATATGGCGCAAAATCACTTGGTGATGTTTTCTCGGTCTTTAATTTCTCTTTTCTTTCTCTTCTTTTAATTGCGATTTCAAAACAACCAAATTGTTGGCAAGTAGCTTTAGTATCATGTGAATGTCATTTTCACTCACATCAATGCACCATAGACCCCGTAGACGAAAGTAAAAAATTTTGGTTCTTTTCCTTTAGACAAAGGTTGTCGTGACTTTATACATACCTATATGTGTTGAAAATTTTCTATTGCGTTCTGTTGATTCTTTTGTTGTGGTGTATTTGCGATACAGATATCTAGAGATGTAGTTCAAGTTGTTTACAATTAATAAAAATTTTGTTTAAATAGAACTCTACGCATACTGCTATTAGTAATGCTTCTATCAACGTCGTTTATATATTTTTTGTAAAATCCAAAGTAAGGAAGTTGATAACTAGTTTTTTTCGTGTTTTGCCTTTGAGCAATTATGTTGCCATGCTATTATTACTAGGTGTAGTAATTACGTTTGTCACCTTGTTACTAATTATAGTTTTTTTATAACTAGGATTCACTACGCGTATGCCAGAACGACGTTTTTTCAATGAATAGACGTCGTTTCATGATGTACATAGTATAATAACAGTGTAACAAATTAAAGAAGTTAACGACCATTGCCAATGGTTAAATAGGATCTTTTACTAGATGAAGAATTTACTTCAGTGACAAAAATATGTCACTCTACTAGGTGTGGAGAGAATAATAGTTAACTTATTTTAATATTCTAAAGCTACCAAATTGAGTAGTTAAGCGAGTTGAAAATAGTTCCAAAACTCTTCAGCAGTTTATAAGGTACAGGGATTATCTATCTCCTAGGTATCTAAGTTGGGATATTTATTATAGCAACATTTAAAAGTGAAAAAGAATCATCTAAAGTTTAAAAGAATTTTGTCAGGTCCTTTATTAAATACAAAATCATATATATATATTTTTGGTTTGTAACTGCAAGTGTTGGCTTATTGCTGTCCAAGAAATCACCTAGAATATGTTAAGTTCTATACAGGGGTTCACAATTATTAAGAGTTTAGTTTAATAATTTCGAATAATGCCGAAACAAATATTAAATAATAATCTTGTTGGTTTTCTTTACAGTTTCTGTTTCTGTTGTTCAGGTTTACGGTAGAAAACACTCGAGTGACGACGCTGTACGATTCAGTGGCGGCGGAGCTCAGAGAGAAATTGGGGAAGAAGAATTCGCCCATCCTTCTACCCCCTAGGGACTACGACACTGTACATAGGACGAAGGGCAACCTTACCGGCATCGAATTGAGGAGGTGTCTCAATGCCAACATAGTAGGGCAGAACATTAAGGGTAGGAGGTTGGAGAGCAGCGGGGGCAGTTCGGGGATAGGCTCTGACCATCCACCGAGTCCGGATTCACCGGAAACGCCGGATTCCAGGTTCAACACTTTGGACAACCAGAGCACCAGTGGTAAGTTTTACAAATTTAAAATACAGTGTTTATATTTTCATCATTCATGTTTTGTCCTTCATAATGGTTCAGTGTAGAGGTCGTTCTTTGATTCCTTTTCTTTCAATCTAAATCATTTGTCTCTTTGGCATCAGCATAAGAAGCAATAACAATAGATATTAGGGACACATACACATCATATCTGCAAATTCTTGACTTGAATAAGGACAAGTTCCTTATGAGTTCCATCGGTCAAGTTTTACTTGTTTCATATTCTTGATGTCGCGCCCTTCACGTCTTGACAGAATTTTTTTTGACATCTGAGGCATATAGACATATCGTTCGTGATTTCATTATTGTATTTTTGTTTCCTAAGGATGATGATGAGGTACACAATTAATTTTGTGTGCTTATTTTGGCGCAGACGCCATGGTCCTGCTTTCATTGGCGGCAGACACAATGGCATCGAAAATTCCAGAGCACACTACGAAATAGCTACATGCGAATATCTTTCAGTAAAATCATGTGATCACAATGAGATTTGTTAGTATTATTAAAATAGTATATACCTTTCAACAGAAGCTAAAAGTGTTCTTCTAAGTCGATTTATTAGTATTGTTGCAGTTGTGCAACACTATTAACGTATGGAGTCTGATCATTACAAAATTTTCTGAATAAATCGCAAAGCCAATTTAATTACTTTCGCTGGAATAAGCCTCGCTTATTTTTTTTAATCGATCGAGTCATGGCTCGCTAGTTTTTTAGAGGTGCCTAAATTGAATCGATACAGAGACTGTTGAACCCATGCGGTAAAAAATTTGATAACGTTAGATAAATTTTCGCATTAGAAAACACTTGAACAGATCATAGCTGTTCTATCGGAATAGTAAAGTGTAAATAATGACCTCAGATTCTCAAGTGAATGTTACACATTTCAAAAACAGGCGATAGGTTTATGTAATGGGCAACGAGCAAAATTGGTGTTACGTAACACGTCTTGGCATTTTCTGAACTTTATAATGGGCAGATCTTCGTGTTCGGTGTTCGCATAATTGCTCGTTCGCGTGATGGGTAGATGGGCATGGGCTTTGCTGCGATGGAGTCTACGTCACCGCTGCTAAAATAAAAATTAATAACTATAAACATCTAAATTGACGTATGCATTAAGTTGCATGGATTCAAAATAAGAAATATTTCTTCGTTGATCTACAATAATTATTAAGTGCTTGGGAGTCAATGTACCCCAAGTAATATTAATATACCGTTCCTTCTCCCACACAGGTTATACCTACTTTAATTTAGATTTTATTTAAGTAAACATGTTCAGTCGATATTAGGAATAGGGAAATATTCAGATTGAAAATTCTATGTGACTGCTAAAATTTGTTAATAATTGTTGTTTGTTAATAATTAAATCCTCATAGTCTAAGGTGAAAGTGTAATTATTTTTATTTAAACAAGTTTACATTTTAGAAATGTTACAAAATCGTTTGATCAGTATTAGTTAACCAAAGAAATATTGAATTGTAATATTCTTGGTAAGCCTATTTACGTTTTTGTTAAACAGGGTGTTGATGAAGTAGGGATCGAAAATCCAGGGGGATATTCTGAAGCCAAAAATAGGGTCTGTGTGTTATATAAATGTGAGGTCATCATATGCCCCATTATATTGTTTTTAATTTTTGTTTTTTCGCGAATTTCGTGTCCATGGAGACAAGAAAACTTTATTTTAGACTTTTCAAACTGCTTTTCTGTTCTTTGCTATGAAATATTTCCTATTAATCTTCAGAGCGCCCATCAGTTGACCGTATGGGAACACGTTTAATACACGATGCGAATGTGGATCAGATGCTATTAAATTTTAAGGTGTGGCACTTAATTTTCCTTGGAGATAATTAGTGTATGCTAATCATCATCCCGCCGTGTAATTAGTTGGGCTTAAAACGCCTTATTTAGCAGTCTAACGTAGTAGGCGACGTAAAAACCAGGCCAGGTCGTGGTTTTCAAATTTTTATTATACCGCGTTTTATTATCGTGAAGCTAATGTGGGTTCACGATGCGAAAGTCTAGTCAATTTATGTGTCGACCTGAAGATAGAGAAAAATGTTTGGCGGCATTCCACTGTCGCACTATTACTTATTTCACGGTTTTCTCTTAGCTAAAATCTACACCATACCAACTGTAGATTCTAGATATTATACCTTGTCAGCCGTATTATTGTCCTAGTCCGAATGTCAATATTAAAAAAAATACAGGGTGTAGAAGCGAAAATTTTCAATTTATTGCATTTTCTTGTAACGCAGATGAATCCCCAATCATTTTTAAGCAAAAAAGGTATACTTATTTCATTCCAACAAACCGCCCCTTTTTGGAGATATTCAATATTTCAATGCCAGTTGACTTTATGATAACAGCCAATAACCTTTTCCCACAATCGTTCTGAAATATGCACTTACTGTCATTGTTGACACATTCTGTAAGTTGAATAATATACACTATGGCTTGTTTCCATAGAAATAAAAGAAATAATAGTGTTGTTTTTCATAACAGCATTAATGCGGTAAGTAAAAATCAGCTTTTCACCAACAATGCTGGGCTCATTTATTGTAAAAATTAAAGATACAATCTGTACAATTCTTAAACGTAATAGTTTTTTCCTCGGTTTTATCTATTGCTTTTACAGTAGTTGAATTTTCTGTATTACTTATTGAGTTAGATATGTTAGGATTAGAATAAACTTCAGTAGT
Organism: Monochamus saltuarius; assembly: GCA_025584915.1. Taxonomy (NCBI): domain Eukaryota; kingdom Metazoa; phylum Arthropoda; class Insecta; order Coleoptera; family Cerambycidae; genus Monochamus; species Monochamus saltuarius. Next base: position 34,642,009 of record CM046729.1, read on the forward strand.
TCTGTCTTCAAACACTGGAATGGAGTCAAATTCATTGTCACTGCCGCTGTTGGTATGTAAAATCTTATCAGCAAACTTTATTTTCTTTGTTAAAGACTCTGCGAGATATCCTTCAGCAACACCAGAATACCTATAATTACATTTTCTGTTTGTCGAATAATACATTAATGTTATCACTAAAACCTTCAGCCCCCTTGACGTTTGAGTGCCATAACATCAACTCCAGTATTTGCTAACAAAGTCGCCGACGTTCTTCTAAAAGCATGTCCAGTATAGGATTTTGGATCTTGTAGTTTTAATTATTCGGTAATTTTTTTGTGGTATTTCTCCCTATGTATTTATCCCCACAAGTTGATTTACACATTTTCCCTGACGAACTGAGTAGAAAAATCGACGAGAGTTAGTCTCCTTAGGTCTTAAGCCTGTATATTTTCGCAAAATCGTCAAAAAAGGGACTTTTTCACTGGCCGTGTCAGTGATTGTGAAAATTCGACTAATATGTGTTTTGGTATTAGGCACTTTAACAATGACAACTGAACCTTCATCCGTAACGTCATCTTCATAAGTTCATCACGCCTAACAGCCCTAGCGACTCATTATCATTACGGCTCTCATCATAATATAGGTTTCATCGGGGCTTCCAGCAGGAATTTGTTCATCTCTTCTCTGGTAAATACCTTTGATTTCTTCGCATGATGTCCAATATTTTTCTTCTTTAGAAACGCGACTAACTTCTTAAATTGCGATATATCGACACCATTATTTAATTTGATCGTACTTTTAAGCATAGAGTACTCTGCCCATAAGCTTCCCGGAGACTTCAATCTTAAATTTCTCTGAACAAAATAAGCCAGCAAAGTTTTTTCAGATATCTCTGCTTTCTTCTCATTCAACCATTTCCTGAAGGCATCATAGACTTTTCCATACCTCACCTTTGATTTTGTGGGAATTAATGACCCACAACCTATTTGATACGATTCTTCAATGCCCGAATCTACCTCTGAATCGTCTGTATCAGCCATTATAAGCACAGTTTCGACAACAAAACACAAAATTGTTCAAACTTCAAATTGTTTTTTTGGTTTCCAACAAAATAAATTCAAAACACGCTAGATAGGCCACGCCATTTCAGCAATCAAAATAATTTGTTTTATTATTTTATTTGATATATGAATAATTTCTGATACACATTTCTAAGAATTAATATCACCAGAGAAATTATTTTGACTTCCATCACACTATGGTTATTCTTAGCACCAAACGTTTGAGATTTTGTTTCTCAGTATCGTATAATTTGGGACCCATTTTTGTGAGATTTTACATACGTTAATGACTCCACAATTAAGCTTTTCCGTTATAATTTTTTGTGTTTCTAGGTTAAAAACAACGCTAAGGTAAAATCGCATCAAAATCTCTGACATCACGGTAGTTGGTTTATGAATTTAATGTGACACAAAACAGTTCTAAACTGCTTGTTAACGTAGCGACTAATGATGACGACAGACGAAAAGTGTGTGCTCACGTGTGTATGCACCTACATTGTCTCGTAATTACGTGAAATTTAAGACATTGTTATTTTGTGGGTTATCTCGAAAACAGAACAACCTGTTATATTATCAGAAATAATTGCTGCATTTTAGTAATTTTTAAATAGGAATATGAATCAATATCTATAAAAAATATTCATTGTCATGAAATAAAGCCTAATATTTTTTCGCATGAAAAAATAAACATTACAATAATTCTTGAACTAACATTTATTTATTAAGAAGATTCTGACATTTTTCATAAATCTCTGACATAATAATATTAACGAAAATCTAATAAACAAACTCGTTTCTATATCCACATTCCCTCCGGATTCACATTTTCGAAAATCACAGTTTTCACTAAAAGATTAAGGTAACTATAGTTATTTGAGCTACTAAAAAAATCATGTGTACAACTCGTAGGAAAAGTGTCTTTTCCGCATATGGCGTAAAACCACAGCATAACAAAACCAACAAACGGACTCGGGCAAATAGTTTCAGACGCGCAGAACAGTGTTGCCGTTTTAGTACATTTGTACTATTTCTAGTACATTTTCGACAGCAAAGTACAAAAGTACATTTCATCATAAATAGGCCTAATTCTAGTACATTTTTAAATAAGACCAAGGTCATACAAATCGGTCGATGATTCTTCGAAGTGGCCGAGTAGAATATAAATATTAGGTTTGTTTTAGCAGCAGTTGGAAACGGTTTGAAACTATCAGAAAGGTCCGTCCAACTATTTATTGCGTCAAATTCGATGGTAACGCGTTCTCAACTTAACTGGTCGAATATTTCTGACAGTTTCCAAACCGTTTTCAACTGCTGCAAAAACAAGCCTAGTATTTGTTTTTTTCGTATATATTTTATGCTATATAATAAGAATATTAGAAAAATAATAGTTTTCTGTTTGATTTTTTGGCATATAAGTAGGTATTATGAAATATAACATATCATTTATATTTTTGTTTCATGTATATTTTATGATAAAAAAATAAAAATACTTTGGCAAACATAATAGTTTAATATCATCAGCGCAAAAAAATAGGTCTACGCTATGAGAAACGGCAATATTTCACTTTATCGTAAATTTTAGTACAATCTAGTACATTTTATTGCTTCTGCTCAGTACATTTCAGAAACTGAACGCGGCAACACTGGCGCAGAATATGGCGCGCAGCTTTCTCAGCATGTGGAGCACCATGTAACTGTCAGTATAAGCGAACGTTCGTTGGGAGAGGAAGTAAGATATCAGAGACGTAGTCAGTATTGTTTTGTTGTTAGAGAAAATGCCTTTTGTAACGCTGGCGTATTGTCCCAAAACAATTTTTAAACAGTCCTGTTTAATGCTTCTAGTTCATAAAAATTTCATACCTTCATTTTTAGCTAATTCTCCTAATTTAATGAAACCTAACATTGTAATTTTCCACCCAGCAATACATTTTATTGTAGATGTTATATATTTTGCTTTTGAATCAATTAATTGTGATTTCTGAATCATATCGAAATAGGTTCTAAAGAGATCGTTTTCGTCACTTGTGAATATGTACGCATTTTGAAATTATGGTTTTCCAAATTGACACGAAAAATTTAAAGGGTCAAATAGGTTGCTGATGTTCCTCATAAATATCTCCGTTTCTTTTACTTCTAAATGAAGCACTTTAAATCTAATATAAAGATTCATACACGATGCTGCCATTAAATAGAAAATTTGCATTCTCAAAGCCACAAATTTTATCAATGTCTCTTGTATAAAATAAACTTGCTTTCGGACTAATTTCGTCTACACAGACCATATACAATTTATTTATATGATTAAAATTTTCAAATTTCTTTTCTAAAATTTTGAGAACGTCATTAACTTCAGGGGCAATTTTAATATGATTTATAAAGCTGTAAACAAAATAATTTAACAAGTTTCCTTTTATATAGTTTGAGACCGAGAATATATAGTGACAAACAAATATTTTTGAAATTTTTGGAATAGCTGCGCCTCTTTGCCTTTCTACTATGTTCAGACATTTGCACATTAATTTTGGATTGTTTGGAAATCTATATATGCCTCATAATAATTTCGTTAAATTAATAACAACCATGGAGATCCTTTTCCAAGAGAATTTTGAAATACTTTCTGCTCAAGACGATGTTGTGAAAAAGTTTGTTACATCCTTGTAAATATTTTAACTATGAATATATATATCAATTATATGCTAGGTTTATATTATACAATAAAATGTGTAAGAAAAAATTTCAAAGTTAATACAACCAGAAAATAATAATTTGGAGACATAACTGAAAATAAAATAATTAATAGATCAAATTACATAATCAATGAATGGGAACTAGTTTTGATTAATTATATTAATTATTTGATGATTTGTGAAATCAATTAGATAAAATTTGATATACATCATTCATTATGTCTTTCCTTCTAACTAAAAAAATTGTACCTAAATGCTATTTTAATCATCAATTGAAATTTTTTTGTAATTATTTGCCTCTTGGTATTTCTACGGAAATTGGCCCCCCTGTATCTGGATTCAATGCATAGATAGTTGGCATAATATCAGGAGAATATGTCATTGAGTAAAAATGTTACCAAACATGGTTCAGAATAAAGAATATTTGACATTGGCCAACAGAAAAGGTTCGGTCGAATGTGCGAATAATAAATATAATTGCCCATGCGATGTATGGGTGAATTTTATTTCAATGTTTCTTACGCTTCAGAGCACACGTTATACCGGGTGTCAGTTAAATTGTTAGTCCGCCTGTCATTTAGTTATGTCTATTAACATTGTTTCTTACCCTTCGGTCAATTATTTGATTCTTCTCCACAGAGAATGATCTCTTATTTCGTTGCAAGGTCGTTTCCAATCTTGCAAAAATTCTATGATGATGATCAGCAATGAGGCACTCTGGATACCTTTCTCGATATAACTCTACAGCTCTTCTTGAATTTTTTGTGACTCGTAAATTAGCAACATCTTTTCTGGATGAGAATACAATTTGTATGCACAAAAGTTACGTTTGACGATTGTATGACAAGTATTTTGCATAGACCTTATAAATCATGGACGCGCCCAAAACCGTTTTCTGCCTATACAAATCGTTGATGCTCAGATGTGTGTGACAGAGATAGAGCTAGTCCGGACAAAAACCCACAGATCATTGGCCGAAAAAAAAACAAAAACCGTAAATGACAGACGTATGACATTTACGGTGACAGACCGACTCCACCATAAGTTTATGAGTCTTTAAAAACTATTGCTAATAAACACACTAAACACAACTAAATCACAAAAGGCACACAAATCATTAACAATATTAACAGGAAAGGTTTTGTCAGGTTATGTTTATACATTTTTCTGTCATAGAACATCTGTTTTTGCCCGGACTAGCTTCATCCCTCTTGTACACATCAGGGCACCGGACCTCTCTTTCTAGGGCCGGTCCATGATTTATAAGGTCTATGGTATTTTGTAACATTTATGCACTTTAAACAACAAACAATCAATTAGTTTCCAACTACTGGATCATTCCACAGGTAATGTGATTTTTATGTAGTATTTCTTTTGAGACACTTTAGGACGAAAAACATCAATACGTTAAAGATTTAACACAGGGCGTTGCAGACTATGGAGCCCAATTTTGTGAGCATATTATGGGCACGTTGTATATTTACATACTTTTTTGCTATATCTAATCTACGCTAAAAATTCATATACACAAATTAATTTATTTACTCCTCGCGAAATAACAAGTTCTAGCAATTGTTCCACTTTCCAACCTAACTCAATTTTAAGGGTTACTATTAGTTGAATGTAAACAAGATAAAATATCTAACTACCACGAAGAAAATACAAGGTATAACTGATTATTAGATAAATAAAATAACGGCTATGAACTGAAAACAATCTAATTTAATAAGCGGTATAAAGCTAAGTTTATAATCATTAACACACTTTAATTTTTAAATCTGACCGTATGATTCAGGCGACGTTACAATATTAATAAGCCCCATATGGGTCACCATGTAAAAGCAGAAGCGTTCCACGATACACAAGTTATCATCGTGCCGGAAATATCCTGTTATATGCCACCGGAAGCAGCCCGGCTTGCTTGATTCGCATACTATTACATTAACAATTAACTTGCATATATTTGTGTGACTATTTAAAGAATAGGTAAAGTAGCTGTGCGAATTGATGGGACGCTTTTTATGCTTTATGTAAGGAGGGCTTATTGTTTTCTTGGTAAATATACACATATAATGCAACGCGCCGGTAAAGGATGTGGGGAAAATTGGTATGTATGTAACTTTAGTAAATTGCTTCCTCGAAGCAAGAGCTTTTGGTATCAACGCCATTAAGTGACGGTAATGTCATGTTGCGTTCAGTGTATTATTCTAAGGCCACACAGAGCGTTGTCCTAGCTACAGGGTAGTAATTTTAGTATACGCCTACTTATTCGACCAAGTGATATGCAAAAGATAGTCCAATAAATAAAATGTTAATATAATTTATACAGGGTGTAAATTTGAAGGGGGGTCCGGTTTGGAGAGGGGGGGGGGTAGTCCGTGTTCCCTAGATTGCTAATCTGAAAAATAAATAGCCGAGTTATAATTAATTTTTTAAACTGCGTCCAAATTGCTATACACGCCGCCCCTGTACAGCGTCCGAGTTTCACTGCAGAACCATGTCTACGGTGTTGCCAGTTAGTTGTTACCAGTCTAGACGTCGGAACTTGTCCCGTCATTTCAGGGTCGTATTGCAAGCAGCGCGGCGCGACCGAAGCTGATATTTTATAATGAATTCAGTACATACGTAGCTTTGACGGTGTGCACTACGTGTTATTTATTTACATTACGTTCACGAGTACAAGTTAACGGATACCGTGCAGTAAAATGGATTCACAATTTGCCAGTTTAATGGTACAATGTACTCTATGTAATATTTTACTCGACTGCAAACGAAAATCAACAGTAAAAGCCAATATTTATGGTTAAGTGTTGACAAAACAACTAGTACTTGTATCACGTTATAACAGGTGCATTGGTAAAAAAAATTGCCACAAGATCTCATCTGATCGCATCAAAAGTACTAGAACACGCAAATGCAGAAGCTATAACAAAAATAGTGACATAGTTTGACATAATTGTGAGGCCATGAAATGTGAAAGTGAGGAGTTTTTAGTGAGGTAATGTGAATGCAGAAGACAATAGTCTGGATATGCAAAACTACAGCTTCCAATTTATTGTGATGAGATTTCGGCGATGCGAGTCACTAGAAATAACATAACACCAATTCAATGTAAATACCTATGTTTAACATATTTTTGCATGTATACACCTCAGTCTGATGTTAAGTAACGAAGATACAAAAAACAAAAAACAAAAACTGCATCATCGGTCATTATACTTTTCTGTCAATCCTAAAACCATTTTCGAGTGTTGTAAAATAATTAAATATGGCAACAATGCTGGTGACGCTCCAACTAGATATGCTCAGCGCTTGTCTGCCCAGTGGCGTACTATGAAAATTGCGAAAAAAGGCAACAAAAAAAATCAGTTTTTGTGACAGAATTTAAGAAAACAAACTTATGATATGTGTTTGTAAAGGTCACGGGTACCCCCCCTCCAAACCGGACCCCCTTCAAAGTTACACCCTGTATATTTTCGCATTTTTAAATTATGTAAGCCGGTTCTGTATAAGGTGTCTCAAATTCTATAAGTCTACTCCGAGGATACAAAATATTTAAACAAAATTTGGGATGCATGGTGTTAAATGGACAGAAATGTTTCTGTATTACTTTCCGTTTAAAAGTGGTCCTAAAGAGTCTCAAAAGAAATACCACCTAAAAATCACATTAGTGATGGAAGGATCAAGTAGTCGTTGGACAATAATTGAAGGTTCGTTGTTTAAAGTGCATAAATGTCATAAAGATAAATAAAAAGATTAACCTCGATAATTCTTTAATACAGTTAAAATAAAATATGATAACAATAACTAAACTTAAAAAATGAGGCAACCGCCCTCATACTGGATACATATACAATCAATCTATTCTTTATATCAACTTCTCTCATTTCAAGGCACATATTCAATCTTCACCTGACCTCTTTGTGGGCTGCGTTTATTAACATTTCGACGTTTAACCCATTACAAGCGTTTGCCATAATTTTCTTCCATATGATCTCGCCAAGATGTTTTGTAAACCTTATTTTTTAAAACTCCCCATAAAAAAATCGAGGGATGTTAGATCTGGTGACTCTGCGGGCCACTGAATAGGTCCATTAATCCCAATCTATTTTTCTGGGATGCAAAGTTTTATCTAAATATTGTACAATCCTGGCCTTGTGAGGTCCAGCAAAACCGTAGGTTTCTCCTTAACTGCAGAGGCACGTTTTCCAGAAGTGTAAGAAGTTCTTCTTGCAGGAAATGTAGGTAACTCACGATGTTCGTAAAAATAAGGGCCAATTAAATATCTACCAATGATGCCGCACCATAGATTTATTCGAAAATAGCATTGATTTTGAACTGGATTTACAATTCGAGGGTTTTCAATGGCTCAGTAGTGTTCGTTGGACCTATTTGACAAGTCATTACTGACAAACCGATTTTCGCTCATCCGAAGATAGTGTTGAAAGAGGTTCTGATCACAGACCACCGTTTTGATCAATAGTTTCTACATTTACTACAATTTGAGCTAAAAAATAAGTCTCTTTTCAATGTGACGCTCAGTCAAATACTCCAAATTGTGAAATTTATAGTTATGATTTTCAGTGATCTTTAAAATTCCTTGAATGGTTGATTTATCTAAATTCAATTCTCGGCTAACCTGCCGTATAGAATTTCGTGGATTTTGTTCGAATTACTGTAACAGTCTAGCTGAATTGACATTATTTCTTACCCTTCGGTCAATTATTTGATTTTTGCGAACAGAAAATGTATCTTCATGATCAGGAATGAGGCGCTCTGGATACCTTTCTCGATATAACTCTACAGTTCTTGATTTTTTTTGTGACTCGCCGTAAATTGACAACAACAATTTCTCCGTTTTTGTTGTTGACTGTCTAGATTGCTATTTAAGTCATGCAACAAATATGTACCATGTAAAGAAAGACCTTACGCAACCGAGCTATAATCCTGAACCGATATCAATGCGTACATGGCGAAGCATTTTGCAATTTTTCCGTACTAAACAATAGACTGAATCATAACAAAACAGTTGCATAACCGACTCTTCTATTGCAAGAAAATGATGTGTTAAATTTTTATAAGTTTCATAGAGAGACACAATGGAGCAATCTATTAAATCGTGTGGTTAAAGCTTTCAAAAGGATATAAAGTTACTTTTTATTATGGCCGCACAAGCATTTTGAGAATGGTTGCTAGACCCATACACACAATGGATTCTTTCTCACTTTTTCAGTTTACTTAAGATATTTAACAGGTGTTTTGTAGTTTTTGATATTTAATAGTTTTATGCAAAAAGAGTACTTTTAGTTGCAGTTTGGGAATTTCAAGTGTTCATGTTGCCCATTATTTTTATCCGTAAAAGTAAATCCTGAGTCTTAATATCTCGATCAATTTTCGAGAAATGAAGACTAGTATTTAAGACCGAAAATTTAAAATAACTTGCATCTGTGTTTTTTGTTATTGTTTATTTCTTCTATTTATATATGATTGTGTTTGCATATGTTATGTTTTCTATATACAGGGAGATTGGGGGAGAACTCCAATATTCGGGGTATTCAGGGGGTAAAAGTAAACAAAAAACGCTTAATAAACATATGGTCGAATATCAACAGTTCCTGAGATAGCAATGAAAATATTTTTACCCGAGTTAATTATGGTAATGCATGACCTACTCCAAATAAAATATCAAATAATAACAGCTTTCGCAAAAATAGCAATACAAATATTTTCATTGCTGTCTCAGTAACCGCTGATATTCGACCATATGTTTATTAGGCTTTTTTGTTCACTTTTACCCCTTGAACACCCCTTTCGAATGTTGTTTTTCTTTTTCTACTGAAACAAAACAACTGAATCATTTAGAGTTGGCAACACTGTGGCATTTTTTCAGTTCTGTCGAGTCACTTGCATCGAGGCGGCCGCGTACCACAGCCCGCTAGATGGTAATTGTTATTTTCGTTGTGATGGAGCGAGTTATCCGCCGATTTCGATTACAGGCCGTGCGCGAACTGAAAAAGAGGAGGCCCGGTGACTCCTTCCGCATTCTTCGATTGTCCTACAGCCGCCGGGTGTCACCTGTGCCCATATTCAGTGCCTCGCCCATCTTCGTCGTCGTCCATCAAATCTCTGAGACGAGCATTCGCTAAGTAGGCCCTGCGACAGGTTCGCGTTTCGCGAGAAATTGCCGCGCTGCCCGATTTCATGCGTGAATGTCATGGGCGTCGACCCTCCCATATACAGGGTGTTCAAAATTTAATGTTTGGTCAATAGTTTCTCACTAGTTTTCTAAATTAAAATGCAGTAGGCGGAACATTGTTTTAGTGGCTGGTTTTTCTTTTCACGTCTGTTTTAAAAAATTATGCTTTAATTTAACAAAAATACGCACAGAATTTAGTTAAAATATGTAGAAAATATTGAAAATATGCAAATATAAAAAAAAACAAATTTATTGTTTCACAAAAACAAACATAAAATACAACTTCACTTAGACACAAAACACAATCGATGTAATAACTTCAAAGGCCCCATCAGAAATAAAATGTAGAAATGAATTATTTGCCTACTTCGACTATCTTTGACATTATAATTTACCAAAATTTTGATATATAGTGATTTTCCGGGTAGTTTTGCCGTGACCTCGGTAACTGGTAGGTGCCAGAAACAGTTAAAATGCACATCCCTAACATTAGCCGGGGCTCTTTTACCTGCCATGGCTGTGCTCGGGCTAGGCTCTGTGGGGATAGACCAAACGCTTCGCCGCGGCAAAGCTTTTACAGAGTCACCACTGAAGATGTCGACAGTGAAGAGCGGCAAAACGTTTGGAAGCATGGGATGCGACCAGTTACACCGGCGGCTACGTATCGCCTCGGAGGACCACCATTATCCAAGGAACGGTTCCGACCGTAGCAGTCGTAATACAAACAATAGGAACCGAAATCAATATATGGGCGGGCCCAGAGACACCGATAATGGGTCTGTCCCCACAGAGCCTAGCCCAAGAACAATCAGGGCAGGTAAAAGAGTCCCAGCTAACCCTAGGGATGTGTATTTTAACTCTGTTTCTGGCAGCTACCAGTTACCGAGCTCACGGCACAACAACCCGGAAAATACCTGTGTATCAAATTACAGCACTGGCCGTGAATGCCTAAAAATTACCAAAATATTGTTTCCATTTTCTAGAAAAATAGCTTTTTCCCATAACACTAGCATCAGGTGCCCATAAATTTAAGGAAAAGCACTGTTGGAAATTATCCTGTTCAATTATAGATGTATTTATTCTAAGAATTCAAATAGGTAAGATACTATTTTTTGCACCTTAACGTTACATTTTCTACTATTTGAACAGTTGCAGATTAGCTAGAAGCGTTTTTTGATGTGCATGCCACTCGTATCTCTCGTCTTTTTTTATCAATGTACCTATAATATCAACACCATATAACGACATTCTACGGCTAGCAGAAGCACTTCTGCACCTGCTTTATTTTACATACTGCTCGACGATGTGTGGATTCGATAAATATACCGAACGGTAATAGCTTACGGGGAATGTGGGTTAAACACTTGAAAATGTGGGTCTCCAATTCATAAACTCGGACACCGATTCGACTTGTACTTGTACACATGAAAACATCGCCAGTGCAGCAACCTGTTTCATAAAAAACACACGATGGATTTATCACGACCATCAACTTTGCGGGTATTTAATGTCGTCTTAAACTACTCCTTTTTAAAAGGTATTTTATATTTCAGAAATCGTTTAGAAAAGGTTGTGCTATTGTCAAAAGTAACTGACACATAAATGATAATAACAATAGCACTTTTTTTTAAAAGAATCTCATTACATGCACGAATTAACACGTAATAACTTTTATTATAACACTGAAACCTATTTCAGCATATTTTCCGTAAATAGTTATAATAGTTATTTAAATTAATAGAATATGTTAACGTTAAAACAGTGAAATTAAATGTACAATTTGTGGCATTTTGTAAATTCAGTGGTGACGTATTAGCGGCTTGAGGATGTTCTTCAGTCGTGGAATTAATTCACTGTTGACAAAGTATGTGCTACAGGATTGTAACTTCAGTGATGAGGGAATACCTGCTAGATGTTGTTCTTCAGTCATGGAACATACTGTTACTGTTGATGTACTACGTGCTTCAGCACGGTTCTCTTGAGTTTTGATGAGGAATTTAATGCTTTGAGAATGCTGTGGGCTATTTTCTTTTTGTCATCCAAACAATCCTAACGTTGACGCTCAGCTACCGCTGTGAACTTCCACCCATCATGCCGTTTTATATTTGTAATATTGGACCTGGAGTTCACTAATAATGTGACAGAACAGCGCCGAAAACAATGTCCTGTATACTCTTTGTGGTCTGGGGGGCCTAAGTAACCAACGATGTTAGATGGCATTTTTCCAAAGCTGCTGATACCCACACATTGCTTAATACATTTACCCTCTTTATAGAATAAAGAAAAACCGAAGGTGAGGAGTATCTCTTGGATACAAAATAGCATACCTTCGATAGATTTCGACATATTTAGTTTCTTCGTTGTTCACCACAAATTTTCTTTGAAACATTGGTTTTCGTGTTTGGTGTGGTACTAATAAGCACATCCCCTTTGTCTTCAATATCGTGGATAGTCATATTTGCTCATTCTTCTCGGCGAGAGGCACCGGCACTTCCAAAGATTGTGGCTACTTTGGTCATAATATATACATTGTTTGGGGCATTTAAGAGAACAGTTTTGATCTCTTTTCTTTCTAATACCTTTGATTTTGTTGGCTTGCAACCAACATTTGACTTCTTCAAATATGCCGTTAGTTTGAGGTATTTTTCAATATCAGTGCCCTTCTTTACTTCGAAACATAGTTTCAACATCGAATATTTCGCCCATAGAGTTGAAAATTGTTTCTGATAGACTTCTTTACGTAGAATTTATTTGTAATTTGTCTACAGGGTATTTCTTTTAAATATGACGCAAAAATATTTATTTTAATAGAACACCCTGTATATTTTTATGCAATTTAATTGTATTATTTGTTTTATTTTTTGTATAATTATATAAAAATGCATGGCCAACTGTGCACCACGCAACATTAGTTTTATCAGTTTAACGGTTTTTTTTGACAATTTCCAAAATGTAAAGTAGCAGCTGTTATATCGTTATTATCAAATTTTCGATACTGGAACACTAATTAACGAAAAAATACTGAATGTTTGAAAAACCAAACCAACCTCTAAAAGTCTCCAACATTCATAGAATTTAAAAAAAAAATCGATGAAACTTGTAACAACGGCGACGACCCGATTCAACTTTAAATATACAGGGTGTTGACAAAAATATAACCAAACTTAAAATTGACGGAATTTGACATATTTTTAAAATGAAGAGCGAGTCACTCTTGAAAGTTATAAAGTGCCTAACTTTCCCCGCTATAGAAAAATCAGCCAGCCTTACTGTAGCTTTCTAGTAATTATTTAATCATCAGTATCTCCCAAACAGTAAAAGGTAACCCATGACATGTTTAGACCAATGCAATCAATAAAAAGTGGAAAATCCAAAAATGCAGTATACAGGGTGAGTCAAAGAAAAATCAGAGCTAAAATCAATATCTCATTAGTGTGATGCTCGATTGTTTTGCTGATAAAAATGTTGTTGTGTCGCGTAATCACCCTATATATTTGTATGTATAGTTAAGTATTTAATTACTTCTAAAGTAGGTATATTGCGGCAATGAAATTCAAATGTTTCTTAACAATGTTGTAACAGTTTGTGAACGTTATAATCAAATCCTAATATCTGATTTGATAGAAATTTTTTTGGGTGACGTTAATTGTTGATGTCATAAAACTGCAGTCACACACTTAAAACAGGGATGTCTATATTAATGAGATAAACTGTACTTTGGGCAAAGCGGCAATTTTTTTGTGTAAAATCTAAGGCCCGTTGTTTCATTATTTGTGGATGAAAAATTAAAAAAATCATATTAGAGCATTTTTTATGAAAACTCTGAGTACATTAGTAGAATAAGCATTATCTGAAATAGGTTTGTACAAAATTTGATAAAAAATATTGAATATTAATAATTTTACGGGGAAATTAAAAATCACAGTGTTGTAACAAATTTTTTTTGTTGAATAAGTGACCCAAGAAATAGAGTATGCGGAAGCAACAATTTTTTATTGATAACATCTTGACTTGTATACTTTTTGTTTTAAGTTTACCGCAAAGGAAAAAGTTACGTGGCGTTTCCAACATTTCCTTCTACCCGCCTTTTTCAAAATTATTTTTGATTTGCTTCACAATATCCTTATATGAAAAATTATTTCTAAAAAAAAATCTTTCTTTTATATAAAATTTGTCGTAAAACAAATTATTTATGAAAAATAGTAGCTGCATGGGTACTTGCATCTGTCTGTTGTAAAAATTATGTAAATTTTTGTCTCGCGTCGTTTTCAAGCTGCTATTTCTTATCAAGGCTTCAGAATTGACCATTGGTTTGAACTAAAGGTCATTCTGTATGCATCAAATCGTACGACATCGTAGTTTTTCTTAAACTCCTTTGATTTAAAGTGCCTCATTTTGCAAGACATTTAAAAATTTAGTAGATTAGAAAAAAAACGAACATATTCCTTACCTTTCAACCGCAGTTTTATAGAGTTTTATTTGGAGAGCTGTGGCACAGGCAAATCTGACGATTGCAAATGACACTCAATGATTAAAGCAATTAAAATCTACACTTGTAGTAGATAATAGTCGCCGGTCCTATATGAAAGTACAAAATAATCTCAGGGTCGATATGGGAGTGCCAATGGGCAGTTGTGGGTGTCGACTATGCGAATAAATATTCTGTGTGTTGGAACAAGTGACAGGCACAGTCAATAAAAACAACAAAAAAAGATGATGGATCGGTTTGGTTTTCGAACGAAATAGTTTAAAAACAATTGCGAGATGAAATAAACAAGCATTTGTGTACAAATCAGCCTACTTTCACTGTTCTAAAATAAAAAAGATATATGGAAAAATAAAAATGTATTTTAATAATAATAATAATAAATGCCTTTATTATACACATAATAATTAGTACAAAAGAGAAATAGAGCAGTGGCAGCGTTCGATTTCTCGCTCTTCCACTTCCATTTTGACAATTTAATTTATATATGAAAAATCCCACATGCCACAGTGTAATTAATTGTCATTTTGACAGCGGCAAAAGTTACCTGCAACTTTTACAACTAGTGGTTTTTTCACTTATTCATTTTTTAATGAACTATCGCGGTGTCCGTTGCCAAAATAAATAGTTTGACATTTTTGTCAACGACTTATTGAATTGTGGTTTTTAGGCTTTCATGGCCAGTGCTGTAATTTGATACATAGTGATTTTCCGGGTTGTGCCGTGACCTCGGTAACTGGTAGCCGCCAGAAACAGAGTTAAAATACACATCCCTAGCATTAGCTGCCCTGGTTGTTCTCGGGCTAGGCTCTGTGGCGACAGACCCGCTATCGGCGTCTCTGGGCCCGTCCATATATTGATTTCGGTTGCTATTATTGGTATTACGACTGATACGGTCAAAACCGTTCCTCGGATAATGGTGGTCCTCCTAGGCGTTCCGTAGCCGCCGCTGTAACCGGTCGCATCCCATACTACCAAACGTTTCGCCGCTCTTCACTGTCGGCATCTCAGTGGTGACTCTGCAAAAGCTTCGCCGCGACTCAGTCCGTAGCAGTCGTAATACCAACACTAGGAACCAATAAATCTAGGGTTGTTGATGAATTTGTGGCGCATATGACAGAAATATCTAATAAAGAGTTTAGAACGTGCGACCAGGACCATCAACGGAAATTAACCGTTATAAGGATTATAAGTACAAAATAAAATCACGTTAACATTCACAGATGTTAAAAATGCATGATATTACTTTCAATTATGATCCAACAGTGCGATGTCACTAATCTCAAGCCATAATTGTGGCAGATACAAGATGTTCCTCGCATTTCTCATTATATATCCAATTAAATCATTATTTCTCTTACTCGCTTTGATGTATTCATAACAAGATCATTTCGTTTTCTTGTACGTTAGGTGTAAAATAAATTATGTACCCTTCTTCGCTCCAGCCGGATTATACTTTTTCTTGAATTTGATGACTCGTTTTGCAAGTTTCGTTCGTTTTATTTACCTTGTAATTGGAGAGCTAGTAAGCTGGGTACTCGTGGGTGTTGCAAATTTATGTATTCCATTTATTCGTTGAACATTCTGTGAGGTAGGTAAATTAAAATGAACCGAATTTTGCATTTGATGAAACAAACCCCTTCAAAAAACAGGAAAATATAATTCTCTTCTTCTAAAATCACAAGAATATATAGGTATAGTAATCAGTGACTAGTTCTTCGTAATATTCTAATATTGAGACTAATTTTAGACATCCATATTCTAGACTAAACACATCATCAGAATTTTGTAAATACTTTTGATAGCCATTCTGTACATCAAAACTATTTTAGAAAACATTGTTTTTGATGGTATACAAATGTAACTCTTTCAAAATATACCAAATGATGCCGAATTGAACAGAAACACCCGATACAAACTTAAAAGAATGGCTCTAATGAAAAATGGATACTGATAGGGCATAAACATCTACCAAAAACAACAAAGAAAACGTCCAAAACGAATAGCTTTTATACAATTTTGAAAATTCAACTACTATAAAATGCAGAACCGTCTGTTAATGCTAAAAGCCATTTTAGAGTAACTTGTTTCAACATTTTTCTAAAAATCATCGAAACTATAACGTACTATAACTTGCCACAACATTGCAATCCATTACCTACTATTGTTAACCTCAAATTATAAGTCACAAAATTGTGCATCGAAATATTTCGTTTATTTGTATTTATTGTGCCCTTGATATTTGTGAGCGAGACTTGTGTACGGTGAACAATTTCCGCACCGGCATGTTTAGAGGTACTTGTGATTATTATGTAAAAACACCACGTGCGACGTTGTCATATATTCAAAATCTATTTGCTTTCTTAATTCTATTACCGTTGGTCAGAAAAAAAGTTGTTAAGGCGATTATATTTTGATTAGCGCAATTTAGCGTACAACAAAATAAAGCTATTAATATTAGGGACACGCTGTATATGTTTTATTTGAAATAAGGCAAGTAGTGAGGTGTTCCATCATATTCTACGTCACAAATATTTTTATATTTTATTTAGATTTCTTTGAGCCTTGTTATGATAACCCAAGATGCGTCTCGAGAGTACAAACTTTCTCCACAATTATTTCATGTTGGAAACATATCCTTTTTTCAAGAAAGTACAACGGTACTATTTTTCAACAATTAATTTGGGTATTTACACTTTCACCTGTATCCTAGATGCAGATAAAAACAATTGTTGTCTTTTTAATCTATGCTGTTTCATTAGCTCGCGAAGTAGATACGTTTATTGGATAATTTTGGACTAAACATACAGGGTCTGTAAAAAGTTGGGAAAAAATTCCAAATATTCCGCAGGCCAAAATATGATCTCAAATCTTAATCAAGTTACCTTAAGAGGCCTCTTTAGATATCTTAAAACTAGTTTCAAACTAACTCCAGTAGTAATAATCCGAGGCAGACAATGACAGAAGATATAAGTCACGGTTGCAGTGTTGAAGTTACAATTTTATTTTAGTTTTTCCTTAATAACTTTATAATAAATTGTAGCAAATGCGTAAAACTTGGTAGAGGGGAGCTCTTTTTGGGAGGAGAAATTGAAATATGGCCTTAAATTTGCGGTCAATTATAGAGGGCGCCACCTACAGTACTTCACGTGT
The DNA here is from genome assembly GCA_025584915.1 of Monochamus saltuarius. Taxonomy (NCBI): domain Eukaryota; kingdom Metazoa; phylum Arthropoda; class Insecta; order Coleoptera; family Cerambycidae; genus Monochamus; species Monochamus saltuarius. Next base: position 34,659,574 of record CM046729.1, read on the forward strand.
ATTTGAATCGTCATAATTATGTGCCTGAACATATTGATTTTTTAATGAATATTTCTTATTCTTTGACTTTATTATTATTATTTTTTTTTTTTGAAAAAGGTATGCTTGGTTAATGTAGTTTTGAACCGAAACTTTTTGGATATCTGGATTTTAAGTTTTTATTTCATAAACATAAACCTATTGTTTTCCTTCACTTACTATCGAACTTTGGTAAATGGTAGGTAAATTAAGTTAGTTTGCCATATCTTCGTCCAAGAAATATTTTGTCCAGGTCTTTTAGATTCATATGTTTCTGGAGCCAAGATATGATGATCTAACCTAATTTAACATAGTCCAAAATTTTATAATAATTGAATAGTGTTAAGGAACATAATAATTGGTTTTATGTTCATGTTTATGAAATAAAACCTTAAAATCCAGATATGCAAAAAAACGGTTGTTTAAATCGACATTTACAAGCATACCTACTCTATTTACGAAAAAACGTCAAAGAGTTAGAATTATTGATTAAAAAACTAATATACCAGGGCAGAAAAGAGTTGTGATTTAATTCCATGTGAAGTACTGTGTGTTAAGTGGCGCCCTTTATAATTGACCGCAAATTCAACACTATATCTCGGAAACTATAGAATTGTGGACTAAGGTAACTTGATTTAGACCATTACATATTTTTTTTGAGGAAAATTTAAATATTAACACTAAATAAAGAAATCAAAAAATGTATTTTTGTGTTTACTTAAATTTTACATGTTTTATTATTTAGTTCTTCGTTACTTAAAGACACTAAGTATATTTAATTTTACAGCCGTAAAATGATCAAATGTGTAGTGTTTTAAAACACGTAGAACAAAAGTAACATCCGAACTAAAATTATTAATGTTTTGTTTATCCTCTTTTACTTTTTAAATTATTATTAAATAAAATAATAACATTTAAAAAGCAATCGTAAGACGCACATTATTTTGCTATTCTAACCCCACATTTTAACAATTATTTTCACATTGTTATAAACAATAGTAAACAATCTTATATGCAGAACTACCTATGTAAGTCTATGTTATCACAACAGTTACATCTACAGTTAAATTAAAAAAATACTTAGACAGACCGTTTTCTATCGTTATATATTTGCTCAAAAATGGAGCATTGAAGTCCAAAAACTCAAGAAGGCACTTATTTTTCAAAATGAACGAGGAATTCAAAAATAATTTTTAATATTTTTTAAATCTTTATTTGGGAAAAAACCATTGGCATACCATTTTTTTCTTTAAAAATACCAAAGTCAGTGCTCGTGCGCACGCCACTGTTAAAGTTAGAAATTATGCCTCTATCAATAGCCATTACACACCATATTTCATGAAAATATCTAAAGCGATTTCGAAAATATTAATTATTTTCCTTTTTTATTTTCCTAAAACTTTAACACCTCCTATTTTTGTAACTGGACATTTTTGGACCATAGTTTATAAAAGCACTATCATTAATTTTCGATGTAGAATCACACCCTTGTATTATTCAGTTATCAAATGTCTAAAATTATTTCTATGTGTAAAAAAACATTGTTTTGAGAATATAGCGACCATAACGAATTGCCTTAGCCAGTGCTCCAGGCTTGGACTTCGCTTCGTACGGAACGGACAATTCCAGTTCTGAGAATAACAGAAGATGTAGAAAATCTGGCCATTCAAGAGCGTTGTGTGGGTGGTTGCTTTTCTAATATTAGCTGCACAATAAAAACAGGAATTCGTTTTTGCGGCCTGTAATACAACGCTGCTTGACCACATGTAATATTGAATTATGGCGGTTGCTCTTAGACCACGTTTTCCCTCCATACTATTTTTATTTCGAGTTATTGAACTTTGCGTTACGTTTCATTGGATAGAAAACCGTACGCCGACGTTTTATGACAGTGTGAAGTTTTTATGATTTGTTGGTGACATTTCGCTGAAATGGTTTTGTTGTACACTGGGGGAAATATCCTTTAGCCATTAGCAATATATCTGTATTAAATAGCCTCCATGGCTGCTGTAATAAAGACAATTCTATTTTTTCTCTATCCGCCACAAAAACTGTGACAGCAGTCTCTAAGGTTGATATTTTCCTTACTGAGAAAAAAAGTTTTTTGACAACAAAAGTATTCACTTTTAACCTAGGAGGAGAGGTTACGCAAAAGATTTACGCATCTGTCGCACCAATTTAAATAAAAGGCATACTCCTATTCACTACTATGTATAATACTTACTTTATGATATGTTAACTAATCCGTAGCACTGAAAACTACTGTTTTTGAATATAAATACTAAATATACAATGGGAAACGCAATTAACTAGAGGCCGAAGTTACGCGATTTTTAGACGGGTACAATACTGGGTCTAACTTTTGGCGCAAATATGGACGTAAATAAACAGCCTACCTAGCAACGCATGTTTCGTGAATGGGTGCAAGGCTGGTTAGCCAATTAACGCGCTTTACACGGGCGCAAAGCTGGTTAGTCCGACTAACGCTACGCCCGTTTCATGAATCCGGCTGTTAGGTTGACACTTTTAATCCTTAGATTAAAAATGTTAATCAAGTTTTAATTTATAAAAGTGTATTCAACAATATTTACAACAGTTTTTGTTTATCCACGTTGATATTAAATAACACAGTCTGAACAAGTATTAATAGTATATTATTTAACTAGCGGTAATGCAGGTCATAACTCACGCAGATGAAGTTTTCTGTAATTCACCAAGTGAGTTATGACCATTACCGCAAGTTGAATACTATACTTTATCTACGACTATAACATCTTTTTTAGGACTATTATTAGAAATTGATTTGAAAACGTCAAAATTATTTTGTTAAAATATCAAATGACATTAGTCTCCTCAATGATAATAATTGACAGTTCCGCTTACTGACAGGCGTTGGCAATTTAAGAATTTGAAAATCTTTTAATTATTCATTTTATTTTATGAATATCGACCACCATTTGATGTCATTTTTCACTGACATATCTAAAAATAATCGACGTTCTACCAATACGGTAGAACGTAAAGCAACATATTTTCGATAACAACTTAAATAATTGTCTCCCAGCACAGTAAAAGAACGTGGTCTCTTGGTTTTGGTATTAGGAATTTTTATAATTAGGACGGATTTCACATCTTCAGCATTATCAATTGTTCAATTCATAACGGCATGCACCTGCAACCCCAATATTTGGACAACATATAAACAAGTTTTTTTAAAAAAAAATTTTTATGTTTAAAGTGTTTACATTTATCATCGAATATAAATTATCAGGTGCACTATTCAAAAAGCAATCAACTGCTCCTTTGTAAATACTCGCGATTTTTTTGGTACGTATATTTCATTTTGTCTCTTGAGAAAAGTACGTATCTTTGAATATTTGCTTATATCAATTTTGACCAAAGCCTTGACGGATTAATTTTATTTGCTAAGTTTGAGAAATACGTCTTCTGAATACAACTTATGTTTTTTTCTAATTCACAGTAGTAGTAGTAGTTCATAAGTTTCTCGAGATTTTTTTGGGAGAAACCTCTTTTGCATATTCCAGTCCAGTATCTCCTCAGGTACACCTAAATCTTCATTAGATTCCATTTTTACAGACTTTTCAACAAATTGAACCACAAACAATCACAAATAAACTCAATTAACAATATGGCGACTAATGTTTCACAAAGTGTTCAGAGTCTTCTACATAACCTCCCGCTACTGCACTGGGTTTCCATCCACAGTGTCTCTTTAATTGTAGTCAGATTAACACCAGAGTCTGGAGATAGTCGGAAACAATGTCTAGTATAAAAAAGAAACAGGAAAATTTAGAAATTCAGCAATAATAATAATAATAATATCTCTACCCCTCATTCTAATCACGAGGATTAGCCCAGAAGTTGCAAAGGATTTACATTTAAATGTATTTAAAAACACCCTGTATAATAATAAGGTAAGCTTTTTGCCATACAAATTTTTAAATAGCCTATGTGTAGAACCTGCAAACAATTTGTAATAACACTGACATGGAAGTTAAAGAAAAACATGCATATGTTGTTGACGTTTTACGAAAAATATGTTTTGAATTACTGCTAGGTGTTATGTAACACGGAATTCTTGTGTCTAATTATATTTTTCCATTTTTAAGGATGGGTTTCGAAATTTACGACCTACAGCTGCTTATTAGCTGAAGCAACAAAATAAATAATATGATTAGAAAACCAGTTGGATCATATAGGCATCGACGTTCTGTTATTAAGTCTCCTTTACGCAGTGAAATTATAGGGAAATCATGTGTTGTCTAATACTCATAATAAATAATTACTTATTAATTACCTAGGTACGTTAATAGCAGTGGAAATTTGTAGGTGTAACGTTATCGTTATCGTTGCCACCTACAGAGTTCTGAAGCTTTAACTCACATTAAACTTAACTTCCCTCCCTTGTAAATAATGATATACTGCTGCCTCCTCACACAAATCATGAGCTTCTTGTTTAGTGTCTGTTGTAGAAAGAGCAGTAAATATATTTTTGTCCCGTCTCTATAATTATCGACGCTCGATCTTCATCATTACTACCGACAATATTATTATGACCGTCGTAGCTATACTCGTCGTCTTTATTATCAACATCATAGCATCATCGTGACCGTCTATCACAACATTGTCTCTTCAATATCATCATTATCGTTCTCTTCATCGTGATGAATGTCATAATTAATATTTTTTATCATCATTAACCATCTCATAATCATTTATTCATATTGGTTCCTTATATTCAATTGACTCTAGGAGATTTTGGAACAATAGTGCTTATTTTCTGTTGCATTTACAGATGAGGACTGGAATGGGGACCCAGCCGAATCAACGCTGTACCTCATGCACCAGCCAACTCAGATGACGCTACCTCGTCCGCACAGAGATAAGTCACCCGAACCAGTGCAAAGATTCTCCAGATATGCAGATCCTCAGTCTAAGTACGACGACGACTATAGGCAAACTAAATCCAAACGGGACGAAACTAATAAATATTTGGAGAAACCAATCGCGAAATACTCCGAAAACAAGTACTTGGACCGGCAAAAGAGCTTGGAAAGGGAAAAGCAGTCGGTTAAAGAGAAGAATTTCGATAGGCAGAAAAGCTTCGACCATTTGGAAAGGGACAGATTCTCCAAGACGTTAGAGAGAGGTGATAGATATCACGATTCGGAATCGGAGAAATATTATTATCAGGAGAACAGAGAAAAATATGATAGGTACGAGAAGTATCCTGAGGGTAACGCTAGGAAGTACGAGAAGGACGAGTTTACGTTTAGAAGGGGCGAGAAGGAGAAACCTGCAAAATATTTCGATGACGACGGATTTGACGAAAATATAAGGTAAATACTACTCCACAAGTATCGCCAAGTTTTGGCTTGGTTGACATTAACGATAATTATATTTTGTTCATTTCCAGATATCGAAGTAAGTCTACTGAGTTCGACAGGGAAAGGTCGCATCGTTTCGATTACGAAGACGACTATTTCGAGGAAAAACAAAGACCACATAAAGAGTACCCAGTCCCGAAGACTAGGCAGAAATTCGCCGGCGAAGACGACAGTAAATACTACAAGGAAAACAGTACAAAGTCCCGGTGCATTCCGGATGATCCTCGTTACTACACCGAACCAGAAGTCAAACCTAGATCTATTTCCAAGTCCTCCCAAGGTGACAAATACGAGAAGACGTTCATCAGGAGCGAGAGAGATCGCGATTCTAAATCTGTCAGGTCGCAAGAGTATTACGAAGAAAGCACCATTAACAGAAAGAATCCCCAGCTTCGACAACGCTCTCCTTCACCGGAAGACAACGTCAAGGCGCCAAGAGACAGATTTAAAGACGCCAAGGAGAAATTCCTGCTCATGGAGAAGGAGAGGTTAGAGAACGAAAGAAGGAGACCCGAACCGCCGATTTCTCCAGTTCGTTTGAAGGAGAAGATCCAGTCATACTCCAAGAGGCAGGATGGGGGTTACCCGAAGGAGAACTCAAGATCGAATTACGAAGATCGGTAAGCCATAACCAACTTGTTTGAATTTTAGGGGATTATGAAACATTGTTGTAGGTATTACGAAGAGCATCGAAGGATGGAGGAACCAAGACCTACTCCAGCCCCGAGACACATCCCTGACGAGATCAGGTACAGGGAAAGGGACCAGCGGTCTCACGAGCGCGACGTGGAGAGGTACCGCCACACCGACAAGTTCGACCCGAAGAGGAGGTCCATGTTCTCCCTGATAGAAGAAGAACACAGGAAGAACTCGAACGAGATCGCCAAGGAGTTGAAGAGGCGGTCGTACATGGAGGGGAACCAGTACGAAGACGCCGTGGACAGGTACGACAGGGACATGAGGGACCGGAACTTCCAGGAGCTGCCCGAATCGGACAGATTCCTCGACAACTTTTCCAAATCTAGCATCGATCTGGATAAAGTGGGCGAGATGAAGTACGACCAGAAGTTTGTGAAGAACCAGAAGCTGGTGAAGAACTCGGCGGGGTACAGGCACAGCTACGCCGAACCGAAGCTGAGGATGGAGAAGAATGGGAAGAAACACTTTTCGGAGATGCTGCATAGGACAAACAGCTCCGTTGGCAACAACGGAAGGGTCGGCATAGCCAGCGTCCACCCATATTGATGGTAAAACAAACCAGAGAGAGGAGGATTTATTATATTTTAGAGAGGTATTCAAAGTTTGCTTCTATAACAATCTTATTCGTCTACTGCCACTTATTTTGCTGTAGTATATGCAAGATATATTACAATTAAAATGAAATGATACATTTTAAAAAATGTGTTGCCAGATACACAATAAAAAGTATAAGAGTTGGTAATATTCTTACCTGTCCTGGGGTACTATATATTGCTCATATTTAAATAATTTTTTTTTTATTAATATTGCTTTAAGTAATAAGAAAAGGATTTATATTTTAGTCATTTTATAAAATCGTATAAAAAATATATTTCTATACACCATGACATTAAAAATGTTTTTTTTTTTTAAATAACACTAATACTTATTTTTATTAAAATTATTTATTTTTTTATATGTGCCTTCATATTTCATAGTTTATTTTTACTTTTTTTTTTTGTAAAATTTTATTTGAAAAAGATATTGGAGAAGCGTGTTTATATGACTTGAGTTAATTTGTATATGATTTTAACATTATTCTGCTGTTTTAATATCTGTTATTCACTGATATTTTATATAAATAAAGATTTCCATCGACAGGTCTCGTTATTTTCCCCTTAATAGCGGTGGTCGTGGGGGTGTTTGTACAGGCAGATAGATGGGTACACTACACTTAGTGTTTACAGAGAATCTACTCTAACCTGTGGGGTTATTATCTTTATATTTAATTTGAATTTATCATACGTGGGATCTACAAAATGTTATAGCTATCATCTAATTGGTTTACTTACCTATCTCTAGCTTTATAATCCACGACTCCATGTCCTCTCAACTGGGACACTTGTTGAACTTGTAAAAAAGGAAATGCCACATTTCTAAGGTTTTTAATAACAATAACAAGAGATAAACAAAGCGTTAACAAAAATGAGGGAAATAACTGTGGACAACGGAGGACAAATATAGATACTTTATAAAACTTTATTGCGTACACGCCACACAGAGATAGGGAAAATAGCCTTACTAACTGAATTTAACTTAATGTTGAACAATTACATCTTATTTAACCGAGCCGTTGAAGTACCGAACCCCAAAGAGGAACAAACACTACCGAGGTACTTCCAGATATCATTCGATTTCACCATTGACCAAAAAGGGTGGTTATTGGGTCTTTCTCCATATACTAGGTCGGTCAGTTGTCGAGCGGTTTAAGACGTTAGTACTTGAATCGATGTGGCCAGACCGCAGGATCGAATCCGGCGGCCGGTAAACCGTATATCAGCTATATTCGTAGACAGAATTGGCACCATCTCTGCGAGTATGGTAGGGTGGAAAAATGTTGGCTTTGGTCAATGTGAGAGATTGATACTAGTCGACGTTTGACCATCCCCCTAATTCATAGGGTTTCCTCTGCACTGAATGACGGTTAGGGCCTACCAACGTATGTCGTTCCTGGGTACAAATGCGCCCTGCTTAATAATATGCCGCCTCCTCTCCCCCACAAGTCTCCGACTTCTGGACTAATCTTCGTGATTAGAATGAGGAGTAGAGATTATTATTATTAGTGAACGCTGTACTTGACTGCATAATTTTAAATGCTTGATACTATCCTTGCTTTCTAGAATCGTCTCTTTCCGTTATTGCTACTATTCAAATATTGATTATTCTCTTTCTTTGATGTTGCTAAAGAGGCTGATCAGATCGCCTGATGGGCCTTTTAAGTACTTATCCATCCCATTTTAAGACGAGTTCGTAACACTATTGCTCTGTCAACTGATATCTTCGAGAAGAAGCAATAATTATTAATCCATCGTTGTATGAATAGTTGTATTGGCGGCAAAATTCGTTAAATTTTATATTTGTTGTTTTCCTCGTTTTGAGAATATATCAATCCTGAACACACAACGGGTTTAACTTTTGTTACACTGCTCAGGTAGATAGTGGAATCCTCGATTTAGGTTTCTTGACAGGATTAAGAAAACCTCTATAGTCAAAGTAAAGGAAGACTATCTTTCAATAGCCTAATGTGTCCTATATACAAATATAGATTTGGTTGTTGTACAAGATATGTGGTCCCTTAAGAAAATACAATGTTAAGATCGTCCACAACACCTCAAGCAAGGCCAACTACAAAAGTAAAAACGGGCAAATATCAATAGTTACGGATCGTAGGGATGATAGAAGAGATTTGAAAGACCTGGACCAAAACCAAGATTCTAGTGAGATATTATGGCCAATGTCCTTACAAAGAGTCAATAGAAACCTAATAAGAACTACCAGAACATATAATTTAGAATAACCAGATAACAGTTTTAGAGTTACTTCTCAAGGAGAAAATGCTGTTTTTTCAAATCGTCAAACAGCCCTAAACTAGCGTGAAAATTGTTCAACCGTTGTCAGTTTCCACGTGAACTTGCAAACTAATGCGAGTTAGATGGTAAGGTGAATACACCATCATCCTTTTCCACTGTGATCAACAGTAGGTCTATTATTAACCTTCATTGTCTTACAGCTTTTCAACTAACTTTAGTCTTAATATTTTTGGTTCTTCACATAGCATGTCCAGTTTTTGAGTTTTCTCGTTCAAACAGAACAGTACGCAAATCATTCTTGCTAGGTCTTTGCAATCATGAGGTACATTAACTGCAGTCTCCTCCTTTACACAGAATATCTTCTACCAAGCCCATAATACTCAGAAGTTTTTCGACACTGCAATGTCCAAGTCAGTAGTTCTACTGTTATCCTCATCGATCGAGCTCCCGTCATCTCTCGTACTGACGCGAATGGTGACCGTTTGCGTGCACTGATCACCGGCGCCTAAGCATTCGTGCGTTGTCTGACGAGTTAAACATCAACAAAGAAACCGTTCGCAAAATGTTACACGAAAGTTTGAATATGCGAAAGATTTGCGCAAAGATGGCGCCAAAAATTCTCACCCGTGAACAGAAAGATATGCGAAAATCGATATGCGAGTATTTGTTGTCCCGCATTCGGAACGACGGAGACCCGTAAACAAAGTCAACAGTGGGTGGAAAAGGGTGGAGAGTGGCCAACTAATGCGAGGATGTCCAAGTCACGACGGAAGGCAATGTTGATCATTTTTACGATATCCACGGCATCATTAATCGTGAATATGTTCCTGCCGGCCAGACAGTGACTGGACAGTTCTATGTTGGCGTCCTGGAACGGTTACGGGCCCGCGTTTTCCGTGTGCGACCCGAACTCGCCGAGAACGGCTGGATTTTGCACCACGACAACGCGCCAGCCCATTCCTCGCTCATTGTGCAAAAGTTGTTAGCAAAACAGGCATTCAACGTTGCCGGACCCACCCTATAGCCCCGATATTGCCCCCTGCGATTTTTGTTATTCCTCAAGATGAAGTCGCACCTCAAGGGAACGAATCATGGCGGCATACAGGAGGTCAAAGAATCTGTAACCGTGGTACTGAACGGATCACCAAGGGTGCTTTCAATCGTGGGAGCAACGTTGTGTAGAGTTAGAGGCAGACTATTGTGAAGGTCGGTAATAAAATTTTGGCGAAATTTAATTTGCTTGTTTTTTCATTGACAAATTCCCGGAACTTAATTACCACACGTATTAACAATTCAAAATCGTTCATAACCAAATATCTTATAAAGGCAATAATAAAAAAACTCACTTTCTCAGTTATCTTTAGGTAACAGATATCACTTTGTTCAGTATCGTGGTTTTAAGTCTCACATGTTTCATCAAATATTTGGCGTACCGCAGGGTTCCATACTCTGACCTTTACTTTTTATGTTATTTGTAAAAGACATTGTTGAAGACTTGCATGTGCGCTACATGGACCAAATTACATTAGAGATCTTGGAATAACATTCGAGCCAACTCTAACCTTCTGTAAACATATTGACATTATAATGTCGTCCGCATTTAAGATTGTGGGTTGTATTATAAGAAAATCCAACAAGTTTGTAAATATCTCTACGTTTGCAATACACTACGTTCATTCGTTCTAAATTAGAATATGCGTCCATATTCTGGAACCTAATTTATGCTAATCATATTGCGACTTTAGAAAGACTTCAGCGTAGGTTTATGAAATCAACTTTGTACTTTATCTAAAAGAAAATCAGTCTCCCAAGTAGGTAATGCCTTTGTATAAGATCGTTCATATTATTTTGGAAAATTCAGGTGTCCTAAGCAATAACCAATTTAAAATACCACGATTTTCAGCAAGAAGTAATAATGGGTTTAACCTTTCTTCTGCACGGATCAATATTCTTGTAGCATCGCTTTTGTATCAAATTATATCAAGGTACAATGAAATATAATTTAGTATAGATAATTTTTGCTGTTCAATGCAAAAATACAGTAGGTACTGAATCAAAAATATATTGTGTATATAGCTTTGTAACTTCGGTATACTTGTATATTTCCCTGTTCATTATTTTTTCGTTTGTTCCTTTTTCACTTTTTTTGTTTCTATCTTTGTGTCTTGATTTTATAATTTTGTACTGCATATATTTTATCATACCCTGTAATTGGCATTTGCCTGTTGGACATACGCTTGGAATAAAATAAAATAAAAAAATAAAACTTGGAGACGACCACCTGCGCACACTACTTTAAATACTATTACAATTATGTCTATGTACTTTGGTAATGATGATTGTAAATATTAATACAATCTATAAATACTGTTGTTTTGCACTATACCCGCATTTTACAAAATATAGTAAAAAGTTTTATACTTATATTAAAATTATTAAAAATTAGGTACAACAACCAAATTATTATGGACAGTACTTTTGCATTTACTACAACTACATATAGTTTACTACATTTGTAGGTTATTCTTCGACAAACTCGTAAGCATAAATTTGTAATACATAACTATTTTGGTAGTATTTCTTTCAGTGTGGAAACCTTTATTTCTTTAAATAATTTTTCTATTACACCTCAATATTTTTATAATTTTTACACAAAGTAGGTAGTTTGCTTAAATCACGGATTCATGTCTAAGTCATAGTACCCTTGATTACTTAATTTACGCTTCTAAAGAAATCTATTCCTCGTAGTTATAACATTTCCGATGGTTTCACTAGATGGCAACTACATTCATTCAATGAGAGTAAATCGTTTGCATTTTGCTCCATCTAGCGGTAGGTACTGGAAACAGACTACCTACTTAATTAATTTAAGTTAATTTCAATATTGAAAGGAAACTTTTTGGGATATTTACGTATATTTCTAAAAATACATTATTTTGCGGTCAAATTTGTATATATTAAAATGACTAAGTTGGAATGTTTCTGGCATCTAAAATTCAAATATCAGAATTATTTTTCAATGCTAGAGTTTTATCAAATTTTTATTTTTATATAAAGTTGAAATGAAATCCTAATTTTCAAAAAATAAAATATATATTGATAAGGATCAGGCCCAGAAAAAAAATCACAGCATTTTATTAAATCAATGTCAAAAACAGCAACCTTGAGCTAAAAAGTTATTTTAGCTATTTATCCTTGGCAATCTCAATGCTACGTATGGAAAGAAACCCATGCATGAGACCCCAACATAAAAGAATATTAAATTTCGAAAATTACTGGAAATTTCTTAAATATTTTGATGAAAATATAATGAATTATTCATTTGTTCGTGTGACGTAAGTCGTTTAAATTCTTGCCGCAACTATTAGTTATTTATCCGTGATGATTTCAATGCTACATTGAGGAGGGAACCTATGCAGGACCATATACAGGGTGTTTTTATAACCTTTATGATCGGTATATTGATGAATTTTGTTGATATATTGGTTCTGCAAAATATATCAATTGTAGTTTCTTAAATGTTTTGATGAAAGTATAATGAATTATTCACTTGTTCGTATGACGTAGCTTGTTTGAATTCTTGCCGCAACTATTAGTTATTTATCTGTGGTGTTTTAAATGCTACATAGAGGAGGGAACCTATACAATACCATATACAGGGTGTTTTTATAACCTTTGACAAAATGAAGGAGGTGAATTCTAATTTTAAGACACAAATTTTGTATAAAAATTTTCCGAAAGTTGCTTCGTTTTGGAAGTAAAGGGTGTTACATGTTACATTTTTTTTTGTATTTTTTTCATTTTTATGAAGAAGACAAATGTAGTTTTCAAATATCACTAGATAAAAAATATCTACAACGTGGTATTTCGAAAAAATATACTACATTTTCGTTTTGAAATTTGATGAGGATGCAACTCCATTTTATCAAAAAGGTTAGGAAATATCCTGTGTACAACATCACATATCAAAAATTTCTGGCAATTTTAAATATGTAGGTAGGTACTTTATTCTGTTTGTAAATTGTGGGTATATTTATGAGTTTTGTCGATAAATGTTTTTCTTTTACTTAAATATGATAGCGACGCTTTAATTCTATACAGGGTGTCGGGAAATTATGCGTCAAGACTTCAGGAGGTGATTCCTCACAAAAAATTAAGGTCACAAAGTCCTATAACAATTTTTTTAAAACTCAATATTAACGGAGATACAGGTTGTTAGTTAAAATTTTATTTTCGATAGGTACTTGTAAATAACTTAAGAAATCCAAATATTTACGTAAAATTTGTAAATCGGGAGTTTTTTCGGACGAGAAATTCAAATATATTTCTAATATTAACGTCACTAGTAGAGGGCGCCACTTGTGGCACATCATGTTTCTTTTAAATGACAGAATTTTTTTGCATCTTAATGTGTCCATCTGATTATCGGAACAAACGATTTTCCTACCTGTTTTATTTGAAAAAGGTATACCTTGCTAAAGTCGGTAGGCGTAACCATTTTTGAAATAATCCTATTTGAAATGCTCAATGCACCGAGTAAAAACTGTTTTGGTTTCAGGTAAAGTGCCTTTTCTGCTGAAAATACAGCAAAATATTACTTGACAAAATTGTTCAGAATCATAAATTATGGAAACGTGCAAAATTTCAACAAGATTGGCGAGGTTTGAAGAAACCATTTTTCAACAAAGCACAAAGATTTTATCAAAGCAGGCCGATTTTTTAAAAAATTTGCACATCTCCATAATTTACCGTTCTGAACAACTTTTTCAAGTAACATTTTGCTGTATTTTCAGTACAAAAGGCACTTTAACTCAAACCAAAACAGTTTTTACTCGGTGTACTGAATATTTCAAATAAGATTATTTCGAAAACTGTTACTCCTAACGACTTCAATAAGGTATACCTTTTTTAATTATAACAGGTAGGATAATCAATTGCTTCAATAGTCAGATGGATACACTAAGCAGCAAAAAAGTTATGTCATTTGAAAGAGACATGATGTGCCATAAGTGGCGCCCTCTACTACTGAGGTTAGAATTAGAAACATATTTGTATTTCTCATGTGCAAAAACCCCCGATTTAGAAATTTTATGTAAATATTTGGATTTCTTAAGAAGTTATTTAAAAATATCGAAAATAAAATTTTAACTTTAACACACTTCTTGTGAGGAATCACCTTCTGAAGTCTAGACGCATAATTTCCGGACACGCTGTATAGGGACCAACCTATCTGTCAGTTTCAAGTGTCTTCTATATTCGGGGGCAATATATCGTAGTAGCATGGCGTTACCAAGAAGTTTACACACCTTTTCGACCATATGAATTTATCTTTTACCATCAGATACCGAGAATACCATCTATACGTGCTACATATGACAAATAAGCCTTTACGATGTGCTAACTGCTTAAAATCAGACATATTTAGTACTGAATCAGTTCAGCAGTAAATATTAAACACTTTTTGGAAAAATATAGATATCTAATTCTTCAAATCTTGTCGGAGTTAAGTTAGATATAAGTAGAAATTTTATTTACCTTATATTTTAAAAATAGTTTAAATATGTATCTTCTGAATGAAGAAAGAAGCATAATGTCAATGGCGTAGCGTGGACTAATTTAGACGTGGGCGAAGTCGCATCAGCGAGGCCCTTTTCTTCCGCCACTGGATGCTGAATGAACTGAATATTGTGACACATAATAGCTACATGCAACGTCACAGTGTGCATCAATTTTGGTTCAAATATATTCATACAATCGGGAGAAATAAAAAAAATTTAAATTTAACAAAAAAAAATTAAATGGTGTATCTTGAACACAAAAGGCGATCGGACATTAGTGTATATAACTTTATTTATTATGTTTTATCGCGATACTATGCATTGTAGTTTTTTCAATGTCACCCTGTATATTTTCAAGAAAAGAATGGTGAAAAATCAGAAAGTTTCTTTACAAAATTATTCATTTATGGTGAAACTAGTTAAAGTAGTGAAGTCTGGATGATCTGAAAATTTCATAATTATGAGGTGTTTAAATGCTAAAAATAATTATTTTTAAGCAACAGGGTGTGCAAATTAATTATAGTACGTGTGGTAAAGTTTCGGTAAAGCTTATTCTTAGTATGGTTTTTTAGGGTGCTATTTGTAGGTACTATTTAGGGTTCATGGCTTCGGTTGTAAATCACCCCATAGAGGGCCTCGCGCGAGTTTCCTTTAATTGCGAGACCGTAGGAGAGGGGCCGCTTCGCCCACGCTTAGCTACGCCACTGTAATGTAATGTGTTAATTTCGTGGATTTTGTTCTAAATACTGTAACAGTCTAGATGTATTAACATTGTTTCTTATCATTCGGTCAATTGTTTGATTGTTTCGAACAAAAAATGCATCTTCATTTTATCGTAAGGTCGCCTCCAATCTTGTAAAGTTTCTATGATCAGGAATGATTTGCTTGACTCATTGTAAATTAGCAACATATCAACTGTTTCTGAAAACATTTTGTAAGCACAAAAATATACGTTTGACGTTCGTATTGAGTAATGACAAGTATTTTGTGACATTTATGCATTTTAAACAACGAACATTCAATTCTTTTCCAACTACTACTTGATCCTTTCACCGCAAATGTGATTTTTAAGTAGTATTTCTTTTTATATTATTTAGGACGATAATGCTTATAAATTTGAAATTGGAAGTAATACAAAATATGTCTCTAATAAAAGGGTATGTTTCTGGAAAGAATATAATTGATGACATCTTTAGTCGTTTAGACACCCTGTATTCATTAGCATTGTTTTAATTTCAAATTCAACAAATGCCATCGAGCGAACCTGCATGTATAATGGATTGTACGCGTAATATAAATTTAGATGTTGAAATGGTAATATTGCCTTATTAGAAACAAATATCATACATAACATATAGGTAATACATCGGGGTATACATTTGTATCTAAACAGGTTTCAAAGCTAAACGCAACGAGTGTTTTAAAATTACGAACGTAATGCAAAGGGGCGTGCAATATTTTGTGTCTGTAATAAGTTAAATCTTGTATTTCTCGACTGTCTTTAAGTTAAGTAGGTAGGTAAAATGGCCTCGGGCTTTGAGTCAACTTTCCCGTCTTGATATCGGGTCCACTGACTCCGATTGGAAGTTATTACGAAGCTGAGTAATTCTTTGTACGCGCCGTTGGATTTTCTGTTTTATTAAATATTGCGTTTGTTCAATTTTTAAGGGTCCCAATAAAGTGCTCGATATTTTAATATATTTTGCAATATAAAATAGGAGAAATGCTTGAATATTAATGATAAATGCTCGGTATTTAAATAGCATTTGCATAATAAAAATACTAAATGCTCGATAAGTTTTAAGAGTATGTTTCGATATTTTATTCATTTTGCACGATACAAATTTCAAAAGTGTTCATTACTTTTAGCGCGATATTTAATTTTGGTTCGCAGATTTGAATCTAAAAACGCGTGTGCGCAATAGAATGATTTGCAAGCAGTGACATGAACAAACGACTGTCCCGGGCTGATTTCATTGTTTAACCTAATCTAACCTAACCTACAGCCAATTTTTCAAACTTAAGAATTTATTTTCTGCAAATAATTTTTATAACTGTGCATTTACACTTTCTAGAGAGTAATTATTGTTTTTTACTGCATATATATATATATATATATATATATATATATATATATATATATATATATATATATTTAACGGTTCATTTAATATTCTCATTAAATATTTAATATTTTTACCGAGTATTTAATATTCTTACAGAGTTTTTAATATTCTTATCCGGCGATGAATAGTTTTATCGAGCAATTAATATTTTTACCGAGCATTTATTATTTTTAACTAGCAAGTGATGAACACATTTATATGTTTAGAGAGCATTTGTTGTTTTTATCGAACATGTATTTTTTCCCTCGTGCAACTATTATTTCCAGTTTTCACTTAGAATTTATAATTTTAACCGAACTATTATTATGTTTACCAAACATTTCTTAATGTATCGTGCATTCAAATAAAATATCCTATTTCTATATTATTTTATTCGGAAAATGTATCGTGCGGTTAAATAATTGATCGATCGTTTAATTTGTTCCCAATTTTTAATAGAGAACAGCTTACGATTTAGTAACATCGGTATTTTATCATTACTCTTGTAGATTTTTTGTATTGTTGATTTTTCGTCAAAAAGTTAATCAGAATACAAATAATTAGATATATAATCATAGAGGGCGTTCAACAAATTTCAAAATATAGCATTCTTATGGAAGCAATAGTTATTTATAGTACAAGTGGGATAAAGACATTATTATACATGAGCGAGTCATTTACTACTACCTCGTCGTGCAATTTCACCAATGTAATGAAAAATACCGTTATCCCACGTGTACTATATAAAATTTTATCTAGAACTGCAAAACATTTTATCTACAACTGCTTTAAATTGAGAAAAATCCAAAATCAGATCCAGTTTGTAAGTTTTGATTCAAAACCAAGAAGCTAAGGCATTGATGGTAATCTATCAAACTTCCTGTCAACCTTGTTATAAGCAAAATTCAGGGTTCTCAGCGTCAGGAAAACCTGAAAAACCTGGAAATGTCAGAGAATTTGAACTTTGTCAGGAAACGTCAGGAAAGTGCCAATAATTGTCAAAAATCAGGGAATTTTATTGTCGTCAGGGAAATTTCTGAATGCTACTCATGCCGTGTCTAAATTCTGTATTTAATGAACGCACCCAGTTGCCTATTTCTGTTTGTTTTAATTACACGTACCCGCCGATTGATATAAAGAAACAGATATATCTGGAGTGTATAGCTGTTTTTTTATACATATTCATCGCCTGTTTCAAGACATATTCAATGGTGGCGTTACTTATGTAATGCACCATGAAAATTAATAGTTTCAAAACGTAACGTCATTAAATATTTGTTTCTCTGTAACATCACACTCACTTTTTGATTATTGTTTATACAATTTATTTATAACAACAATATAATATTTGGAAAATGTGTGAGATCTGCAACAAAAATATGGAATTGATTTTAGCAACTGTAAACCAAAAACAAATAATTACCTACATGTTCATGTGAGTGACAGGTTTAATGAAATTTGAAGAGAAAAGTAATTGGATTATGCGTTTGTAATGTAATTCAAGATGTCTAAGAATACGTAAATTTGTAGAGGTACATAAAATAATCCACAATCAATTACTTTTTAAATAAATAAGATAAGAAATATGAAAGTATCAACCATTTTAAACATAAAATCTGAAAATTTAAATCACACCGTTTTTGAAATCTCTATTTAGCAACTGCTACGTAGACCTTAGCAAAGCATCTAAAGAGTTCAAACAGGGCTCAGTGGACGTTTTAAACACGGTTTAACCCTTTCGATACTGTCGGGTGATATGTGCCCCAGTAAAAGCGGGATTTAAATTACGCATTTATTGTTGACAAGCATGTGCAAACATTACTGTAGGGACATATATGTCCCACACGAAATATTTCAATCACTGTTGGTCGAAAGCAGTACTACTTTTACATTGACTGCTGTCCCAATAGTAATTTATAGTTTGGCACTCGCTACCTCCCGCCAGAATTTATATATGAGGTTAGATATTTCAGTAAGTCCCTAATATGTGAACAGGTGCACATGGTGCTTTTGTTATTTTGATAGCTTCTTATGTTTTTCAAGTGTAAAAGAGAATTAATAACATGGCAAGGTAAGTTTTAGTTGATATATATGCAACAATGTAGAGTTGCACGTATTTGTTGTGACAAATTTTGATAGAATTAGTATATTTTTCAAGCGGGACATATACGTCCCGCCCGTAAAATGAAACATAGATGTAGTTTATGTGTGCAAATGAATGTTATTGATGTAGTGACTGATAATGATATTGACTGTTATTGTTATGAGTAATTGATTAGCTATTTTATAATATATTTATTTTAACAGTAATTTAAAGTTGAAAATATGTCATAATTGTTACTCTTATATTGTAAATAAACATTATTTTCATTGCATTTTTATATGTAATAGCTTAGCTGGTATATCACACTTTCACTCCTGGTGGGACACGTTTGTCCCAGTATCGCTTACTGTTGGGACACATACGTCGCGGTTTTTATTTTTTATTTTGTATAAAATAAAATTAATAATAAGTTGTAATATGTTTTATTTTGTGTGCCAAGAGTTACATAATAGGACCTGTATTTAAAAAAAATCAATATTTAAAAGTCGTAATTTGGTTGCACATGCCTTTCTGGGACATATATATCCCATCAGTAAAATGGTAGCATGCTTTTCCAAAATAAAGTCATGTGAAAGGGTTAAAAGCGACCTGTGAGACGTTACTGTTTCAATGCAAAAATATAGTGTTTTGAACCGATTTGAATACATTTAATGATAGCTGTTTGCTAAGTAGTAAAATATATTTTTATTGGTTTTGTTGTGTTTGTTTATATATATTTCTTAAATATTTATATTTGCTGCAATGACTGAAATAAATATTTCTAATAAAATTAAATATCTATGTCCCTTATTTGTCATTAAATGGGCTCATTTATGCCTTATCATTTCACTTATTTTTACTTTAGTTTAAGTTTTAAAAACATGATATTTTGTATGCTTTTGTCAGGAATTTTAAAAAAGTATGTCAGGAAAACCTGGAAATGTCAGGAATTTGGTTCTGAAAAATTGCTGAGAACCCTGAAATTGAGTTTTCGTTTTTACATTTTCTTGTGAAAGTAGTGTTGTTGATTGAAATTTAAAATAATGTGTGATTCAGAAACAGAAAACTTGCCTCTTAAAATTGTAAAAGCTGCTGCAACTGCAGTAGCTTCACTTTTACCAAATAACCAAGTACGAACAATTTTATAATCGATTCACTGATTGGTGCGCATCTAAGAATATTAAATATGAATATTATTTCTAAGTACGCATATGCAGCTTTTTCTTGAAATATCTAATGTAGAATTTTCTTCTGATCATTTTATCTCTTTTGTAATTTTTTGTTTAACTGCTCCGTTTTGGAAAAAAACGACATGTATTGATGGGTTACAAATGTCTTAGCGGCCGATGAATGTCAAGAAAAAATAGTGAGCTTCCTTATCCCAACAGATCACATCCTAAAAGGAAGGGTTTCTTAAATTTGGATCGACATCTTTGTGAAACCGCAAAGTTTATGGATCAGAAGTTCGGAATTTGCGGCCTACATAGAAAATTAAGCCCTTAACAAAAGGAGCAAAGCTTAGCACTGGTAGAAGAAGAACCAAGCACAAGTACAAATATTGTTTCTCGACAAATAGAATATTGTACAAAAATGGATGTTTATCGGACTTTAAAAATCCAACTTCTGCACCCGTATCACATCAAACCCGTACAAGATATTCTTCCCCAAGATTTTGCTTAGGATGCAATTTAGTCGTTGGTTGTTAACACAGAATGATGCAGATAGGGACTTCGTAACAAAAATTTTATTCACGGATGAGGCAAGCTTTACAAGAAATGGATTAACAAACATGCCACGTATGGACCGACTTGAATCCCCATGCAACCATTGTAGCACACCATCAATTTACAATTAAGGTTTATGTCTGAACGGGAATAGTGGAAAATATTCTGTTGGGTCCCCTTTTCATACCAAATAATTTAAACAAAGCATCATTTTAAAATTGTCTACAAAATGAATTCCGAGATGTTTTACATGATTTACTTGTTATCGCACGTGACGATATGTGGATGCAGTTTGACGGTGCTCCGCCCCATTATGGTAGAAAAGTTCGGCAGTATTTAAATTCCCATTTATTTCCCAATCGTTGGATTCGTCGAGAACAAGACGCACTTATTCAATGGCCACCACGATCTCCTGACCTTAATAAATTGTTTTTTTTTTCTGGGGTTATATGAAAGATATGGTTTATGCTGCAGATATAAACGACATTAACCATCTCAGAGAGAGAATAGTAATGGCAACTGATGAACTTAGCAAATGGAGAATGTCTTTGAAAAGATAAGGTTTTCACTACTTAAAAGGGTACCTTAAGGGTACGTACATGTGTTAATGAGGAGGGTGAGCAAGTAGAAAGTTTGTTAAATTAGTATTAATTAATTAATTGTTTTATTTAATGTTATTTAGGTAAAAAGTTATTATGTTGATCGTTCATTATCACTATTACTGAATGAGTTTTTTGGTTGATAAGAGAACTGTATTATAAATTTTAATGCCATATTATTATTTCAATTCATAAGTATTCCTCATTTTATAACATTTAATTATCCATTTTGTTTCAAATAGCAAATATTCATTCAGTAAGTATTACGATTTGCTCAGTTGCAAGGTATTGTAACAATATGTATATTCACAAAATTTCAGCTTCAGTTGAAAATGATAGTGAATGATGGATCTATGGGCACTACAAATTGCCGTTTTTCTACAAAACGGAGCATTTAAATAAAAAAATGCAAAAGAGATAAAATGATCAGAAGAAAATTCTACGTTAATATTACAAGAAAAAGCTGCATATGAGTACTTAGAAATAATTGGAGGGGATAAAGGGTACTGCATCCCTCAATTACCTCCATTCGCCGTTCAATTTTTTTCACCAAAATTACATGATAAGTATGCCGGAAAAAAAGGCACAACCCATATTTGTGACGTCATCGTTGTTCGAGATATGACGTCATCGACAATTTTGTTAAATAGCAATCCCCAATTTTGACCATGCCATTTGAAAGACCGTGTCAATTTACATACATACATGAAAAATTATGGTGATACATAACAAAAATTCCAATAAAATAATGTTTGAAGATTTTAAAATTTAATTTTCACAATACTGTGCATCTCCCCATTATGCAACACCTGTCCGTGCTTATTTAGATGAGCTGTTCCCGAATCGTTGGATAGGAAGAAGGGGGCCGATTGAGTGGCCAGCCAGATCGCCTGATTTGACACTCCTAGATTATTTCTTGTGGGGATACTTAAAAAGCAAAGTATACGTTACTAGACCGGTTAATTTAGAAGATTTAAAAGCAAGAATTCGTCACGAGATACATCATATACCTCCTGAAGTTATTGATAATGTCCAAAAAGAATTTATTAATCGTCTTGGCTACTGTCAGGCAGCCAACGGTGCACAATTTGAACATTTAATTTAGTCGACTTTTACATAATCATTATCATTAGCAGTATTGTAAAAATTAAATTCTAAATCTTCAAACATTATTTTATTGAAATTTTTGTTATGTAACACCATAATTTTTCATGATGTGTATGTACAATGACACTCTCTTAAAATTATTTGAAGTTAAAAATCGACAATGACAAAAGTGACAGCCTGTCAATGAATTAAATATGACATATCTACTTGAATAATGTGTACCCTTTATGTAAAAGTTTTTATATATTTTTAGGTATTGATAGGATTGTGTGAAACTAACTACTCTGTGGACAAAAGCCCCATCCAGAAATAGGTCAGATCTCATCTATTGTGGTTGAATTGTCGTGTTCCCACTGCCAAAAGTGAAGTTAGATATTTATAGAATGTTTGCATTTAAGCAGGTTAGTAAATTTAGATAGATTAATTTCTTTAGATAATTATTGAATAAAGCTTTGTCTGTGGAAAATTAGCATACCTAGATGTTTGGTATCAGAGAGCATACATATGACGTCATTGATAGGAATTGTAGGAGATTTGATTTATATTAGCTTAAAATACTTTTCTAATACAGGAAAAAATGCTACCAATTTACATTTAAGAAACCCAATTCAACATGGACATTTCTTAATGTCAGTATTCTTTTTCACTGACAATGTTGTTCCTATCGTTGAGTAAAGACTCTACAGCGTAGAATCCTTGCATACTCTGGATTTTTGTTCAAAACAGGCTAGTAGAACTGCCTCAGTGATAACAGTTACTACCTTTTGATTACTCTTATCTTCAAATAAGCGATACGCTCTTTCATATTTATCTTTGGATTTTGGATAATGATTGAATCGTAATATTTGATGACATTTTTCATAAATCACTGACACAATAATATCACAAAGTATACTTTGTGAATAATATTAACGACAACCTAATCAACAAACTCGTTTCTATATCAACAGTTCCTCACGATTCTTGAATCACATTTTGGAAATTCACAATGTTCAATATAACTATAGTTATTTGAGCTAATTGAGTTACTTTTCCTAACTTTTTGCACAAATAGCTATTTCGCCTGTTATGTTTCATCAGAAATATTACTGAATTTTAGACACCAACTGCACACTGAGAAAATTGTGTCTATGCGGCATTATAAACATTATCGCCGATTTCCTTTTTTTTAAAAATAGGGGACCTAAATCTTGACTTTTACAATTTTTGTTTGCCTATCAGCCAGTTCCATAATCAAGAAGTAAAGATTCCTTTAATATTAAAAGGGAGCTTTACCAATAAAATCAGTTCCATAAAGGCATTTTAAAGTTAAAGTGGCGATAAAGTGTACTTCATAATAAAGGCGGGATTTCGGATCTTTATGAGGTTAAAGGAGACTTTAAGAGCACAACATAACCTATATAAATTTGTGGATAATCTTTACCTACGTGTTTTGCTGTAATTATTAACGTTTTCTTGATAAATAATGAATAATTACATACTATATGATACGAGTTCAAGCTCATCCTCAGAAGATGAAGTGATAATTTATTTAAGAAGACCTAAAATTTACAGAGTAAAAAAGTAGGGCAGCATTGTTTAACAAAATATGACGACTTGTAGTTTTTTCAACGATTCCGATTATCAAAATTAACGGTGGACAAGATGCTTTCGCTGTCGAAAAGGTTTTTTTGCTCTTAATGTGCAAACTCAAACAGTTTCTGATGTAGACCTAAAAATAATAGACATCGTAGCTCGATTACCCGATAATACCCTTTTCCTTTTCTATCAACTCTAACAATTTAATCTGATCTTCCACACTAAACACACAGCTTTTCCTTTTTTGTCCAGATTAGGTTCCATATCCATATCAAAATAAATAAAATCTGTTTCTACCGCCAGACAAGGACGCAAATAAATAAGGTTACGTTTATTTTATTCTCAAAGTTGACAGTAAATTCATGACTTTCCCATAAAATATCCCCATATTTTGGTACTTTTAATTTCTACAATTGGCTTTCGGCATTACCAACACTATAATATATTGATAAAGTGTACTTTAACCAAAGTTTACTTTTAACTACTTCATGGAACGGAACGCACTTTAAACGATCTTTAAAGCCAGCTTTAACGTAAAGTACACTTTGTATAAAGGGTCATTTATTTTCTGTTTATGGAACTGGCTGGTAAATACGTCGTCGTAGCACTTCTTTATTATTAATCATACAAAATCATACAAAAAATTCAAAATACATTTAAACGGTAGCAAAAAGCATTTAATTTCATAAAACGTGTGAAGGCATGTTTTCTAAATCTCTCCACTTGCAAATACACCGATTATAAGGTTAAAAACGGTCACCATTAAATTGCCAATATCAATATTGTACGACTGTATCGGAGCAGATTACTTCGTTGGAATTAATCATCCAATGCGCGCCACAAAAACGAATTCATTGGACGAATATAAGGAAGTTATTAATGAAAACTTGAATAATGCGCAAAATTCAAAGTTACGGAACATTAAGTGTGCAGGTAGATGTTAAAAATTATTGCGTAATGCATCGCCGGCAATTGGAACAACTTATTCTTCAGAAAATGTAAAAAAAATAATTTGATGGTTCTTAGTTTCTGTACAGAACGTTGTGAGTTAACAGAACGAGTGTACAATGATAAAAATGGGTGAAAATTTCATAAATATCATAGAAACTGAAATGGTACGTTGTTTAGATGTTTGCATCAAAACTACACCATTACATGTGTCTGAACTATACAACATTCATTTCAAACAAGATATTTATATTTGTGACAGTAAAAACAGTAATTGCTTACAACAGATATCAACATTAGTTGTATTTACGTTAATTATAAATGTACTGTAACTAAAATTCGAGCTAAAGATATTTATTTTTACACAAATCTGCGTATATCTACAAATATTTGCAAAAACCAAGAAAGATATACTGCATTTCTAATAATTTGTTAGTAAGAGATATCCTGTATATTATATTGACTAGCTTAAACCTGTACTTTTGTACATTTTAACAAGCAGACTTTTTTCAGGGCATGAAAAGTAAAACCTTTTCCCTCTTTTCAATTTCATCTGTCGACACACTTTTTATATGACTACAAAAACAGTATTAATACATTTTTAAATAAGCTTCTGTTACGCTATTCAGGTTAAACAAAATTAAAATATTTGAACTGATCGATGAACTATTTGGTATATACGAGTACATTTTTTTTGCATGTGCATATCCAATTTTGTACACATGGATATTCACTCAATTAGGTGTGAAATAATATTAGTAATTTAAAAATGTTCTCTATGCATATATTTCAATGTTAGTTATAAAGGTAAGTATATATAAAATATAAGAAAATTTTTATCTCAAAAGCAATATGTATGTGAATAGATCAGACTCTCGAAGGATAGGAATATCTTATCAGAGAGGAGGTTCTAAACATAACAGATATTCAATACGTAATTGATGAATTCATTTAATTTTTCCATTTTTTAACGACTACACAAAAAAAATGTGATAATATAGTTCTGTCGAACATGGTTAAAAAAGTAGAAAATAATGCACAAAACTAGAAAATTCTGTATATAAGTTAAGTTGACTTGCTTCAACTTTTCTTAACCTCATCTGAAATTTACCTAGTTACAGTTTCTCGTACCTACTCGATATTTTCCCACTCTAGAGTACCACTTAAATATCAATATATTTAACGTTTTGAAATATTCCCATACATGTATGCAATTATGCGACAATAATATTGATTACTACTTTTAAGTGTGGAAAGCTGTAAACAGGAGGAATAATTTCAAAGCAAATAAATGCAGTATTTTAAACAAGATCTAGATCTACAAAAACTAATTTTAATTGCAGCGACAAACTGGACTGCAGTCGTTACACGAATAGCATAAATAACTTTCTCATACAAACGTTAACTTTTATTTAATATCATATGTTTAGAAAACCGCTCGCCTAATGAAAAAATAATTAATATTTAGCTGGGTCTGTTATTACTCGAAAATACTTTCAGATATCGACGCATTTTCTTCATAATTATCTCCCAACAAACGCTATGTAATTATCTAATATTATAGTTTCTCGCGAATATGTATGTCGAAGTCATTCCGTGCTTTTACTGCATAAGTTTTACGCTGTTACAGTTATATTTCCTGCAGTAGCGAAATATATTTAAGAAAATCTAAGAACAGGTTCTATGTTTAAAAATAAGAAAAAAAGTTTATATGAATATGGGTCCGGAAATACCTCGTTTTCGAGATACAGGTTGTTTAAAATTTTCTCGACAGTAAAAATGATATCTCTTGGAGTGCTTCTCGGTTAGGAATATACAATATAAAGTTATGTAACTTATTATTACTATTACGTGAAATTTGTACTTTTGACATAACAAAATCATTTTGGAAATCGACTGTTCTCTTAAAAATGTATGTAAATATTATGGAAGCATTAATCTTTCTGTATTTTGTAAATTTCCTAAAAGACACAAGGAACAAAAAAATTTCTAAATTTAATAGTTTCAAAAAATGTTATGAAAGTTTGTAACATATTGTACGGGACACTGTATAATTCAATTCAAATAAACAATAAGTTTTCTAACAAAATGTTTAATAATGTTTTAGTATTTAACTTATTCTAAAACTATATAACGTTCTAGTAAATCACAAACAACAAAACTAAAAAATATTAAAAAAATGTATTTGGGTACTACATAATAAGAGTACAAATATTAACTCGTAGTGATCCGAACATATCATTTTTTATCTCTAAAATACAAAAAAATATTGTAGTTTAAACGCACAGAGTGAATTTTCGTAAACCACTGTTATATTTCATACTATAACAGTCCAGGTTAATTTTAACTACAATTTATCACTCAACGCTGTAACTTGAATATATACGAAACAAAGAGAGTAAGAAGTTTTTTTCAAGTTTCAAGACTTCCGAGAGAAGTGCTGATGGACATATGATGACACTTGCTACTGCAATTTTCTTAGGCAACGGCACGGATATTTTATGCAACATACATTTTGCGACAAATTTCAAGTAATTCGTCACGTAACATTTCTGTTAATTGCGGAGATTTTTAATTAAAAATAGGACGGACGCATTACCTGTCATTACTTACTGAAAATTACGGTAAATGTAAAAATATACACATGACGAAAATAATCACACGCACTTTTATGGCGTACCTACACCTCTGTGTATACGGGGTCTGTTTAGTATTCATTATTTTTTTATGTTTAACTTTAATATAAATTATAATGAAGTAAGTAATTGTTGGTTGCATTCAAATAGAACCCGCTATTTCTTTATATTTTTTTGTTTTTTTTTGTATAGCACTTTTTTGCGCGATATAGGCTTGCGACTATTCTATATACCTACGTACGCTACCTAACGTGCTATACTAACGCTCACTAAACTTTACTTGAAATATTTAAAAAATTGCCCTGTGTGTGCCGCTTGATTCCCGTTCCTGTGCTAGCTTGTGCTTTCCTGTATTGCATACCTCTGACGAAGACTGAGGGCCCTCGGAAGCCATCACCATTGGAAAAACGCAAGCTTCGCTTTTTTCAAATTTCAAATTTACGTGTCAATTTCCATTAAGCTAGAGCTGTGGAGAATTTTAGTAAAAACATGTGAATCGAATCCTCATCTGCATTGTCGCAAAGTCTGCACCTAGCGACATTGATTAAGCCAATCCTATGTAGGTGCCTGATAAGATGTGCCGTGGCGTATTAAGTTTCGGTTCCCACCGACCAATCTTCAGTTGATTGCTTTTTGATCCAGTTATCAATGGACCTTGCGAGATGGCATTGTGGTAACCCCAAAACTGGTTCAGGTCTCACAAATTGACTGTTCCAGCCTTGTCTGGCCAACATGTCAGCTCTCTCATTACCTGTCACACCACTGTGACCCGGAACCCAGGTCAGCTTAACACGACTGTCCCTATCCAAAAGAGAAACAACTCTGACACATTCCAGGGCACGAGAGGTGATCCTGAAGGACAGAAGCGCTCGTAAAGCTGTCTGTCTCTCTGTGGATACTTGAATATGCTGATTGACATATCTCCTCCTAATATTATCTTGAACACAGGCAGAGATAGCAAATACTTCAGCCTGAAAGACCGTGGCGTTTTCCCAAGGAGTTAAATAAATTGACTCCACTGGTCGTACTCCATAGATCCCCGCTCCTGAGCCCTGGTGTGTCTTGGACCCATCCGTGAACCAGACGAGCTCTTTTGAGACCTGAGCGTCAGGATTAGCAAGCCAGGCGTCACTAGTTGGAAATTCTACCTTAAAATTTCTTTGAAAAGCTTAAGTAGGGGATATCTTGTCGCTGGATGCAGCAATAATCTACTAGCTCTTTATAGATCACGATGTGACTCCTGTCGTGATTTTGACCTTTCCACATCCCCCACTGTTTCAGCCGATAAGTGGACCCTCTCGCCTCCCCCTCAACCACTAGATGCAGTTGTGGATGATACATGAGAGCTTCTAGGACCTCAGTGGGAGCTGTGCTTAACGCCCCTGTCACACTGTCACGCGCATGTCGTTGAAATTTGTTTAAGCGTTGATTAATAGTGACCCATCGAACTGCAGGCCACCATACCTGAAAAATGTTAGTGGCAAGTTCATGGAAAAAGTGATTTTGGCATACTTATTTAATCATACATTAATTTTAGAATTATAAATTTTAGCAAATAATTCAGTATTCCTAATTGACTTTTTCCTTCGATTCTTATGTTGTTTCCAAAGGAAAATAAAAGTCACATTGTTTTAGAACATTGATTAGTTTTACTCATTGTTGAGCAGTGATGTTCGTGGATACTAACTTTTAACATCAGTATCTAAATATATTGTTAATGTCAGTTGTCCTTTGTGGATAAAATATGGTGAATTATTTTAAGCAATACAAAGGAGATGCCGTAAAATGAATGTAAATGTATTTTAATGTGTTCAAATAACATTTTCAAAATAAGTTAAATATTATTATTCACTTCACGCCAAAAATTATGTTTTTAAACGTCCTTCAGGTATTTCTAATTTACCAAATGACTTGCTTCTTAACTCATTGTTAAATGAAATTGTATATAAAGTAATAATGCAGTGTGTGGCTTATGCAATGTTGACCTTTTGGTTTGCCTTGTCTGGTCTCTGTATAATTTTATAATCAAGTTTTCTTTAAATATTCTCGGTTTTCTGATCACGTTATTATAAATAAATATAATAATTACATAACAGAGAAAAAATTTGTTGAATTTAAACGATTTCTTACATTTGTTAACTTTTTATCCGATAAATTAGTCAAACAATTGTTACGATTCGTTAACAGCCGTTTTTACCCAAGATCAATGTTTAACAAAGTGCATTAAAACTTGTCAAGATTTTTGTACTTGCTGGGGACCTTTCCTTCCTTCAAACGTTTTCTTTTGTTTAAAACGAGGTATTTGGTCTGACGACCACGAACAGGTGGCCTTCCTCAGTTGGTAAAATCACAAAGATTGGGAATTGATGAGTTGGAAATATTTCCATATAAATTCAGCTAGCCAACATGTAAACCATATTAGCCATTTCAGCATTTGAATATGCATTTGCCATTATTAAAACTTAATCTTTTTTTAAAAAATAAGCTTAATTTGATAATACACAATATTAAATAAGATGACGGCTTCTTGTTTTTATTGTTTTGCATGATGTACCTAAGATATGTTTAAATAATTTAAGTAACCGTGTAAAAATGCTCTTGATTAAATAAGCTACTAGAAAATACTATATAGGGTGGCGCATCCAAAACGAAACAGAGACATTTTCTGGCAGTTCAGTTCTCTTTTTGAAAAACGCTCAGACCCGTCGATTTTGTTTTCGAAGGAGACACAAAATTGGCATAAAATCACGTTTACACGTGCAGGCCCTTAGGCGGGGATGGCACCACCCCTAAAATCTTAAATGGGAAGGAGGGTCAAATGATACATCGCTTTAAAGGCCTTTCAATTCCCTTTATAATGATGTAAAATACCATGTACTTCAATTCAGTAGTTTTGGAGATTTATTGATTAAAAGCTTAAAGTAGACTTTAATATATGATCATTAGTGGAGATCAAGTAATGCATTAAATTTGACAGCAAAGTAGTTTCCTGCTGTTCTACTAGCGCACTGATTATTTCTGAAAAATATTTCGATAATTTCAACCCTTTTTGCCGTGGAATATATCATGGTTAATTTATAAAGCGTTAAAAGATATTTTATCAACAAAGTTTGGTTGTATCAATCGCAAACTATGTACTAAATTCCTATTTAAAATAAGTACGAGGCATTCGTTATCTTTCTTAAAAAAAAATAACACAATACCACCTTTTTTATCACAAAAATTGCTCCAATCGCTATTTTCAACACTAAAATAATAAACAAACAAACCATGGGTGTAGTGAACAAAGATTAAGTAAATGCTTTTACTAAAATTTCTTTAAATAAGTACAAACTAATCTGATGTACCTATTAAAGTCTACTTTAAGCTTTTAATCAATAAATCTCCAAAACTACTGAACTGAAGTACATGGTATTTTGCATCATTATAAAGGGAATTGAAAGACCTTTAAAACGATGTATCATTCGACCCCCTTTCCCATTAAGATTTTAGGAGTGGTGCCATCCCCGCCTAGGGGAGTGCAAGTGTAAACGTGATTTTATGCCAATTTTGTGCCCCTCGAAACCAAAATCGACGGGTCTGAGCGCCAGAAAATACGTCTGTTTCGTTTTGGATGCGCCACCCTGTATAAGGAGAATAAGCGGACCGATTGGAGATTCAGAACGATTTGGACAGTGATTAATTAGATAACGATTAGTTTAGTGGTATTTAGTATTCAGTGGTATACAGAGTGTTTAATAACGATCTCTTTTTGTTCTCAACTTGAGCATACACCTATCAAAAAATGCAAATTGCTTTATCGATTCAGATCAAACAATTGCAAATAATATAAACTGCATGTTTAATATACAACCCTGACTCTATTTGAGCGAACGTACTTCTTGGGGGCCCTGCATATGAACGATTGCCACCTCCGGCTACTTCAACGTGTGACAAATTAGACAAATCGAGCCTTTGTCTGGCCCATACCGGCTAAATTAGACAAACGCCGAGTGTTATGTAGGTCGATCTGTCGCGCACACATTTGCCCCGAATGATGGCATCACCTTGTGCTAAAAAATTCCCATCGATTGTCAGACGTAATTGTATCGTGTGTGTTCAAAATCCGATTCGCCTTGGAAAGGATCTGGCTCGGTTGCAGCGCGTCTTGTGGTCTTTTTCGTCGGTCGATTCACCTTGAATTTATCACAGTTTTTTTTTATTTGTGTGGTATTAATTGGATTTTTTATGGTCACTTGAGCATCGACAGTTCATGGGACATTTTCTTGAGACTAATCGGACAGGACATCGGAGTTTGTGGCTTAGGTGATGACTAGGCGGGCTGTTTTGGTAGAAAAATGCATAGAAAGTTTTTTTCTGGTGTTGGGAATGATATCTGGAAGGCATATTCGTGGGGGCCGGAGGAAACACCTTCTGCAATGTAAATGTTCTTAATAGTCAGTCAACAAGGTCGTCTTGTAGATTTTTTTCGAATAACTGCAAACTGAACTGTAGAACGTTGAATGGACGTAATGCAGATATACAGGGTGATTGAGTGGGAATCCCCAATATTTGAAAGGAGTGTTAAGGGGTCAAAAAATTCTAATAAGCATATGGTCGAATAACAACGGTTACTGAGATAGCAACGAGAATATTTTTATTGCCATTTTTGCGAAAGCTGTTATCATTTGATATTTTATTTTGAGTAGGTCATGCATTCTAAACCAAACTCATATTAGTGATTGCTAATTGTCGCATTTATTTTTACATGTGCGTTGGTTTGGTCGATATTGTACATACATAACTTCGTAATGCCTGCCACATTTAGTCTGCTGATATTATTTTTATTTACGGGTATTGCAACGGTAGCGCTTATCGTGCAGTTGCTGAATATCGACGTCGCTTCTCGCACAGAAGAGTGCCAGATAGAAATGTATTCTAGACAGTCTTCAACAATGCACGTGAAACTGGAATGTTTCCCAGTGTGAGAATTACATCTGAGAGGCAAGCTGGTCCTGATCTAGTAGTGGAAGGAGAAATTCTAAATATGGTAGAACGTATCCCGGGTGTAAGTACAAGGCGCATTGCAACCCGTCTCCAAATTAATCAAACTACGGCATGGGAAGTATTTCACAAAAATGATTTAAAACATTTCCATATTAAACGTGTCCAGAATCTTCAGGATAATTGGTTCAGCATTAACGTGTTGTGTGGTATGACTAATAATCAATTACTTAGCCCAGTTGTGCTATATCGTCTTACTGGATGATGTTCCATTGGATATTACGTAAAACATGTACTTTCAGCATGATGGTGTCCTTGCCCGTTTTAGTAGTGTTGTGATCAATCATCTAACAATCGCTTTCAACAACGCTGGATTGGCCGAGGGGGTTTCCAGAATTAGCCACCCAGGTCACCAGATTTGAATCTCCTTGATGACTGCCTTTGAGAATGGTTTAACTCAGTAGTATGTGCAACAAATGTAAACACAAGAGAGCCTCTATTCGATCGGATTGTCAATTGTGTAGCACTTATAAGAGAAAATCACCGTGCACTTCAACCAACAATCCACAAACGAGCTGATGCATGTATCGAGACGGACATTTTTTAACCAAATCCTTCAGAAGATTGTTAAAATTAATGAATGAAAAGAATAGTCGTTTGTCAAATAAATTAGGGTGAAATCAATGATAATGAAACTAATAAGAAATAAGTAATCACAAGATGGTGAGTTGGACTACATAATATTTGAATTGCAGTTAACAAGGTTTGTTTGTAAATATTGAACTGTGGAAAGCAGTCCTCAATATACAGGGTGTTTCATCACTCTACCGACATCAGAGCAGGCATGTGTAGAGGATCTTAAAATATGTTCTCTCATCTAACATTTTTTTCTGGGATGTACCGTTGAAGAGATATTGACCTTTGAAGATAAGTGTTAAATTTTGAGATAGATAGAGAAGATAATAATATTTCAACACTTGTATTACGAAATTGATCAATTTTTTACAAATAAATTGTGAACATATTCAATAAATTTATATGGTGTAAAACATCTGTAAGTTCTTTAAACACGCTATTTTATGAATGAGTAAAAGTATTATAATTAAACTAGTCTGGTTCAATATTTAATGAATAATGCTTCAATTCATTGTCGTCCAATTATCCGATCGAAAAAACTTTCTCAGATTTCGGTGTGGGATACTTTCTTATATATAAATCGCACCGAATTCTCTTCCTACTAATTATTAAAAAAGTGGTTTATATAAAACTATTGCGCAATAGATAATTATGTATACTAAAGCGAATTCAATTTAAGGTTAATTATCACATAGCCACAGTGCAGTAACGTAGAATTTGAATATATTAAAAAGTGTGTAGAAAATTGCGATTAGCAGCGTTAGTTACTTTTTCAGTTCCATTAATTTTTACGTAATCCTGAAGCCTTATACGCTTCTAAGTGGATTTCTGTGACATCTGTGTACAAGGTGTTATAAGAAAAGCGGGTCAAGTCGCCAATCATTTACAAATTAAAAAAACAACAAGAGAATTGGAAAATAATGTCTTGGAAGTCTGATTTAGAACTTATATATTTAAGAAGTGATAAACATAGAACTCTATTACGCATTTGACAATAATGGTGGCTACGCTCGGTCAATATGGCCAATCATCGATAGCGGTCGATTGGTAGACGTTATAAACAATAGAAAAGGCTAGTTTTACATATTAAGTAATAAGTAATGAATGAAATAGGCAAAATAAAATCGGAGCTCTTTCAGTGAATTTATAATTTGATTCTAGTTTAGCAGAATTGGATCTATATTCAATAAACTTTGAGAGTAAACAAGAAACCACATAAAAACTGAGTAAGCTGTATCAATAATAGTTTAAGTTTTATCATAATTAAATTAATTATCATATTTATATCATATTAAAATTAAGAAAAAAAACAATAATCGAATTATCAACAATCATTTAAGCAGGGAATACATATGCACGTTGTCTGCATATTGGCATTCACGAACTTGCAGAAAGAAGCTGTATTCCTCAATAAATTGCCGCATTGAACCTTTAATGAATCTAAATATATATATTTTGGAAACATTCCTTTCTAATGATTGCAACAAAGTTTGGATTGAAGAATCCTGAAGAATACACTGGACATAGTTTTAGAAGATCCTCATGGAGACTGGAAATCTTCTACGGCAGAATACTATTCTCTAGAGAATAAGAAACAGATAGAAAAGAAAATCATAGTCTACTCTGTATACAAATTTCTAATTGTAAAAAGTTTTCTAATATTTTTTTAATAATGAATAAATCATTCTTCTAAAAAGTGGGGTTTATTTAACAGAAAAATGTTGTTTTTTTTATTATAGCACTAGCGCTGTAATAGATACCCCTACGAAACTGTAGAACTGTAAAATTCATATTACTACCTAAATGAAAGTGGATAAAATGTTTTAAAACAGCTCCTTTATCTCCGTTAACGACTTGATCCACTTTTTCCTAACACCCTGTATGCGTCGTAGCACCGGCTCTTTCATAGACACCAATGCCACTCCTTTTCAGTCCGTTTGGACTCGATGGGGTCACCGCTGTTAGGCTGACCTCTGGCCACTTCCGAGTTATATCCTACATGTACATATAAACTTCCTTGAGATCCCAAGGTGGATTTTTTTTTAAGTAAAATGGTCACGAGTACGGCTGTTTATGGAATTTAATGATGTGCCGTCCTTATGATTTTTTCCACTGAATCGATGAATGATTCAACACAAATTGGCGACTGACATGTTTGTTAATAATAATTTGGCAGTATCGGCGAAATATATTTTGTGGAACACGATAGTGGATGTCGTACGTGCGGAGTTGTTCGCATTAAAAAAAAACGTACAGGTGTGTGCAAGTAGTTACGGATAATATAGTTACAGGGTGTTTCATTTTCAAAGCTGTCACACTCAAGAAACACTCACATATTAATAGAGTACGTGAAAAAGAAAGGTAAAGATCCATTATGTAAATATTTTATTTTGACAATTCCACTCATGTATAAAAAATGTCATTGACGAACGCAAAAATCGTGGTTTGCTATCGCTAAATAGGAAGGATCAAGTTATCATAGCTACGTCATGTTACTTTATTTATTAAAAATAACGTCAGTTTAAAATTGTTAGATGTCAAAATCATAAATTTATCCAAATGTCTTGATTTGGTAATACGTGTGGAAAAGAAATAGTCAATGAAATCGAAAATTGTATCCCTAAAAATAATTAAAAAAGCCAGTCATCAATGTGGAAGCAATTTAATGTATTTTGTAAAGAAAGAAATTTTGATTTGGACACACAGCAGTCTATTGAGGATGTGGCCAGGATATTAATGGATTGGGGTTTCAACATGAGAAAGAAAAAAGAAAGAAAGAAAAAAATATGTATTTTGACAAGTTTTATGCTATTTTCAACCCATTCACCGATTCTGCTGTCAAGAAAGCCCGTGACGCGCGCAATTCTAGACGAAATAAGTTGCAAAGTAATTTTGAAAAACGCAAAGAAAGTGCTGCTGCACTATCATTATCAAAGCGAGATTGTTAAAATGGCGCTAATATGGGATGAAAATACTCCCATAGGCCTTTTGAAATTTTTTTTCATATTACTGCATACGACTTAGCTTGGCGAGGAGGTGAAGCAGCAAATTGCAAAATATATTATTTTAAGGAAGAAAAATCTAATAATGGAGAGGTAACTGGCCGCATTGAATATAATACAGAGTTTTCAATAACATGTCAAGGTGGTTCAAGAAAGTGTTGCAATGGGAAGTGGTTAACGAAAAATATACAAAATCCTGATATCAGTCCTATAAGACTATTTTATAAGATTTTATGACAGAACGAATTATATTTCAACTGACAGATTTTTTCAACTCCCAATCCTTTTTGGAAAAATATCAAAACGTTGGTACAAAAATATTCCCATAGGAATCAATGAAATTATTAAGTGGACTAAAATATCAGCTAAGAAAATTGGATTGGACACAAAAAATAAAAAAAATCTAATCATTCACATCGCTCCAGCGCTGTATCAAGTTTAGCTAAAGCAGGTGTTAATCAGCAAGATTTAATTAAGATAACTGGACATTCTTCGGCAAATTCTATAAAACCTTATTTACAACTCGACAACGATCATCACTCAAATCTTGCAACAAATCTTCGAAATAAACCTTCGAATAACGAGTCAACATCAACAGATCCTTCAAAATCAACCTTACAGTCAGCATCATTAATCATTAATAGAGTCAAAGTCAACAGGGCAAACAATAATTGTGTTTTTAATAATTGTTCACTTTAAAAAAATAATCTCTTTATTATTAATACGCGTTCATTGTCTGTTGTTTCTGTACTTTTAAATAAAGTTTTGATTAAATTATCATTATTCTATTCATGAAACTTTCTTACCAAATACCATTAGAACTCAGATTTAGCCTGATATTTTTTTGTGTTTATTTTCTTACTTACTTTCGTAGGTAATTTAACTCCAGCTGTCGTTAAATTGCCACGACGGTAAATACTCGAAATTACATTGCGTTAAGCTTTTAAAAGTATTTCAAAAAAACGAAAACGAGTTAGAAACAATATTTCATAGAATAGTTAAAAGAATCTATATAATAATAGTTTCTGAAATGTTGTTTTAATTTTATAAGCTGAAGTACATTGTTTTCATCATAGGTACATCTAAAGTTTACGTCATATTGAAGTTTACATAATAATATTTTACATCAAAACTATTAAGTTTTTATAGCACCTACGTATCTTACTTAATATTTGATAAAAAAATAATAATATTCTTAATAGACCGTGATTACTTTTTATCGCACCTTGGTTTGCACTAATTATTGTTTTTAGAAAATTGCGCAACAAATATATTTAATATATAATTACAGCTAAATTGTAAAAGATGAACTTTAAATTTATTTTGGTAGATATAAATAGATTACAACTATGCAACTGATGGTTGAAAAGCTATTTTCTCGAAAATGGCAATTTTCTGAGAATAATTACAAGCATACCTTTTTTCTCAAAAACAATGTAGGTTTAAGATTTTTTAATAACAAACTTGATAACGTTAAGGTACAACAAAGTTACGTTCACATTTACTTAACAAATATGGCGATTGTGGTCCCTCTAAGAAATATGTCGAAATAGACAACAGATTATGATTTCTCATATCAAAAAACCTGTATTCCCTAATTTTTAAGTTGATATATAGTCAAAGACAGTGAATTATTACAAAAAAATCTCCTTTTCTTTTAACTTTGACACTCTGTATCTTTTTCATTAGCAACATTTTATTTTGGCTGAAATCGTAATATTTTGAAGTGAAAACTCTAGTATGTGGACCATTACTTACGGACAACCCTGTATACTATTGTAAACTTGTAAATATTTCCATTAGCACCCTGAATGTGATTATTAAAGTTTTATTAAAAATCAAATTTTTGACAGATTTTCGGTTCTATTTTATCATAATAAATGTTCGTAATGACCTCCATTCACTTCGATACATTTTCTGACACGTTTTAAAAATGATCGTCTAACACGATGAAAAACACCGATATTGTTTCGAATCACTTCACATCCACCGATAATCCTTTGACGAAGATCGTTGACGTCATTTACAGGTATTTCATAAACTATCGACTTCAAGTGCCCCAAAGAAAAAAATCCATAGGATTGAGGTCGGGTGATCGAGGTGCCCAAGATACCGGTCCACCTCTACCGATCCAACGATTATGATATACCTCATTTAAATACGCACGAACAGGCAAACTAAAATGCGTAGGTGCGCCATCTTGTAATAGCCACATATTCGCTCTTGTTCTTAAAGGAACATCGTCAAGCAAATTTGGAAGATCGGTTCGAAGAAATTCCAAGTAACTGTCACCATTTAATGTTCCATTAAAGAAGTGAGGACCCAGTAGTTGATCTCCTATGACCCATACATTAAGAGAATATCTCCGTTGATGTCTTGCTTCCTGGTATGCATGGGGATTCTCATCGGACCACCGATGAGTATTATGATAATTTGTAACACCATCTCTTGTAAAACCAGCTTCGTCGGTAAATAAAATCTTATTAATAAATGCATTATCCTCATCATATCTTTCTACAATGCTATTACAGAGCCGTAGACGACGCATTGGATCTTCATCATAAAGAGCTTGTACCTTTTGCACGTGGAATGGATGAAGAAGTTGCTCATGCAGAACCTCCCAAACTGAAGAACGAGGTATACCCTCCTGAGCAGCAATTTTTCTTGTGCTTATAGCTGAATTTATCTCTACTGCATCCAGCACTCTTTCTTCCTTTTCTGCAGTTCTCGTGGTTCTTGGTCTTCCTGTGTCATAATTATAAGTTTTAAAAGAACCTTGCTCCCCCAGACGTCTATAAATGTTGACGAATGTTTGGGCATGTGGTACTCTTCTATCAGGAAATGCGTCTATGTAATTCCGGCGCGCTTGTTCTGCATTACCATTTGCTTGTCCGTAACAAAATACCATGTCACGGTATTCAATATTTGAGTATTGCTGGGCCATTTCTCAGATTTTTATGGTGAAAAATCAGACTTATACCTGCTTTAAACAATGTCAAACAATAAAATTACTAGTGACATTTATTTGAAGCAAAGCATCTTGATTAATTAAAGAAAGAATTATCAAAAATTTGATTTTTAATAAAACTTTAATAGCGATTTTCTGCTAAACGGTTACATTTATCGACTTGAATAAAGAGTACATAATTTTTTATAAAATTGTTTCTCTTTCCAGAAATGTTTAAATGTTTGTGATATCTAGCAAGAAAAAAGTTATGAACAATACAAATTTTGAGTTCTAGGTAAAGTGCCCCCTAGCGGCGTATAATGAAACTCTTCTCGGGTGTACCAAAGGATTGAATGAACTAAGTTATTTAGAAAGAAAAATTGAACTTTGACAAACTGTAACTTGCAAACAATTGGGAATTCGAAAAAAAAATCCTTACAAACTGCTATTATTTTAACCCGTAGAATCACCCCACAGAGTTTCCTAACGGACTTTCCGGACACCCTGTATACATATATAATTTTAGGAATTTTAATTGTATAATAATTAGTATATTCAAATTCTAGCCTGACGAGCTATTGGAGCATACCATACCTTAATCAATATCTAAGATCGACCAACATGCTCAACATTGTGGTCGATTAGTCAAACACAATGATAATTTTCCCCACGTCAATTCGCTCTCTGCCATCTCCTAAACTAGATCCGAGTTATTTATAAACCGATTTGGGTCAACGCATTGCTCCGAACAGTCCACAATAATAAATTTCATGTTTTAACAAAATAATAATGGCAATTAATCGAATTGCAACACGAGTCAGGCAATCGGACGGAAAAAGTTATCAGATGTTAGATTGAGCGAATGTAAATGTGTTAAAAAGTCTAGTTGCGTTAGGTGCGGTTTATTATGTTATTTTTTATGCGGCGCATTGTTGGAAGAAGTCGAAGGACGAGGTGTAGTGAAACTGAAATGCTGTCTACGTTTATCTCCACCATCTCGTTTTATATAAATGTCAATATATATTGTTCTATTTGTCTTGTAGCCCACATGTCTATTTAAAACAAGTCGTCTTTTTAGAGTTCTATCCGCTGGAGGATTTTTAGATTAAAAAATACACCCTGTAGAGAAATTATAAGTAGCCACGGAACCGAGGGGTAAACCACTCAGGTATTTTACTGTACAAACTAGGTATTTATGTGTATTTACAGGTTACAGGTATTTTTTCGGTATTTTTAGGTACTTTGTGTATTTTTGGGTACTATCAAGGTAATACTGGGTATGTACTGGATATTTAATGGGTATTACGAAGATAATTAATGAGCATTTTAAGAGAAAACTAGTATTTTCCCGCCAATTTTTGAATACAATGGCGATCGCGCATGCCTTATTACGATGGCACAGTTTAAATATAAGTAAACAACTGACCGACGCAATGGCAAATATAAAAATTATTGAAAATAGATACAAAAATATTTTCTGTAAATTTTTTCTGAGGCACTGTTAAACCACTATGTGGCCTTTTATTGTCTTCGTAAGTCTTTAGTTTAGAAAATAATATAGAGTGATTCGAATTAGACACACTCAATCCAAAAATAATGACACTTCTTCAAATCAGTTTTTTGACTACTCTGTGGGTGAGTGGAACAACTAAGAACTAATGTTTAAAATTGATAGTAGGCGTTTACGCAGAATATATCCACTCGCATAGTAGCACATTTTCCTCTTCTGTTAACTAATTTTAGTATGATATAATTTCTTAAACTTTATCTTTAAATCAATATATTACATATTTTTCGATACGACGTGTTAACGATAAGTTTGGTCAAACTTCTCCGACATATTCTATTGATCAAAAATATGTAATAAAGAGAATTAAAATATTGCTAAATTAGGTTTTCCTATCATATTCATATTCTATTTAATAAAAGGAGCCTTTTATGTAAACAACGCCAATATCTAATTCTAATCATACATGACGGAAAGCAAGCTAGGGCTAAAATTGAATTCTCCCTCGATACCCATGCATTTACACTTGATAATGAAAGATTTTGGTTGTACTTTGTACTGGGACGCCGATGGTACCCGATGAGTATTTGGGACCCGGACAATAATTTTAGGGACACCGTATAGACCGAATATTATGATTTCATAGACGAGGAAGAAGTTTGTTTTTAGTTAGTTTGAAGGGGGCATGGTGTAGGTATTGGCACCCTTCTTGGGTACTCCAATGGGCTTATGATACAATTTATGTAATCCAAAATGTTCTTTCCAGATGATGTATTCAGATCGAGTCAAATGAGCCCTTAAAAAATCTATGTTATTTACGTAGATCTGTAAATGGAATAATTTCTAAGGAAATAAAAGACAGTTTTGGAAAATTAAAGCCTCGATTAAAGGTATATTAATTAAAATCATGGGTCATTTAATGTATTTTTCGTTTCTTAGATATCTGGGTATTTAAAGGTATTTTTGATACTATTTGGTATTTCTGGGTACTTAACGGGATTTTTAGGTACTTAAGGATATTATTGGGTAATAGTCATAGGTCTTCTTTGGGCACTTGAGGGCAAATCGTGGTTTTTGGGTATTTTTGAGGTATTTGTTTATTTGATGAGGTATTTTTTGGGTATTATTTTTGAAAAATGGTATTTCACTGTACAAATTTCAAGCAGTGGTTTACCCCTCGCATGAACTTTACCTAAAACTGTATTAAAAGCAATTATAACTATTCCGATATCTCAGCTATTGTTTGAGATACAAAGAACCCCTAGCAGTTTTTAAATTTCACCCTGAATTTCAAAAAGGAAAGTGTATGAAAATTCTGATTACTTCATCTTAAGTTTATCGAAAAATTGGACCAGTTTTATAAAAACCGCATCTTTCTACTAGTTTTTGGAATACCTTGCAATAACGAAGTTGCAAAATTATACAGGGTGTCTCAAACTCGATAGTATGGGTCTACTATGAGGCTATAAAAAAATTAAATACAATTTAGGACACGTGATGTTAAATGGGATAAGGTAGGCTCCATTTTCAATCGAAAGTATTCGAGGTTTGACGTCATCAATTATATTTTTTCCAGAAACGTACCCACATTTTTTTCCGATAAAAAATTTCCACCCAGAAAAAGTTGATATGTTTTACATACATACATACGAGTTACAAAAAAATTCAAGAAGAGCTGTAAAGTTTTAAAATTTGGATAATCAGTTATTCATCAGATTTATCTCCATTGGAATTTTTGCTATGATTGTATTTAAATATGTCGAAAAGATAATTTAAAAATATACATATATCGCACTATACCACTTAATATTTTAAAGGTAGTGGTTATTCCGACCTAGGGGTA
Organism: Monochamus saltuarius; assembly: GCA_025584915.1. NCBI lineage: Eukaryota > Metazoa > Arthropoda > Insecta > Coleoptera > Cerambycidae > Monochamus > Monochamus saltuarius. Next base: position 34,701,804 of record CM046729.1, read on the forward strand.
GAAATGTTGGGAAGGGGTCCATTCTTAATATTATATTACTCTGTGCCTCATTACTTACATTATTCAAAACTTCAATTTCAATGCTCCAAATGTATGCAGACAGTGTATAACTGTGGAATGTATTTTACACTAAACGGAAATGACTCAGTCATGGTAATAAATTTAGGGGTGAAACGGATGTTTTTTGATTTTTTTAATAACCCCATGTCCGGTAAGTATTCTTGAATACGAAGTTTCATCTGAATGATTGTACAGGATTTTCAGCTGCTATTCATCTAAACACTACCGATAGATTTTACAATGAAAATAGTGGATTGTTTAAATGAAATTTGTCGAAAAATGTTTCATTTCCAAGATACAGGTAGTTGAATATAAAAAATTGAAAGTGCATATTTCGAAAACTTTTTGAGTAAATATCCGTTTTCTACACATAGAAAGTAATAATTATTTTCATGATCTCCATCATCAGATTATTAATTTCATGTAAATGCAAACAAGCAACGGCGCGAAGTCTTCAGGGATTCTTTTATAAAAATGCCAAACTCAATAATAATGATACTGAACATTCAATTACTAGTATTCTTGTTTTAGAGAAAAATGGCTATCAATTACCAGCTGCAGCCGATTACATTCATCTAACTTATTTTTTTTGCAAAGTTTGTAGATATATTAAATATTGTATACGATTTATCCCGATTTAAATATATTAGGATGTCCCACGAAATACATACCTCTAACTTCAACACCTTGTATCTTGGAAACGAAACATTATTCAACACAATTTTATTTGAACTATTCCCTTAGCGATAGAGTGACCACAGCCTACGAACAATCCTTGAAATTGCCATATGTACTCTACAGTTTCAAAATTTACTGTTTCATTGGTGTCCTATCGAATACGTTGTTTTATTTTAAAATGTCTCATTCAAGTCAAGAATTATCAGATATGATTTAGGACGGGAAGTGCCAATATGAATTAAATATTTATAACATGTCAATTGTATGCGAATTGTTACTCCCAAACACAGCAGCCAAATCACAGAACAGTGCAACACTGTTCAAAGATAGCGAGGCAGCGGTAGAGCGACCACAGCCTATGAACAATCCTTGAAATTACCACCTGTACTATACATGGCTAGTTTCAAAATCGTCTCTTTCATAGTTGTGCTGTGGACTACGTTGTTTTATTTTAAAATGTCTTATTCAGTTCAAGAATTAGCAGTTATTCTTTGGTTGTTCTATAGTCGCGACAAGAATTCAGACGACTTACGCCACGGCTGACGTTACGCAATTGTTTTTATTGTCAATTCAATTCAAGAATTATCAGTTATTGATCAATGGACGGGGACTGCGAATATCGATTAAATATTTATAACTTGTCATTTGTATGAGAATCGTTACTGCTAAAGGCAAAAGCCATATCCAATACAGCAACACTGCACACATAGAAGGCTTTTTAAATAAAATTCTAGTATGTATCTATGCAGTTTATTTAAAAAATATTTATACAGTTATATACAGACTAAAACGTAATATACAGACGATGTCTTTACATACAGCAAACTGGTAGGTACATGTTATGAAAACATATGCGTTTTTTAAATAACATACCTTATAGGACTGTTAACGAAAGCGTGAAAAATACAGGCATCATTAGACGAAATAACGTATCAAATATACAGGACGGACAAAATATATGGTGCACTATTCATTAATCTTACATAAATAAAACAACGTAATAGTCTAGTTACTTGAAGCAATGTTCTTTGGTTTCCTTTAAATATAACTTTAAGAAAAAATATACTTAATCTCCCTTATATTTACTTCCTGCATATTTAATTTACTTCCTGCATATTTAACCAAGAATAAAATTCATATTTTCCCCAGAAAATATGAAATTAAAAAAAGAGTGGTGGTGAAAACAGTTTTTTGAAGTTTCAAGAGAAGTGCTGCTCAAGAAATTTTTGATTCTACTTAAAGAACGTACATCATCTATACAGGATGTTACAAAATAAGTATGCGCTATTTGATTAAACATATAAAGGTTGAATTACCAAAAGAAACACAAAAACACAGGTGATATTTATATCTCAAGAATACAATACTCAATTGTTTATTTTTATTGACACTAGGTTTGCTAGCGAAAACGATTACCCAATCGATTTTAGAAACAAAACAAATTATTAATCTTAATTTCTTTGTTTAAATGTTACGTAATAGATAACGTTAGAGCTGTACAACTTTGATACTACTTTTTATCCAATATTTCATTTAAAAACTATATAATTCAAATCGCTAGTTAGTGTTTTGGTAATTTAACCGACATTATGTTTTTCTAGCAATAACAAACTTATTAAGCTGGGTTAATTTGGAACAACCTGTACATTTGTACTGTCAATCAAAAATTTTGAGCAAGTTGTGTTACGCAGCTAAACGACCTGCACCGTGGTGTATGCGCTGAAAGTGACCTTCTTCTCGTTCTTCTTCTTGTTGACATCGTCCCTGTTGTTTTTTATAACGCTTTTCAGATTGTTGTCTTTGTTCACTGTCACACTGATCTCACTCGCACTGCCCCATCTGTTGTCGTTCTTGAAATCCTCGGAACTGGCGAACTCCCTCAGTTTCGGACTGAGCCCGAACAGCCGGTTGTTGATATTCTGCGAGCTATTCTCCCCCCTAAGATAGTTGGACATGGCCAGGTTTTGCCCGTAGCTGGTATGCACGTTCTGGGGGAAATGGTTGCTTCCATAACTCAGTTTGTCACGCTGCGAGTTGACGTTGTAAGAAACGGGATAGTCTTGGGTGGTATCTATGTATCTGTAAGCCATGGGTACGAAATTCCTTGTCTCGGATTTGCTCCTAGGTTTCTTCAGCAGCCTAGGGACAGAATTGGTCCAGTTGTTATCTGGCAATCGGTTCCTTAGAAGAGTCCCTGTGTCTATCTTTTTTGGTTCATACTTCACCACTTGTTTTTCTTTAGGCTTCAAGAATGACGTCAAACTGGGTTTTGTACTTAGGATGTTGAAATTCTGCAGCTTTTTGGGGTGAGGTTCGTTTAAGGAACTCTTGATGATCAACCTGTTTTTATCCAAGTCTTTTGCTGTGTCGATGTTGACGTTGACCCTTACGTATTGACCACTGAGTACGTCTTGTTTCTCTTCTATCATCTTTGGGGGTTGGGGAGCTTTTCCTTTTAATTTTTTCCTCCTCTCTGGTCGTTTGGGAGGATCTAATAGGTCTTCGGCGCTATTCCAGATCTTCTTCAAGTTGATATCCTTGCTGGTATTGACTAGATTCGACTTATATTGGTCCAAGTCCAAGATGTTTTCAATAGAGTTAGACTTGGTGATGATTTTAGCTTTTGGACCTAACTTTGAATTTATAGTGTTATACTTTATGTCGTTGATGTATTTGCTTTCTGCCCTTTGCCTCGAGTTCACATCTTTGATCTTGTCGAAGTTTTTAGAGAACTTCTGGAAAATATCTTCTGGGGTGTTAATACTTATTATACTACTTGGACCTTCGTCTTTCGCCAATCTAGGCTCAGCTTCCCTGGTGATTTCAATGTGGGTTACACCATTCTGGTCAGTCCTTTGTAGGAGGTTGAACTTCGAGGTGAAGTTCTTGTTGTAAGCTTTTTGGTTGGCTACTGCTTTCAGTGTGGTGAAGTTCGTGTAAAAGTTCTGCAAGTTTGAAATCTTGTCGAACTTGAAGACAAACGCCTCTCTTTTTATTACGAAGATGAGGATATCAGTACATTTGACGTCTGTGTAACAAATGCAGTCGACTAGATTGAAGCGTTCTACTGTTTTCTCCAACGACGTGTTGATTGTGTAGTCTTCACTACACTTCTGAATGTCTTGCTTCGGTTTTTCCGTGCTTGAGCGGTTTGTTTCTGCGTTTTTGGTCTCTGCGACCTCGGTGTCGGAATCTGAGCTGGAGGAACCGTTGGCAGAGTCGGTTTCAGTCGTTTTCGAGCCACTTTCCGAATGTTTCTCTATAGTAAAACTGTCGTTATCACTAGACACTATCGATAAACTGTCTATGTCCGATTCGAAACCTTCGTCTGTGGAGGTCGAGTTTATTTTTCGGTCTGGCTTGGTTAACAGGATCAGGTCAAGGTGACCGTTGTTCAACTGAAGGTCGTACTCTGGGAGTGGAGAAGATTTCTTCTGGGCTTTTTCCACCAACGTGGACAAGGATGTTGAGGAGGCCTCTCTTAGAAGTAGGACCGGCATCTTTAGATGGCATCATCTGTAACAAAGAGAAAAAGTATTAGTTAAAAGTCATTTGTAATCTGTTGGGTAATATACAGGGCGTTAAATAATTGACTACCATAAATGCAACAAGTGACAGTATACATCAAAAATGAACAAAAAACCTTACATCACATGGGTCCTAGATCCATTTTCGAGAAAAAAATTAATAAATTTCCAATTTAATGTGTAAAAATTCGGTTCACAATAGTTGTTTAGCTGTAACTTTGGCTTTTGTTTGTTAAAAGCTTTCTTTGTCGCTTCCTAATGAAATAAAATGTTTGAAAACCGAATAGTGGTCCATATCTCCGCAACCGACTTTGCGGACCCATGTTTATTAAGACTTTTCTGCTTATTTTGGATCATACTATTACCTCCTGAAATATTTCACACTGTTTTTTAACACCCTGTATATTATATTGAAGTTATGGCAGTCAAACCTCTAGCACCCTGTATATTGCAAAAAAATATATGAATTTTTGGATCTCCTAAGTTAAGAATTCTAGGTTCCTATCAAATATTCTTATTTAGAGTTTTTACATGCAGTAAAATGGCATAGCTTTGAAAGTACTGCATTTTTTACCGCAAATACGTTCAATATATTTTTTTTTATTAGAAACAGTTAACTATTACTATTATTAAATTTAATTGATATTTTTTTCTGTTACATTCGTTCTCGGTTATGTTGTCAATTAATGGAGAAATTGTCTGTCCTTAAATAAGAAAGTCAGGGAAAACATTCCACTCGTTAAGGTATCAGAATAAATTTCATTTTACTAAAAAAAAATAGCACCATAAAAAAGACCTGTGGCACACTTAACGGTAACAGTTACAGTACTATTCTTCGACAAAGTCAACAAAATGTGTTTAAAAGGTCCACGCCTGTGTTAAAAAAGTTTAGGAATTCCATTTTTTTATAGTGAGCAAACTTATAACAACGGTAACAGCGAGTGTGTCTCGACAGGATGGATGGAAGTACCTACGTAAAATCTGAAGTGAAAAATTTGAACAAAGAGTAAATGTTAGAAATATGTATTTTGTTGCTCGCTCAATATTGACAAATTTTTGGTGGCTTACTATTGATACACTTCTTTAAGACGAAAATAAAAAAATAATAACAGAAAACAATTATTCAAAAATTATATATTTCCCATATATTTCAAGCGGTTGCCTTGTTTTTTGAGATGTTACAACGTTGCATTCAAATACCAGCTTGTAGCGGCCGTTTCGATGTAAGTAAAATAATACTGATTTGACGACGAGATATAAAATATTTCCTTAATAACCACCTCTCTTTGAATAATTATATCGAGGTAGATGACTAAAATAGACATCATCTATAGAATTGTGATAATATAATATATTATGCTTGTATCCACATATTCTCACGATATTGCACCACTTTATCCCATGATTTAGTTGCGGTATCTTTTGAGTTTTTTTATATTCCGTTATATCGATGATACGTAGTATACTGCTGTTGGTTTTGGAAGTTTTCTTCCGGCGGTCTCCGGAGGTCGAGTAAAAGCATCGACTTGGTAAACGGCAAGAAAAATACACACATAAGCAGGTTATATCTGTATTATTACCTTGACAGGTATGGAATGCAGAGTACTTTTACGTTAGCGTGTAACTTTTCTTATACAACACATATTAAACGTGTACACAAGATTTGCACCGAACATAATAGATTCGATGAAATAATTCAATGATATAACGCAACAGTTGCGCAACACGCCCTGTATATGTGTCACAACACACAAGTGATGAGATGGTGGAGATAACGGTGCACCTAAATCACTTCTTTTGATGTGTGTTATTCTGATATCTTGTCATCTAATATTAACTCGGTATATGATATGTTAGGTCAGAAATTGTTCTTCCACACCGAGTTGGCTATGCTTGGGCGGTTTCAGAGAGGAAGTAGGGTGAGACCGGGCATGTCCCGAGCGGTTGTTATTTAAAAAAAGGGTACAAAGTTTTGACAATTTATTATTCTTAACGCTCTCGCATAGTATGGCTGTCGTCTAATAAGATCGATTCATTCCAACTAGCACCTAAACACCAGCTAAGACTGGAACCATCATAGAGTAACTAACGCCACCAAATTCAGTCAGTGGCAAAACACTTTAAAGTACCTACATAGTCGTAGTTACGTTCCACAGACCAATTCTGCTAGTTGGGCACTCACTATTTTGCGTCTATTTTTCTTCCCGCCGACATGCTTCCCCTTGCCTACCAACAGTGATAATATGGCTTTTCATAGATTTTATTATTGTGTTGATGGTTATAAACCAAATGCGCAGCATAATATCCGACATTTTCCATGGCATAATACCACAATTATTGTTAAAAAAAGTAAATTTCTTAATGAAAAAATAAAATTATTGTCTCATTTTTATCAGTATTATTTTCTGATTTCCAAATTTGCAGAAGGAAAAGTACTACTATGTGGAATTCTTTTTGCGTCTGTATTTTAAAACATTCATGTGAATTGTTAAAAATGTTACAGAACATCTAACATCCTTAAAATTATATTTTTATATCTAATTTCCTTAACAGCATAGACAGACCGACATTTTCAAATATCCGTGCAGTAGAAAGATGATGATTTCCATTATATACGCCACTGTTTTGAATATACAGATTTGGAAAGTGAGGATCTTGATGGTGAATTGTGTTTTGCCGCTTGCGTGTATTTGTGTCATGCTACACGCATACTTCCACCACAGCGTGTTCGCATCAGGCAGTGTTGCCAGGTGGGAAAAATTCAGTTCATGAGAATAATTTCAGAGAAGCATGAGGTTTGGAGAAAAAAGCATGAGATGGCGTAATTTATCAAAAAACACCTCTTGACACAGCTTAATTTTTAATTACTTTTGTAATGCCATTTTTATTTCATTAAAAAGCATTATGTTCTGCTATTTTATCATAATATTACATTGTAAGTAGGTACTTACAGGTACTTACTTAAAAGTTATTAACCACGTAACCTTTCTAATTTATTTTATTGTTAGGCCGGGCGAACGTTGAGGAGCAGTTGACGTGATGCAGGGTGACTCACGGGTCGTAAAATCTGTTGTTTCCAGAAAATGTAGGTACCCTTACGGAATATAGTTAAGAATCACTGCAATACAGCGTGAATACAGCACACATACCGCATATCCGTAGACTGTCATACCCGTTTATGTATTCATTGCTAATTATTAAGAGAGCAGTCTACAATAAAGGACATTTCAAGTACCCAAATATTGTAGATACCAATCTCGATCTATTCAATTTTGCCCTCGATTTTGTCTTTATTTCTCGTTAGGTCTTTGTTTTGGCAGATTTCAAAGAGTAATTTTAATAATTTTATTATTTCTTTTTGTGTCTATTAAAAAGGATGAGATTTTGTAATCAAAATATGAGAGCATGAGATTTCCTCGGAATGTATGAGATCTCATGCAAAAACATGAGACCTGGCAACACTGGCATCAGTTGACCGGACAGTTAGATTTGCAATGGCGAATTGCCGTTGGCGATACGAAACCGATTACCGTAGTAGTGGGGAATGCTAGACCAATGCACGTTGCCGCGCCTCTTGTACTTCGTACCTTCCCTGGGATGAAGCGGCAATTTCTACTTTCTCTGTATAGAATATACAAATTCAGAAACTTTTAATACATTGTACTGGGTGGTCACATTGGTGTGTTTTTGTCCTGAATTAAGTATACGTAAAAAAGTCTTTCAGGTGCAATTTTCACCATTTCGATATCTCAGCTATTCTCTGAGAAACGAAGAATCCCTTAAAACTTTTTAAATTTCGCCCTGTATCTTAAAAACGAAGAGGTCTATGAAAATTCTGATTGCGGCGTCTAAAGTTTCTCGGAGAATTAGTTTTGTAAAAACCGCATCCTTCTATCCCCTGTACTTTCCAAGATACCCTGTAGTTACAACGAATTTGGAACACCTTGTACATTTTTGAATAGGTATCAGTAATATTCTTTGAAACTAACTACTCTGCGGACTAATGCCCAAACCAGCGTTGTTAGTAAATTTTATATTTCATTTTGTGTTTATTTCGTTAGCATTTTTGAATCCAAAGGGCATACACATAACTTTATTAACAGAAATTGTAGGAAAATTTATTTGAATTAGCTTAACTATCTTTACAATAACGTAACCATATTATATCTTGATTATTTGATTAAGCTGATCTTTCATTTCGTAACACTCTTTGATACTTTTGGGATTCACTTATTCAATAAGAGGCAGTAAAGAGAAGACTTACGTGTTCTACAGTTCCATATTACCTATAAAAAAAAACCGGCAATAAAAATACTATAATAAACAGATAACTGAAATACTAGACCTTCGATCTTTGATGTTAGTTTATGAAATTACCTACTACGGTGGAAACTGTGTGTTCATTGCTTTAATTACTGTCTGATACCTCAGTGGAGTATTACCTATAATTATTTTATTATATTTCTAACGCTAATGTGAGGTTAAAAAACGCATTAAACTACATCTTTCACCTGTGTCGTTCGCGTGCCTTCACACCCAAATCGGGCGTGAAGAAAAGCGCAGCTAGTTATACCTACAAACAAAAAGAGCGAAATTGATATAATTATACACATGTTAATAGTGAAATGAATTCGAAACGCATGGCATACGTAAAAACTAGATTTATACAAAATAAATAGACATTGATTAACAATAAACAATAATTATTTGGAAAGTGCATAGGGAGAAAGTATATTCACGCATGTTTGCAAATTTTCTCGAAAGAAAATGCTTTATTGGGTTGTTCAAGCACGACGTTTGTATTGCATTTTAAACACTCATTCACATCATTCAAAATATTAACGATTGTTATTGATCACAAAATCGTATAAGTTTGTATGTGTTAAGTAGCCCATACACAATCGGTCTCTTCTATACTTTAAGCCAAAATTGGATGTGTTTCCTAACTTCTTTGTAATAATTGTTTTTTTTAAACGATTGAGGAAAATTTTAAAATAAAAAAATTATACTTCCGTAGAGGGAGAATGAAAACACATTTTTCTCGAATAACCACCAGATGGTGTAGTTAAATTATATCACTCCAGTGTCTACCAACTCACGATGGGGTAAATTTGATCCATTCCCGAAAGAACTTCTCTGCACCAAAAATGGTCTGAATTTCGTGTAAAATGTTACCCGCCCTTTTCTGATGAATGATTTCAATCTGGATTAGACCCGCTTTCTAAAAGTCACGTTCAGGGTGTTCTATTGCAGTTATGTTGCACCTGGTGGTCCTCTTTTCCAGTATGGGGTTGTGCCCACATCGTGGCTACTCTCGAACTTCTTCGTACGTGAGGCAGCCGCCAGTTTCGTTAACAATAAGATTGCGTCCACGTACAATGAATAGTAATAATTTCCCTCGCAGGAAGCCTGTTTCCTTAATGATAAAGTACTATTAGTAAAAAATCCTTGACCATTCTGCTGGAGATGTTCATCTTTTCGCATAATGAATCATACGTACTTATTTCCTCGGTTTCATAATGGAAGGCGAATGCGCTATTACAGTGCGCGTTTAGCATGAAAACAGTCATTATGTTATTGCTAAACCATAAAGCACTTGGGCTGCGTTATGAATTGTAATGGTATTTTAAGAGGATCTAATGAAAAGAGCGATTTTACTGAAAAACGGTACATCCTATTGAAATTTAACAAGAGTATCTTTTTTATGTTAAATACTTTTGGATTTTTTTATTTTGAAATGTATTTTATGAAACTTATTAAGCACGTCAAGGTTAATATCTCACAAAAATTTCGTGGCTTAATGTTGAACCGTTTTGATGTTACGCATTAAAAACTGTTTCTGAGGTTACCCCTTTACGTGAGCGTATCTCCCTTAGGAGCCGCCACTGACAAAAGTTGTACTAAGGTTTCCGTAATTTTTCGACTTCTTTTACAAGCTCACAAGTTTTGAATACTTACTACTGTTACACCATGTATAAATAAAAACAAAAATCAAAATTTTCATATTCTATCTGAAAAATTTACATCCGACGTTATATTGACATTAGAAACAACTTTTTCTATAACATTTTTAATTCCTTCGTAAAAAGTGGCACTTTAGTCTTGACACAATTTTATGTTTTTAACACCCTATATTTTTCAGTGTCATTTCCGCATTTGCTATGTACATTTCAAGAGAAGCAAAACTGTTTTAAAAGAATTAAGTTTTACGAAAAATCGTGAAATAAAATTGACAAGTATCGTTAGATCCAATAATTTTAATCATTCTGCATCTAAATGCAGCCGTAAAATAAGTAAATATATATCTGCAGACCCCTTACTTGGCGCTGCACTTGTCTGCAAACTGCGTGACCTCAAATTAGGCCTCTCGGCGCATAAAGGTTGACGCGACCTAGTTGGTAATCATTTTCCGTACATAAACCTCCAAGTAGGTGTTTTTATTACATATTAAGATTTATACTTAATTAAATACCTAATTAATCAACGGTAATGAATTCGTTGAGTCATAACGCAGTTATAATTATTATAAATGTATATTTTTAAAAGTGTGTGTAATGAAATGCTCCTTGAAATTGACAGATGCGAGGAAATACTTGTCAATCAGTTAATGTAACTTGCTTGCAAACGTATTGGACAATGTTTCAAGGCAGATTGTTAACTAGTTCCTATGAGAATATGTTTACAAAAATATATAACTTTGTGGCTCATTAAGAATTAGGAAAACCCTTTTAAAAAATGTTGGGACACCCGATTTTTATTAATTAGCCTTCTAGATGTACCTGTTGAACATATTACGATGATCTAGCAGCTAATCCACAGTCTACTGATTTTTTTTGCAATCGACTTTTCCGACAGATATTTCAGCGATTTTTTTTATCAAAAAGCTGAAGACGTGGCGTTCTTCAGCATCACTTTAAACCCCTGCGGCCCAAATTTCATCAATTTGTGTCGAAGAATAATTTTTTATAGAGCCTTAAATGTCTCAAGTTTATGGAATTTGTATTTTCATTAAAAAAAAATGTAGAAGTGATCGGAAATATCTGCAAATTATTGTAAATCTACAATATTATTCCTCTATTTACTTCTCAAATTAAAATGTTAATGTAGAAAAGAATATTAATTTTGAGATATTCGAAAATAAACAAATAAAAGAAACTTAAATATTCGATATTTCCTTCCGTTTATTAATATTGTTGTTGTTTTTATTTATTTATTATCGAATATTTCAAAATTTTAATTCTCCTCAATGACAAATGAAAATGTAAGTGGATGTGTATAGAAAATATATGGACTGTAGGCCCCCTAAAACAAGTCTATCTAGATTTTTGTAACTTATGCTAAAAGGAAATTGCCAAAATTCCATACAGGATAGCAATATTTTTAAAGTTGGATGATTCGAAAGGCTATACTGGACACAGTTTCCGCCGTACTTGAACTATGTTATTAGTCAATGCTGGAAGTGATATTCTCACTCTAAAAAACATGGGGGATGGCGAACAAACGCAGTGCAGAAGGATACTTAGATTATTGTATCTCTAAAAAATGTGAGGTAGCCACCCAAATATTTACGGGAGAAAGTACTACTTTAAGTACCAAAAAACGTTGTCTTATTTTTGAAAATTTTGTTTCTACCACAAGTACTTTCCTTCTTAAAAAGAAGGAGTAAAATAGTATTTTTCATGTAGGGAGTAGAAAAATACATTTTTTATTTAGTACTTTGACGCTAAGTGTCAAATGAATAAACAGAATGACACAATAATTATTTATCAAAATCATCATAGACCTTGCAGAACACCCTATATATTAAGCAGCCCTGTTCCATTTGAATCATCGCTGCAGCCCCGACGTTTATTTATTATGGTAGAGATGAAATCGCTGGCGTTCATGGAACGAACGGGAAATATAGGAAGTACAACTGGCAGCGAGCTTTTGCAAAAACGCAGGTTGAATTATCTGCTGGAGTTCAACACCTACGTACTACATTCACTCTCTATAAGATGCCGTTCACGGATTTCTAGCCTGAGTCAGAATTAGAAAAAGCCTCGGGGCGGTCGAGGAGAAACGCCAACTAACGGCTTGAAATCTCGAGAGATAGTAGTATTCTGCTATAAATCGGGATATAGGAGATGGGCTTAGTCCGCAAGAGAGATAAGCAAACATTCCTAGGATGCTTTTGCTCTCCAGCCGGTGTTTACTCTAAAATAATTCTAAAATTAATTTGAAAAATCCTGGTTCAGATTTGTTGTTTACCGAATTAGGTACTGAAAGTTGTACATATTCATTTAATATACAAGACGGTGGCGTCTTTAATGCAGAATATCAAACATTAATTAAATCTATAATATGTAAAGATCAATAAATAAACGTACCACTGCTAATAGTTTTTAATAATGGTACATAGCTTAAAGGCAGTTTGTTAACGTCAAAATAAAGCGATATTTTAAGAACGTACTGATTGTTTCGAAAATTTGTAGTCTTATGTTTTTTGAGGTGGCAATTACGAATATGCAAACAGTGTTGAGGTCACGACTAGGGGGCGCTAGTTATACTGTACTGTCGATGTAAAAATATGTCTAACTTTTTGTATTTTACACTTTTGAATTTTTTAATAAGAAACTATTGAACTACCTTCAATTCTAAATAGAAAAGGTATACCTGTTACAAATCGATAAACTCAACCGTTTTCGAGAAACAGACGATTTAAGTATTTGAGATCCGGGGAGAATTAAATTAGAAAATTAGGGTCTTAAGATATCAAAACTGAACTAACAATAAGACGAACACTACAACAACAAAAAATTTTATTATGCATATCTTAACAAAATATTAATCATAGAATATTCTCGAATTGACCACCAGCGACTTCAATGGACTTTCTTAGCCTCTTATTTAAAATGTTGTCTGATGTTGAATAAAGTTCTATGTTGCTTAATAATATTAACCGATTCTTGAATCTTTTCTCACAGTTGTTCTTGACTATTAACAATGTCTTTAAACTAAAGATTTAATATAGCTCCAAAAGTGAAAATCCAGCGGATTTAAATCAGGGCTACGTGCAGGCCAAGGAACTTCGCTGTCGCGTCCAATCCAACGGTGCGAAAAATTTCTATTAAGATATTCTCTTATTCGTCGAGGGTAATGTGAACCAGAAGTTCTGCCATAACGGCCCCACAATATTATCGGAGAGAACTCCTTACCAAATATTAATAGAGAACTCTTGCTGAAAATGTACTTTTCTTGGCAGATGAGGATTTTCTAGTTTCCAAGAATGACTATTTCTCCAATTAAAAATATCTCGGGTAAATGTGGCTTCGTCCGTAAATAATATTTTATTATAAAGTGTTGGGTCATTTTGACAAGTTGAGTAGTGAGAACTACCGCCCAATTAGCTTGGTGCCTATAGTAAGCAAAATTATGGAATCAATAATACGGCAAGAAATGTTTTCTTTTCTCTTATCCAATAAAGTAATTCCTGGTTTTGTTCCTGGACGCTCGGTAATTACGAATTTGCTGCAGTGCACGAATGATTGGTCCATGTCCCTCGATGCTAAGAAACCTATCGACGTTATATATTTGGACTTCGCCAAGGCATTTGACCGGGTGCCCCACAAGCGACTTCACAAACTGAACCACTGTGGCATTCGTGGTGATCTTCTTCTGTGGCTTGAGGCTTTCCTCAGTGACAGAACCTTTAGTGTAAGGGTTGGTGACTATCGGTCATCAGCACGTCCTGTCCTTAGTGGTGTACCCCAAGGATCTGTATTGGGTCCTCTGCTTTTCTTAGTATATACTTCCGACTTTCCGTATCACATACATTCCAAATCTGCATTTTTTGCTGACGATACCAAGTTCTATGCCAATCCCTTGACAGACCATAACATCCTTCAGAGTGATCTTACGAACATTTCGAAATGGTGTCAGGACTGGATGATACCTCTGAATGCTGAGAAATGTTCTGTTCTCCGTCTTGGCAGGAATAACCCCTTGCTTCAGTACTCACTATTAAATACGACATTAAAATCCGTTACAACACAAAACGACCTTGGAGTATTAATTTCGCAGAACTTGTCGTGGTCTGAACACATACAATCCAGGTGCAAAAAGGCAAATCCATTGGTGTACCTTTTGAGGAAGTCGTTTACTGGAGCAAGTCTGGAAACTTTCGTAAAACTATATACGTATTATGTCAGACCGCTGCTTGAATTCGCTTGTTCAGTGTGGAGTGCTGATCTAGTAAGGGATCAGAAATTATTGGAATCTGTGCAACGTCTTGTTACTCGTCTCGCTTATGGACGTATTCGACCATCCTATGAGGAGAGACTACGTCTTGCCCATCTGTCTTCTTTCGCCGAAAGGAAGCTTTGCGGCGATTTAATATTTACATTTCGAGCGCTTAATGGTTTATTTAACAACACTTCTGTTGCTTCCTTGCTTTATACCCTGAGTCCGGATAGTCGCTTAAGAGGACTGAGACTGAGGAAACTGAGAAAAGAGAGCTTCAAGACATCTGTTCGCCAATCATTTCTACCAAACCGCGTGTTCTCAGTATGGAATTCTCTTCCTCCTTCCGTAGTTACTGCATCCTCCATCAATGCTTTCAAGAATCGCCTGGATGCTTGGCGGAGCACCTTATACGAACGATGAACATTCTGTTATTTTAACATTCTATTATTTACCATGGTCTTTTTGCTGTTTTTTTATTTTTGATCTTTTTATTTTTTTTTCTTCACTTTAATAATTATTTGTATATTTGTCAGGGCTGTACAGGAATCTCCTTAGCCCGTAGCTTCATTTGTAATAATAATAATAATAATAAAATTTTGTTGTTGGCGAAGAAACTGTGCAAACCGTAACCTAGATAGAGGGTCTTGTGGCCTTAAATGCTGAACTGGAGTAAAATGATCAGGATACAATTTTCTGCTAACGGAAAACTGACTGATGCCAGTAGCTACCGAAATTCTGTTGATTTTGAGTGAAATTGTACTCAAAATTTTGTACGGTGTACATACAAGTAAGAATTATTGACAATAGATTAAACATTGGACAATATTCGTATCGATATTCGCATCATATTATAATACCTTATGGGTTATTAAACTCGGTTTTTGACTTGTCAGATATCCCATCGCCAAAGTAAATAACTGTTACGTACACTAGTGTGAAAACGTAGGTTTTACGCACTGTACTGTCTAAGATTTATTAGTGAAAATAAGCAAGAAAACTACAAATTATTATTTTCCGTAACATTCCCATCATTTCAACTCTAAGCTTTACCCGATATAGTAATAATAATGGAATCTAATCAGAATTTCATCTCGCAGCAGCGGCTATTAACATTCCGACCTTCGATCACACGATAGATCGCTTCCTTTGACCACAAAAAAAGTCAACGATCAATCTCCAGTGTCCGGAACTTTCACCTGATGTCTGTTGATACCGAAAGAAAATAATGCAGGCGCAGTAATGATGGGCAAAGAGAAATGTTTCAAAATTATTATCACTTTTATGCGGATGCGAATCAAGGACTTGATAATGGGTAAAAAGTAAAAGGTGATGGCCAATTAGAGGCAAAAAAAAACCGAAAGGGAATCCTAGCTCTCTAGATGTCTCGGAATAGTGAACGTTGACAAACGAGATTAGAAGTTTTATCCAGATATAGAGGGTGTTTCCTCTATATCTGGAGTGCAAAGTGATAACAATAACTAAATTTAAAAAATGAGGCAAACGCCCTCATACTACATACATATTACAATCTATTCTCTATATGACCTCTTCTCATTACACATATCTATCCTCTGCTTGACTTCTTTGTGGGCTGCTTTTATCAACATTTCGCTGTTTAACCCATTAAAAGCTTTTCTGATTTTTTCTTTCAAATGATTAAAATCTCACGTGTTTTATAAACCTTATTTTTTAAAACCCCCCATAAAAAATCGAGGGGTGTTAGATCTGATGACTTTCCGGGCCATTAAATAGGTTCATTAATCCCAATCCATTTTTCTGGTAAACTGTTATCTGAATATTGCTGCACAATCTTGGCCTTGTGGGGTTGCGTTTTATCGTGCTGAAACTAAAGGTTTCTTCTTAGCTGCAAAGGCATATTCTCCAGAAGTGCAGGAAGTTCTTCTCGTAGGACATTTAGGTAACTCACGCTGTTCAATGTATGTTCATAAAAATAAGGCTCAATTAAATGCCTACCGATGATGCCAAATTTACTCCAAAATGACGTTTTGGACAATGTAGGGATTTCCAATGGACCAGTAGCGTTTGTCAGCACCTGTTTGGCAAACCATTGCTGACAAACTGACTTTCGTCCGTCCAAAGAACGTGCCGATAAAGGTTCTGAGCAGGCATTTACTACAAATTGAACTATAAAATTAAGTCTGTTTTCAATGTGGTGGTCAGGCCAGAAGCGTTCTACATTGCAATAGATACCATTTGCAGCTAATAGAACAACCATATATGAAATAATAGAATTTCAGGAAAGAACTACCCCGACCAACATTGAACAATACCTGAACAGCCTAGCAAGCAGCCAAAGTCATTCCTCAGTGGCTCAACAGACATATACCGATTTTAAGCTTATTAGCTCTCATCAGTAACCGACGAATAGCGCTGACTGTTGGGTTTTATGTTTTGTTGTTGTTTTTCTCATTTAACATTTCCACCAAATTTTTGTCTGATTTCTATCCTTGAGTTACGCAGATAAGTTTAAACTTTTAGGCAAGACTTATTATTGTATCGAATGGTATAAACAGGCGAAACTGTTCTTGACCTCCGTGACACTCGCTAATTCTGGTCAGCTATATGCGTCCCCGTTGTTATAGCAACTGCCGTAAATAAGGCTGCTGAGTGGACTTTGACTGAGATCTGTGATATTTCTTGCTGATGCATTGTACGAAATCGGCTGATGAACATAAACCATGTATTTTTATCCAAAAACTTCATGCCCTTTGCAAATAGTAATTCAGTTCTATATAAGACTTCATAGAAATATATACACCATATTTTCTTATTTTGGGCCTTCATAGCTTGTTACATTATTTTTGTTTTGACATCCTGTATACTTTACTGTATACAGACGTTAAAGGTCTTGCACAATCTTATGTTTTTCAACTAGATATTTAAAGTAAAGCATAAGTAATGCAAAATATGCACTTCTTATATAAGATCAGGTGCGGCCCGCATTATTATTATCAATACGCAGTGATAAGACAAACCAGTTATTTTTTTTTGTTAAATGCTCAGTGTGACGCTCATTTGTTTATAAACAGTACGGTTAACGCAATTTCTATCGACGCTATACAAAATCCTATTTTATTATTTTAATTTGCTCAGATGATATTTAGAGATTTACTTATTTTTTGAAAAGAAGTTTATATGGCAAAGCGCTATCATTTTTTACTGTCCCTATGATTTTCTAAATTTACGTGGTTGGAATTGGGGACACCTTATATAAACAGAGATCATTTAGACATTTTTTTATCAATATTTAATCTATACTCCCAATTTTACTCTATGTTTATCAGTGACTATGGTTTGATTAGATTTTATTCCTTCCGCTTTGTATTTACACAACAGTTTTTTTGTTCTCTACAAATATATGTCCCTTACATTTTGCCAAAGTTTAACTTTATTACGAGCTTTAGAAATAATATTTAGAAATATGAGTTTTCAAATAATCCCTTTTCGGTATGCACAGATCAAAACCGGATGTCCTGTAATCTGAAACTATTTAGTATTCTACACTAACCTGTCCGATTTATACAGAGTGATTCACGAGTTCATCATAATACTGTGATCAAAATAAGCAAAATTTTCTGAAATTTGCTTCAAGCGGTCGAAAGATAAGAAAGAAAATGTGATTTATTTCTTCAATTTTGATATCTTATATCTTTGTTATTATCGATTTTGAGAGATTTTTTTATTTTTTTTAGGATAAGTTAAAGGAAATCGACCGAGGGGTGTTTCACGTATTAAAAATTTGTACACCACTGCCAGTTTTAGGCAGTGCTCTTTAAAAATTACCATTATTACACCAATGTCCTAGGTACTGCCTAAATGCCCAGCGACACTACCTCAATGATAAGTGTCGATCATCATTCTGTTAATGCTGGTCACCACATATATATTGTGTGCTAATAATAATTATATGCATATTTTTTTACAACACTTTTTAACAAAAAAATAATGTACAAAATTATTAATTAGATATGCATTGGCTAATAGCTATACTGTCAATAAAAAAAACTATTAACTGATTAAAACTATGTACGCTACTTACTTAATTATTAATTTTAATTACTTGAATTTGATGATTCTCACTTTGTTTCCACATACAGTGCTTTCGAAAAGTAACGAAAAATTTTATTATTTTTAAAATTGAGAAGTTTTCGAAAAAATCCCCTGGCACGTCGATTTTGTTTTTTAAAAAAGCACTTTTTGACATACGACCCATATTTGTGACGTCATCGTTGTTCGAGATATGATGTCATCGACAATTTTTTTAAATAGCAACCTCCAATTTTGACCATGCTATTTGAAAGAGCGTGTCATTCTACATACATACATCATAAACAACTATGGTGTTACATAACAAAAATTTCAAGACAATAATGTTTAAAGATTTTAAAATTTTATGTAAATATTTGGATTTCTTAAGAAGTTATTTATAAATATCAAAAATAAAATTTTAACTTTAACACCCTGTAACTCCATTTATAATCAGGTTTGAAAAAATTGTTATAGAAAGAGGTATCATTTATTTTCGGTCTAGAATTAACCCCTATTTTTTGCTCATCATTTCCGGACACCCTGTATATCACTGCCGTTATTTACTAGTTTAATGCCGCAAAACTGCGATCATTTCCGACAATTACGGTGTCACTGCTGTAACTGCCTAAAGCACTGCCGACAATACCGTCCACTGCCGTTCACTACCTATTGAATGCCTTCAACTACCTAATCAATGCAAACATTGCTCACGGCATTGCCTTAACTGCCGTATTCACTGCTGCTATTTTGTACACCACTGCCGATCGCGAAACACCCCTCGAAATCGACTTATTTTGGTAGCAGTATTCTGCTGTTACAGTATGGCCCATTACTAACGCAACAATTTGACTTTACTTTTAGATAAATTGCATGCATCATGAGATTTAAATGCGTTTTTCTCAGAAACCATTGCTTCCAGCGACATCAACAAAGTGTACCTTTTTTAACTAGAAAAGATAGGGAAGAACATTTTTCCAGTCCAAAATGAGATACAGTGTAGCACAAAAAAGTCGTAGCGATTTAAAGGGGTTCAAACCATCGTTGGTGGCGCCCTCTAGCAGATACACCAAAATCGTCGACATATTCGAATTTCTAGTACCAAGAACCCCTCCCCCCCTATAAAAAATTTCATAAAATACGGTCGATGCGATCGTAAAATAATAAAGAAAATGTGATTTATTTTTTTAACTTTAACACCCTGTAGATTGAAAAGGAGCAACATTCAGATAAGGCATATTTGACTTAATCGCTCTATTTTGAGGTCAGCAACATGCCCTTAAGCTCTGTCACATTATTAATGAAGTCATTTAAACTTCTTAGGGTCTATTCGTCAATTTTAGATTCACTTCAAAATTTTGTGATAAATTGAGTTGAGTTTTCAAGTTCAGAGGTAGCTAAATATACTACGAGCGCAAAATTTTCAATTCATAGTTAAAGTTTAGCAGTTTAGCTTCATTTCATAAAGTGTTCCTTTTCCTGTAATAACCAGATTTGTTATTTGTTATGTAGTTTGATTTTTCCAAAACTTTTAATTATGTTACAGAACATGTTTTCGTTTACGCATGAATAATTAATTTATTTAAAAAAATGTATTTTGCATACCGCATTTAAATGATGAAATATATGACGGTCTCGAGCATTTAACCTTGGGTCTTGGTGTTACTTAATATGGGAACACATACCTATCACATCCGGCGATTGGTATCGATCAAATGTTACATTTTGTGAAGTACAGACCAAAAGGACAATGTATTCGTTCACTTTCTCCCAGTCTCTCCGGGAAAGTTTCTTATACAGGATGTTAGGAGCTCCATGAGTCAAAAGAGGTTAAAATATGGTCCCTAAAGGTGTTCCTTCGCGTCGTAAAAAAGCATCATGTTGATACCATGTCCGCGCACATTGGGACGAGGCAACCAAAGGGAAATACTACATGGCTTTATCACATCACAACCAGCTATAATTTGTCGACGTAACTGCTCATCAGATTCAAAGTGAACTTTGTAAACTATTGCCTTGAGATGTTCCTAAACAAGAAAATCACTAAGGTTCATATCGGGTGATCTGGGTGGCCAAGATGGACCTGATTTTTTCAATGACGTTAATCTTTCATTTAAAAATCACCCGCAGTCAAACTAAAATGTTAAGAGTCCCGTCGTGCATAAACCTCATCTTTTGTCTTAACACATAGGCAAAAAACCCTTATTTTTTACTCAGAATATGCCCCTGGATTATTTACCTCTGCTTAAGAAACGTCCTGTATAATATAAACATTATTATTGAATAAAACGAGGCAAAAATACCTATTGAACCTTTTCGAAAGCCTCAGCCAATCTCGCGAAGAGGTCGGTGTAATCACCTCCGGAGTGGCTTTTTCAGATCCGAGAACAATAATTGTTCGTGCAATTTTTCTTCGCCAAAGTAGCGCATACGAGCGAATGCTTACAGCAAAACCGCATTCTTGACTAAAAGCTGATATTACGCCTAGTATACCCATTTCTTTCTCACAGAGTATGTACGCAACCGGACGAAACATTTGTGCAACAAGTGCGTAAAACAACACTTTTTTCACAAATGAATCAGTTCTGTCAGTGAAAAGTGATGCTTTACAAGCGAGTTACATATATTTTTGTACTATGTTTTAATCAAAAAACTTCACCAAGAGACAGAACAAATTATTTTAAGAAACGAGTTTCCTATGATTGTAATTAAAAGTTATATGCAGAGTCGTCACTTTTACGATGCTCAAAAACGGTATCATACATATACAGGGTGGCTTAAATTTGTTATCGGCCTTATCTACATGCTGATGAGAGCTGAAAGTCACTACAAGTCTGGTGGCACCACTAATGACACACTAAACGTGATTGTTTACCATAGATTTTTCAGGTGTAACTTCAGTGGATCAAAATTATGCAAAACAAAAACAAATTTCTGTGCAATTGTGCAGTTTATAGGTCTTTTAGGCTCAGGCTGTGTTATTTTCCTCCAGTCCATTCTGTTCTTCGCCTTTCTTTTCCAATCCGTTCAATTTTTCTCCCTTAGTTAGATGTACTCCTTACAATTTTTTAACTGCGCTTTCATCTTCCATACGTTCTAAATGCCCTAGCCACTGCACTTTTCTGCCTTTTACAACTTCGTTCATTTTTTGTGCCTGATACATTGCATATATTTCTTCATTATTTCTCCTTACATAGCCTTCCTCCGTCTTCTTCACCCTAGAATTCTTCTTAACATCTTCCTTTCTCACCTTCACTGCCATACAGCGCTGTCGGGCTCAAAATTGTTTTGTATATTCTAAATTTTACTCCTCTGGACAAATTTTTTAATTTCATTAAGTAGTTGACTGCTGCCGAACTTCTGTTGCTTTTATTATTCTTTTATTACTTATTGCTCCTCATAACACTTAGCTGTTATCAGCGCCCCCAAATACACATATTCTTGAACTTCTACAAACTCCATCTCTTCGTGCTGCGTTCTCAATTTGAAATTGGTATCTTTTTTGTGTTCTCCTATTCTAAAAAGCTTTCTTTTGTCTTGATTTACCTGCAATCCCACTTTACGTGCTTCCCCCACAAGTTTTCTTGTTACTTTTTCTAATTCCCTACTATCTCTAGCAATAAAGGCCACGTCATCTGCATAACTTACTATTCGGTGACTTTTAACAATATGTGTTCTTCTCTGTTCAACTGACTATCTCTTATGACCTTTTTCAGTAATAAATTAAAAATAATTAGTGTGACACTTATTTGCACTAATTGATCTCGTCATGCCCTTTAGGACCAATTTGGTGTGCTATTATGCACAATTAGAGTAAAATTTATATAGTCCTCAAATAGCATACGTCAAGTAATACTATTATTTACTTAACACCTTGTATATGTTACAACTGTGCGAAAAGTAATTTTAAACGGTGAAATATTCTTTGAAATGTAACATCTACCTACTGAAGATAACTCGTACTTTTTCCCAAAAGAGAGTTGTAGGTCTGAAATTACTTTCTATTGCGGATCACATAAAGAGGTGATACGGTAACAGGTCCTGTCAATAAAAAATACATTCCACAGATGGAAGAATGGCTTCCTGGCTGTTAGAGAAATCTTTAGAACTGGTTTTTGTGTATCAACAGTCTACGACGGAGCTGCTTTTCGATAATCGTAACATCATCGCTATCTGGGATTGTTTATGTTAAATGTTTACCTATCGTAACTATAAAATGAATGAGTGTTGATAATGTGCAATTGTAACGCGAATTTAATATTGTCTAATCGTGAAATATTTAATATTTGAGATAATGGTTTTGCAGTTAATTCCTTTAGTTTCTATATACTGATTGTTCCTATCAAAATATCTGGATTAAGGGCACCGTATTCTTGAAATAGTGTTTTCTATAAATACAAATAATTGTATACATTTATTTAATATTTGAGATAATGGTTTTGCAGTTAATTCCTTTAGTTTCTATATACTGATTGTTCCTATCAAAATATCTGGATTAAGGGCACCGTATTCTTGAAATAGTGTTTTCTATAAATACAAATAATTGTATACATTTAAGAAAGGAATAATATAGAGCTTAGCAAATAACAGGAATGTTATCTCATGCCACCTGCTAATAGTCAAAGGTATTTTGTAATGTTTTCAGAAATGTACCTACATTTAACACTAAACACTTCAACCTACATGTATTTTTCCCAGTACACTAATAAAAATAGGTGGACAATTTCAAGTTTTGTTGTGCTCTTTTTACACAATATTTACTGGAAAATTTTAATTTACATTATATGACAAATTGTGGACCATGGAACGTATCCTCCGTGCTAAATATGCACATAAATCACTGCCTAATTAATAATTTTTACCAAAATAATGATCTTAACCTTGTCTACTTATCAAAATTTAAATGCCTCAATTAAAGTCGCAATTAATAATCTGAGATACTAACCTGTATCGGTGACACTAAATATTAATATTACAGCAAATCCACGTATTCAAGGTTCTACGCGTTAGACTGGCCTACCTTGATTTCACATTACTTTTTTTACAGAACAATTGAGATAGTTTTTTCCTTCGTATTGACATTTTCAGTTGCAGCAAGTGGTGTAGTTTTATTTCGTAAAATTTGAAAATGAAATAAATGTGATATATTTCTAATTAAAATAATTTCAAATATTTATCTAGGTGTCACTTTTCGTTATCTCGAAAAATTTGCCAGTATTTATAGTTATTTGTAATTTGCAGTGTTTTTAGAACAGATTCATCATATCGTTACTGTATATGTCTTTATTTAACTGTATTTTTATATTATTTAATGTTAATAGCAACGTATAGGCTGTTTCAATTTGGTTGCAATTTTAGACGGTTTCAAAGAGACGTTAGCTTTTCTAATATTGGAGGATAATCTATATAGTTTTTGAAGATAAATAATATAGCTTGTTTTTGCCTACGTACTTCAAGACTTTCTGCAGAAAATCTAGAAATTAATATATTCTGAGGAATACCGATGGGTGGATAAAATCCATCAACTGTATAAGATACATATTTTAAAAAACACCCTATGAATATTTTCTAATGAATCTTTATATGTATCATATCCAGGGTTCCAGACCAACGAAGCATATTCTAACTTGGATCTTACGAAAGTGTTAAAAAGCAAAAACAGTATAACATCGGTGAAGCCTTTGGAGTTTCTAATAACGAATCCCAAATTTCTGTAGGATGCTTGAATAACTGATTCAACATGAAACTTAAAAGTTAATTTTCTGTCAAAAGTAACTCCCAGATCTTTGATATGCTAAAGACGATCTAATGTGATACCATCTATACTGTATGCATATAAAAGTGGATTATTTTTTCTGTGGTAAGATACCACACTACATTTTATTCTAGTAAGGGGAAGTTTATTTCCATCACACCATTCTTTAATTTTTTAAAGATTGTTCTGTAATTTAATATAGTCAGATATGGAATGTATGGGGCAAAACGCTTAAGTCTTTTACAATGTCATTAATAAATAAAGCAAATAGAAGGGGCCCAAGAATAAAGCCTTGAGGTACTCCAGAAACAGCTTGAATTTCGACAGACCTGACACCATAGTACTCAACAAATTGTTTCCTGTTGTTTAAATAACTATAGAAGAAAGTTAACAGTGGGGAAGGTAAACCATCCTGTTGAATTTTTTTCAGTAGAATACCGTGATCAAGCCTGTCGAAGACTTTCAAAAAGTCAGTATAAATAACGTCAACTTGATCGTTGGCATCCAAATTTTCAGCTAGAGTAATTTAGAACTGATAGTTGGCAAGAAAAGTCAAAGAACCTTTTCGTATCTCACTAAAAATTTATCACATTATCGAGAATTTAGATGCTCGTGCTTAACCCATCTGGATTTTGTTTGAACACGACGATTCTGTTTGCTAATCCTATAAAAATATGGTAATTTAGTGTAAATAGAAATCTGTTTGCGCTCGGAAAAAATAAACCTGCGTATTTTTGTTTGACATACGAGTTACCATAGTGCCATTAATGTGTGGGCAAATATTTGAACTAAAATTAATATAGGAAGGCCGGGTTACATCACGGTGTTTAATTATAAGTGCTCAACGTTTACGATTTTTCATAACAAAAATAACATAAAAATAAGTATTACACGGCCAGGATTTTTCCGATTTTTATTTGAAATGACGTAATAATTTGCATTCAGGTGCGACACAAGATGGGCTTTTAATTTCTTGGTTGCTCGAAGCAAAACAAAAATAGCTACCTGCTTAAGACACGAGTTGTACCGAGGTTTATTATAACGATAAGTATCTACGAGGTGTGCCCTCAGTTAAAGGAAGATCTGTAAAATCTTATATCACTTTAATCTTGGAAAAACATTCTATATCTTAATAACCATGTACCTGCAGGTTGGGCAAGTTTCATGTTTTTATAGGTTTTATCTCGTTAACTATAGGTAGGAGATGGGATAGAGAAAAAAAGTGACCCCCCACTCTAGATCTCTCTTTTTAAGAGAAAATTCGCGGTCAATGCCAAAATGAACTATCGTCTTTTGTTTTCGAGTAATAAACAATATTCATATTTTCCACTTCTCGATTCTTGTCTGTAACCTGTTGTTTGTAAAGTGAAAAAAAAAAGATTAATACGTCCTTGAGACACTTTTTCATAAAGTCCAGTGGCGTGTATAATTTTTTTCTAACTATATTAATTTTTGAAAATACTAACCATAGGTGGCCATGGGCCAGTTGAAATCGTTATTTTTTTCTCTTTGTATTAAAAAAAATATATGCACGCCACTGGACTATATTGAAAAAAGTGTCTGGAGAACGTATTAATTATTTTTTTTAACTATATAAACAACAAAGTTACATACATGATTGTATGTAAGTGGAAAATTTTAAATTTTGATCATTACTGGAAAACAAAAGACGATAGGTCATTTTGGTTGAAAAACTTTGTATGAGCGCCGCATGAATAGTTAAACTTGCGGTGCAGACTGTTTTCGGAAATAGAACAATGCATTCATTCGACGGGTTAGAAAAATTTGTATTTTCCATGAAGACAAAAATATTTTTTTGATTATGTCATCATTGTGTTAGATATACAGGATGTCTCGAATTTTAGGGACCAAACTTTAACAGGTGTTAAAACTTTTTAAATTAAGAAGATAAGTTCATACAAATATAGGTTGGGAAATGCTTAGCTTTTAAGTGTTCAAAAGTTTTGGAAAGAAAATGTTTTTTTTAATAACGACCTTAATTGCAAAGGTACAAATTTGAAAATGGGCACAACTATTTTTTATTTTATGCTGCTTTTTTTGGAAAAAATCTTGGAAAGAAAATATATTATTTGGAACATATTAGAATATTGAAATTCGGCTTATTCGACACATAAGTATTTCAACTCGGTATAATCTTCAACTTAAATTTCAGTGTTGACATATTTTGTGATATTTCATAACTAAAAACTTCTAAAACTGTTTAATTAACCATTGTAATACACCATACACTTGTACCGAAGTATACATTATTCATAATATATTCCGCTTCGAGCGTTCGTGTGGAATTAACAAGCAGTCAATTTAAAGTGTCGTATTTTATGACAGCAATATATGTCAAGTTTTATTAGGTAGTAACAGGATCTCATTCATAGGTACCTAGGCCAAACTGCGTAAAGGCTTTTTGCTAAATAGGTTCATACAAAGTTTTTCATATATTTTCAGGTATTAACAATATTGTGTGAAACCTGCGTTGAATTACACCCACAATATCTACCCATATATTCCTTATTATTAGCTTTTGTAACATTTTTTTACTGTAGGAATTGTAGGAGATTTGATACATATTAGCTTAAAATACCTTTCTTAAACAGTAAAAAAATGTTACAAAAGCTAATAATAAGGAATATATGGGTAGATATTGTGGGTGTAATTCAACGCAGGTTGGGGCTTTTGTCCACTGAGTAGTTAGTTTCACACAATATTGTTAATACCTGAAAATATATGAAAAAACTATACATAAAAGGTACATTTTTATTTATTTTAGTAGGTCGTTATGATACTTGACAGTTAATCAGTTTGACGCTGTCGACATTATTTAATTTCATTTAGACATTTAATTTCAAATAATTTTAATTTATTGGTATAATAATTTTTATAGTTAGATATTTAACTCAAGTTAAAGGAGGCCACCTGATGAAGCAATCCAATATTAAAATGCAGAAATAGAGCAGATCTCTTCTATTGTGGTTGAATTTCGAGTTCCCACTCCATATATAGGGTATATCAGGTTAGTAAATAGAATATATTTTTAGATAATTATTAAATAGAGTTTTGTCTGTGGGTGTTCATTAGCATACCTAGATGTTTGGTATCAGAGAGCATGCATATGACTTGATTTGATACATATTAGCTTAAAATACCTTTCTTAAACAGTAAAAAAAATGTTTCAAAAGCTTTACAATACTCTGCAATTTTGGAAAATTCGTTGAAATTATTATACATGAAATAATTTACAACTTTGTGAAATCTTCAATAATACCTTTTCAGCATAGTTTACTTCGCAATGATCGACAGTAACTGATTTGACTTGTATAACCCAGAATATATCTGGTAACTTATATCGATATAGATATAAGTTTTTGCTTGGTTTTTCGAAATATTTGTTGAAATTAATGGAACTGTACTTATTAAATCGAAAACAGCTCATAGAATATGGCGTTAAACGATGAAACACATATATTGCAACATCCGGAGTGCCGCAAGGCGTCAATTTGGGGCCTCTACTTTTTCTTATTTTTATCAATGACTTCTCAGTCGAACTATCAGTCCCGCTCTTGGCGAAATATATATTTATTAATCATCAATTGAGTGTATATTTGAATAATCATTATTCGCGCTTAATATGACTATGTTAATATTTTCTTAAAACATTTACTATAGTAAAATATTTGCATGATTTTAAGTATCCTACAACTATACTGACTAGAAGCTAGAAGTAAAGGGATGGTTGCAGCAACGTAGATCGTTTTTGTAGCTATGCGAATAAAATATTACAACTGGCGTTACTCAAGGTCGAAATATTAATTCGTCTTAATATAAACAAGCCTTCTGATAAAAAACGAAGATTCTTAAAGAATATATAAGTATTTAATATTGGTAAATATATTTCAGTAGCCAGAAACATATATTTATTTCAAATTTTTGAGTACATATTTATAAAAAAAACACGTACCCTTTAACTATAAATCGTTTTTGATTTTTGATCACGAATTCGTATATTATCTTAAATGTATAATACAATCGCACTTATTTAATAATATACAGGGTTAACTATGACTAAGTATAAATATTTTAAGAGGGGATAGAGAAAATTAAAAATTAACGAAATCACCCTTCAAAAAAATTCCACTTATTTATTATCGAAATTATATTAAATCATAATTTAACACCGCCTATGCGAGTCAGAGTAGGCAACTAGCACCACGACGGTAAAACTCCCCGTCAATCCCGTCATGTCATAATTTAATTCCTGTGTTTACCATGTGTTTACGTTGTAGTTTTGTGTTCTTCTTCAGTTTTGAGTGCCCCTTTAAATTTAAATTTTGAAAAGTTTTAAAGTTATTAAATAAAGAAATTTGCGTCGGTTGCAGATATTTTCCCACAATATAGTTCGCCGGTTTGTTTTTCTAGGTTATGGGCTAAGATTGCAACGGGCACATTAAACGTTTTCTATTATCTATTCCTTTCGTTCGTTAAATAGACATTTTATCTAACTAAATTATTTTTTATATCAGATTAACATAAATGTCACTAAATGCATGTATCCAAATTTATACCATTTTTTATCCAAAATAAACGAATAATGGTCAGGTTAGGTTAGGTTAGGTTAGGTTAGGTTAGGTTAATTACGTTTTAGGGTGATTGTACATAAAGTTATAGACAATCGTTTTGGAATAGTTTAGTGTTAACAAATAATTGGTGACAGATCTATCATTTTGATAACAACTCCAAGTATTTGATGACAAATTACGTTTTAGGGTGATTGATACATAAATTTATAGATAAATCGGTTTGGAATAGGTTGGTGTTAACAAATTGGTGACAGATCATTCTGAGAATACATCTAATTATTTGGTTACGGAAACTACATTAAACTGGTGACCGATAAAATCACACCCTTTTACTAATAACAATGTTAATTTTTGTCGTTTCTGCATTTAGATTGCTGCAAAAAACGACCGCATGGTAGTAGATATTGTTGACAAGTGTAAGCTCTATCTGTGGATCTAAGCCATCTCACTCGATGCTTATCATAGAAGCCGATGTTCCTTAGGAAAAGAGGATTTTGCCCCATTTTTTAAATATCAAGGTAAAATTCTGGTCTTTTTGGCATCCTGAGCACGTGGTTAAAATTCATAGTTAACCCCGCATAATGTACTTAGTTAATAAATACAGTTGGAATATATATTTTGCTTATGATAAGTATGATGGTAAAAAAATAAGAGGAAAATTATTAACATTAAATAAAATTTGTTAATAATAATTTAGTATACTACTGATACATAAGTACGCTCTAAATAAGGGGCTTGTTAATTATAAGATGTATATTTTTCCAGTGTACTGTTCTCGAAAAAAATCCGCATATTATGCCAACGATAACATTAAAATTCGCAACGTCTCTCTCAAAAACGAGGTCTCAGGCATAAAATCCACCAACACACCTCGAATTCTCAGCTACCTCTCATCGTACATGAAGATAAACGAGCCGCCCCAAATCCCCTCACGATTTCCGCATAATGCAATTATTTGAAACGATCGCACGTACTATTTGTAACAATTGTTAAATAATGTCGGACGCTCGTGCATTTCATTAATTAATCAAGGCGTTTTATAAATTCCGCGGACATACAAAGTTACCAAAGCGGAATGTCTAAGGAGGCGGGTGTCGTCGTTTGGCTTAAACTAGTTTTTAAGTTTATGTGGCCACCTACTTCCCTTACCCAATTTTTTGCAATTTACGTGGTGGTATCGTGTGTGAACTAAAAGTCTCGTTTTAGTTTAATGCTTTCTGAAACTATTTGTTAGTCCCCAATTTATTAAATGTATCCCAATAGGTGGTGGGGTCTCCCAATTACAGGGGTTCGGAAACTACAAGGGATAGAAGGATGCGTTCGTTTTTGAGGTACAGGGCGAAATTTAAAAAAAAACTAGTTTTAAGGGATTCTTCGTATCTTAGAGAATAGCTGAAATATCGAATATCCTTCTGATATTTGCTGAACGCAGGCAGAGATAGCAGATACTTCTGTCTGAAAGATCGAGGTGCATTTCTCCGGAAATTCACTCTTGGTGGCACTTCATAGATCCTCGCTCCTAAGCCCTGTCTTCGACCCATCCGTGAATAGAAAAAAAATGTAAAAACTTTCTTCGTTAGCGGAGATGTTTCTCACATATCAAGCAAGAGACGCACACAGACGGGTCCGCTAATTTACCCAATTAAAACTGAATGGGATATACTTTCTACAAACACCTCGTCTAATTCATAATTACGAGTACAGCCAGGCAAAAGCAACAACCGGGCATCTTAGAAGAGTTTCACTTTTACCAGACACCGCCGGTGATATTGAATTAGCATGATAATGATGGCTAACCAATTTATCAATGTTTGAACAAGGTCTCTTCAGAAGAGGCGTTTTTTTTATCCTAAATTCTACTACAAACAAGAACGCAATGAGTATTTCTTCACTGGCTTGATATGCATATGCCAATATTTAAAGCGGATATTATACATAAGAACTGGCACATGTGATATTCCTTCTTCTCAAATTATCGAAGGAAGTGCCAATATAATTTTTAGATATTTTAAATTGTGTACATAAAAGAGGTATAAGGTAGAGTTTTTCTGGATAAACAATTATTACCGATAGCAAAATCTAAACATTATCTATGCAAAATAATCGAGGCATTTGATACCCGCGGCGTCATATAAAAGCACGAGACATTTCATACACGATCTTAGTTAAGCTGATATTTGATAATTTTGATAGTAGAATACGATGATTACTAGTGTTATAAACTAGGTAGTTAAATTCAACAATTTAATTTTGTGTAGTCACCATTTTTAGCAGCAGCTTGTGCGCAATTCCTACTTAAAAGAGAATAGATTTGCCAGATGTTATTTTATAAAAATCCAAATCCAAATAAATGAAAAAAAGACCTATTAGGAGTTTGTTTTATGGTGCAAATAGAAGGAAAGTTCAATGAAAACGTCTTATTAGCATATTTTAATAAAAAATCTGCGAGGCATAAACCACAACATTGACATAACTACCAATTTTGTGTCACACGTTCGTTTTAGTGAAAAACATATTAATATCGTTGATTTCGATTCCAAGAGTGTCCCTTCGGATATCAAAAACATTGTGCAATTGGTGTAAAGTGAAAGGAATCCAGAATAGAAGCAATGAAAAAGTTCTTCTGGCATATTTCTAATATCTTTCAAAACATAGCAAGCCTTTGTCGCTTTGGCTAACGTTCAGTTATATCAATGAAGAAATTAGAAGTACGTCTATTTCATTATGTTTCTAAAAAGAAAATAGGAAGGATTTCAATGAAAAAGATCTAAGATTTTAGCAAAAGAAAACATAACCCAATTGCTGGAAGCCGACGATAGTACTCATTTTATCATAAAAGTTGTATTGACAGAGGGGCTTGCAGGTGTACTGAATTGACAAATCTGCACCTACAAAATGTTAAAGATGAAGAGCAATGCATTCATATTATTATTCCGTGTTTGAAAACAAAGATAACCCGAGATTTTTTTAATCTCAAACGGAATCATAATAATAATATAATAATAATATCTCTACCCCTCATTCTAATCACAGGGATTAGCCCAGAAGTCGGAGACTTGTGCGGGAGAGGGGGCGGCATATTATTATTACGCAGGCCGCATTTGCGCCCAGGAACGACTTACGTCGGTAGGCCCTAACCACTATTCAGTGCAGGAATGAGGAAAACCTGGAAGACCTCATTAATTAGGGGGGTAGTCAAATATCAACCGGCATCAATCTCTCACAGTGACCCAAGCCAACATTATTCCACCCTACCATACCCACAGAGAGGGTGCCAATCCTCTCTATGAATATAGCTTATATACGGTCTACCGGCTGCGGGGGTCGAACCACACGTAAAGTACTGACGCCTTAAACCGCGCGACCACTGACCGATCATTGAAGGATAAATATGGTAGAACTGATTCAAAGATATATAGCGATGAGGCCAAGCTACACAGATCATGCTCGTCATTAATACTTTTGGGTAAATGCTATGTAACATAGCATTGATCCTGAGCCTTTCAAATCCTCAATTATACTGGACATTGTTTTCGTAGATCATCTGCGTCGTTGCTTGCAGATTCAGAAGTCGATTTATTAACTGTTAAGAGGCATGGTGATTGGCGCTCTAACACAGTGGCATAAAGGTACATAGAAGATTTCAAATAAAATAAGAAGGAAGTGGCCTCTAATATTTTGGGTAACGTTTCAGGCATCGATGGTCATTCAACAAGTTCAAGCACTCGGCGAATACTTACTTTCTAAAAATACAGCCCACTATCATCTGCTGGAATTAATTTAACAAATTGTTCAGAAGTTGTAATTAATGTTTACAATAAATAAATGTTGGTGAATTTTTTATACTTAATAATAATAAGTAAAAGTGGCCACTAACTTTGTTTTTATTTATTTTTTGCTTTACAATTTGCGTATTGTTATAAATTCATAATGGTACTGAGTGTAATTATGAATGGCATCCAAATGCATGTGTCTACCGTCGCAGATTATAGTAATAATTAATAAAATATTCATTTCTGATTTATATGTGCTTTTCTTGCCGTTTTTGTTTTGAACAAACGAACGCGCTGATCTGAATATCAAATCGAAAGTCCGCCCGAAGTTCAAGGTGAAGGGAATTACGAAACCACCAATTCCAACAAAAGTCTCAACTTTCTACGAAACGAAGACACATTCACGAAAAAACTGACGGTTCCCAACTAAGCCCGGCGCGTTTCATGCAACGCCGCCCGCGATATCGATCTGTTGCTTTCTTTTCCACGCGCTGAAGTGATGTGGAGGAGGCTGCCCAGCTATTTTTTTTGTTCCATGCTCGGTGCCAAAAGTAAAAGTTCCACATGTTGCTCAACAGTCGTTTGCCGCGGATCAGCCAGGTGAAGAGCCGCATGTAAAAGCGTACAGGGAGATCAAATATCAGTTATAGCTAAGGGTAGGTTTACCGTATATTATAAGTATATGTAGTATAAGCGGAACGTCATTGTCCATTTAGCAAGACATTTTATCCCTTTTTACATATGAACTGAATATAATAGTTATTTATGCAACAAAATATAAAGCGAGTCCAAGAAATAAACTTTATGTTTGAGATTTATACTTGACTTTTTCCAATACTTTAAATTATAATGTCGTTTGTGGATACAATTCTGAAAATTCACGTTAAATTCTTATTATTATTGGCATATTAACATTTTAAATTATTGTCGTCATTACTTTCGTAAATTTCTGAAGGAAACGTTAACTATAAAATTGATTTTAGTCATGCATTTGATATTCCTGATGAAGTGATACAGTCAGTGTCATTTTGTTACAACAATGGAATAAACTATAGTCCATTGAAATGTTACATTATTTTAGCCGTGCATTTTTAAAGAAGATGCAATTTTATTGTTTAGATGTGAGGGGGGTCAAAAAAAGCTTAACTTGAAGTTTGTGGGGTCACAACCCTTCAGCTTCGGCCGCCATCTTGGAAAGGGGGGTTAAATTGTTTTTAACATTTATCAGGTAAACTATTGGTCATACAATTTTTTTTTAAAAATTGAATCCTCTACAATTTTAGTCTAGTAATTTTTTGTTGTAAAACTAACAATGATATTAAAGAAAAACAATCAAAATGTTTGGACAAATTTTCTTTTGCACGCCATAATTTATTTATTTTTTTATTTAAAAAAAAAAATACATCAGAACATTTTTGTAGAGTGGTTTTCAACGAAGAATTTTTATTATATATTTTTTTTATTATATTCATTAGTTTGGGTTTTACAGCGCTGTGAAGTGAATACTAATTTTCCCTACTGATAAGTATAAATTTATATCAATGATATGGCATAGTTTTTAATTATTTTTATAATGTTTTTTATTATAGACATTTCAATATTGTTAAATGTTTGCATCAAAATCACGCCGTATGAGACACTTGTAGTATCTCATACAACATTGATTTTACAATAGTAAAATAGTAATTGCTTACAACAGATATTAATATTAGTTGTAGTTACGTTAAATATAAATTTACTGTAACTAAAATTCGATATAAAAATATTTATTTTCACACAGATATACGTAGGTAGGTATATCTATAAATATTTGCAAAAATCAAGAAATATATACTGATGTTTCAAGAATCATTATTTAAAATTTTAATCGAAAATATTCAACATGCTTTCTAATGCGAATGAAATTCCTGCATTGCAATACATTTTTAGATGATGGGCGAACAATACACTTTTGCAGAGAATGATGGGTAATTTACATTTAGTACCCTATATCTTCAAAAAGGTTCTAAGAGGAAAGGTTTATATGAAGCGCTGGCATTATTTTTTGAAATTTTTCAAAGTTTATGGAACGAAACTTGAATCACCCTGTATATAAATATCGCTCTGTGGGAAGTATTTAGCGTTTTCGTATGCAATTAGCGTTTTTTATCAGCGAATTCACTTCCTAATTCATAATTAAAAGTAGCAACAATAAGTACTCTTACGTGTTCAAATTAAAATGAGTTGCGATGGTATCTAAGTTAGGAAGTCATTAGCGTAAGGAATTACATGACTCCTTGTAGGAACTGTGTACAATACTATATCCTGATTTTTTTTATAAAAAAAGAATGGGGATAACTAAACTAGAAACGCTATTCTTTGGGACAATGTAAAAAAGTGTAAGAATAATAAGTTGTTGTCTCTAATTACTTATTTGTGGCATTGCTTTCGTACATACTCATTTTATTTAACGGGGTATTTCTAAACTAAAGGAAAAGCTTTACATAAAGAAGCTACTGTGGTTAATAGGCCCAACTAAGGGGTTAGTTTTATGAACTTGAAAGTCTCACACAGAAAAGGCAGTCTGGGTGCAAAATTTTAAATATACTCGTAGTCTACTTGAATAAAGTAGAAGAGAAATGGTCTCTTACTTTTTACGGCTATTTTTACCGTTTATAAAGTAGAACATGTAAATAATAACCATTGGCAGCAAATTGATAGCACAATTCTAGATAAACCATTTGCAAATTTGGTAGGTACAGTAGCGTAGCGTATTTTTTGAAGGGGCATTTGAAAGTATTGGATGGACGCCATTGATTTTTTTCAGTTAGGTATCTTATAATTTTATGCAATGACAAGGTTTTCAGTTGTATAGATACAACATATAAAATTTTAAAACTAGGGCAATTATTAGTTTGCGAGATACAACAAAAACTTAAGTTGTGTGTTAAAATTGTGCATGTTTAAAAAATATATTTACGTCATACGAACATATGAATAATTCATTATATTTTCATCAAAATATTTAAGGAATTGCAACTGAGAATAACAAAACTATTTACTACATTAAATGTTTGCACTAAATTACACAAAATGATTGTTTTTAACGCAACAAACCGTGGAAATTTATGTTGACAATATAAACAATTGCGTAACGGCAGCCGTGACGTAAGTTGTCTAGTTTCTGAACACGCTGTATATAGCAACACGATCTGCAACATGTTCACAGAAAAATCTATCACGACATGACAATTTCCATCTCCTGCTTCGATTTGGCACCATATGTAAAAAACCACCCTGTATATAGTATCAATAAGTGGGTACTAATAATTATGACTTTCATATTACTTTTTTTATAAAACTTCACGTATTTTATATGCCTTCTTAAACAAGATATTATATTAAAGTGGGTTCTGGAATGCATTGTTTCAACTGAATAAACTTTACATCTCGTTTAAATAAATTTAAGATATTTAATTATGAAAATACATCTAGTGCATATTTAGTAGAAGAGAAATTTAAACAAATTAAATATTAATGTTCTATAATTTGGTTATGAAGAAAAGCTAAACATGAAATATCCTACAAATGTTATTTTCTCGAAATCTCGAAAAATGAAACACAGAACAAAACTAATATCAAAAATAAAATTGTTGATGTTTTGTATTCACTTTCACTATTAAAATTCGCCTCAAATAAATAATAATTTTTAAAATGCGTTTATAAGACATGCACTGTTTTGCTTATTCTAACTCCACATTTTAACAATTATTTTCTCATACTTATAAACAAAAGTGAACAATTTTATATGGATAACTATGTAAGTTTAAGCTATAACAATACCTACATCTACAATTAAATTTAAAAATATACCGATTTCTGTCGTTATATACTAGATTTACTTCTCTACCTTTGAATATTTGCAAGTTGCATTAGATAACGTGCCTGTTATTTGCTAAGCTCTATATTATTCAGTTCTTAGATGGCCTATTTAAAGAATATGGCGCCCTTAAAGATGTATATTGTACTTTGTTTGCTGCCTTCTGAATAATAATATGTCACCCCCTCTCCCGCACAAGTTTTCGGGTTCTGGGTTAATCCTAACGATTAAAATGCAGAATAGAGATATTACTAGGCATATTAAAAATTGAATTTAGCATTTACGACTGTTTTTTTTGGTATAACTTCTCTATTCGAATGTAGATATATATTTTCAGCTCAAGTTGCTGATTATTAATTTTCTTGCCCGACATCTCGAATAATTTATTACGGGTTTATAATTTTTCAGAATTATAATCGTAATTTATAAATCACTGATTATTATTCATGGTATAACATTTGTTGTTTCATTTGGAGAATTTTATTTACATCCAAAACTCGTTCCACCAGTTAATAAAAAATAATGAATGAGATGAGGCAACGCCACATTCCCTTCTAACTCAAATGTCATCAGAAAATTACAGTAAATATGCCCATTTGCATTTATATCCTGTTACACGTTCGATTAGTTTTAAAAACTGACCCATTCGCCTGGCTTCTGATAAATTTAATGTTGGCGAGAACACAGCATACCATCATTTGTTTTATAACCTACGCTACGTATAGCGGCTTTAAAATGATAAGGTTCGAAATTAAGGTACAGTTTGTTAAAAAACATACATAGTTAGGTGTGAGGTCCGAGCGGGACCGTAGATGACCGAGAGCAACCACCACTGTTAGAAAATCCGTAATAATAAAGTTTCATGTCATTTATATGCAAGAGTCGCGCAAAAATCATGTCTCGCAAGGCAATACAAGAGATGATCTTACCAGATCGAGCAAGAACAAGACTTTAAAGAAACTTCTCTGGTTTTGCAAGATGAGACACGTGTCAGATTTCTTGTCTCAGCCCAAGATCACTAAATAGAGGAGTTTGCCTACAAACTTTCGTTCAATAGCATTGAATAATAGAATCGTTTTTGGAAGGCGAAGTAGGCAATAAAATGTTGGTGAAACCCGACATATACCGCTGAGCCTTTCCACTTGTTTGTGATATACCTAACTCGTGCTCAGGTACGCACAATTAGCATTACCTGTACATACAAATATATGTATACCTGAAATATGGTACATAACTCAGCATATATAGTAAAATATCATATATTATTACGCTTTAAGTGATAAAACACCATTAAAAATAAAAACTCTTAATCTTAAAATTTTTAATTAATGTTAATTAATTTTGATGAAAAATCCCTTGTAACAAATTTATACATCTACATTATGCTTGGTTTTGAAAATTAAATGTTGAAGACTTTTGGAAACGTATTTAAATAAAAATTTATCCTATAATTTGAACTTTAGTAAACCTTATCTGTACTTATATCAGATCAGAAAGGCACCAATTCGAGGCAATAGAAAATAACAATTTTCATGACAATCATTAAGTATTTATTTGCTCAAGCAATTGGTATATAAAAGAAATGCAATATGAAAATAGGCATACTAATAATTGTCACAAACAAATAGTAACTATACGTGATGCAACACAACTTCAAGTATTATTTATCTGTACGACTTTGTGTATAAAATTTTATTTGATGAAATAATTTAAAATTATGTATTGCTAATATCCTTAAAAGTGTGTTTAGGAAGGAATAATCGGAAAGAAGGACAATATAGTTAATGGTCTAGGTTTCCTGACTAAGTCAACGTTTCGATTTTATTTTAAATCTTCCTCAGGGCTACAATACGAAACAAGAGATAAGAATTATAAAACATTATTAACAATTTAAAATTTAAAAAAAAGTTATACGTACATATGAACAATTTGAAAAACATATTAGAATATTTTTAATTAAACAACAAAACAAGACAAAAACATTAGATGAAAAAATTAGTAGCCACTTTACCTAGTGAGACAAAACCAGAGTCAAAAAGATAAAATTGTTATTCATCATATAACGAATAAGTCAAATAAGAAATGCTTTTACTCAATGTTTCGAATAGTCTTCCAAATCAAATACCTATACAAATATCAGACATCGAGATACTAATTAATGGACAAGTAAAAACCCAGTAAGTAAAAAGTAATAAAAATAAGACGCTGACAAAAAAAAGAATAATGTAGGTACTGAATGTTCATATTATATTTTCATTTTAGAAATTTCTTAATACCATTATGGATTACGCCTAAATTATCTGTATCAAACTTTTTGTTGATGGTATTATTTTGTGATTGTATACACAGCATGTCACTAATAAGCCTTTTTTGGTAATTATATTCCTTATCAAAAATTTATTATTAAAATTAAAATTATGGTTATGTTTGAAACCATGAAGAGCCAATGTTGTATGTTCTTTTTGGGTAATATATTTAGGGTTACATGACGATTTATGAGAGCTCATTCTATGTTTGATATTTTGTTTTGTCTGTTCAATACACATATTTAAACAACCATTACACTGGATACCATAAACTACGTGCGACAGTTGACCCCCAGAACAGGTCCCTAAAATATTTCCTTTTTGCCTCGAAACACCCTGTATGGTATAACTTGATACGATTAACGTTCGCAGGGATAAATTTTTCTTAAAATTTGAAAATGACGGCCAACCGCTGTGCCGTTAGTACAGCGCGATATTGAGCAACACATTGGAGGTCTCGCTGGAAGTGAAAGATGTTGCAAATTAGGTCTAACAGTTACGAAATGAAAAGTGCATCACAGGAGGTTATGTAAGGAAGCGCATCATTCGAATGGCAATGCACCGTTTGTATGCGATATCGGGACGAGATTGAGATTATTAATTCGTTTTTGTGCTGAATCGCGCATATGTCGCTGTATATGTCCGTAACTGTAGTTTATTAAAGTTTAAGTCCAATTTAGTGTTATTTGAACGGTTCTGTCCTCACGTTCTTTGACACTTACATTAATACAAGATGAACTGCTGTTGAACTGTAACACGTCTAAATGTAAAAACATATTCAAATGTGAAGTAGGACGATTTCTAAGGTGGGACATTTTTTGAACAGCTTGAAACCCAAAATATTTTGTTTTCAACAAACTCAAAGAAATAACCCTTCAAAATGTAAAACGATTTTAACTCGGGTTTTGTTTTGTACTAAGTGAAAAAATTAAAACAATGAATATCTTTTTCATTTGTTAGTAATATTAGTATTATGCGTGTTGTAATGTTACATACTGCAAGCATTTATAGTTCTTTTTTTAATAGTGTTCTGAAAAGCTGTACATTTAGTAAGTGATTTCAGTTGGGAAAAGTTCGATTTTCTTAATTAGTGCAGCAAAAATCTTCCCGCACGTAAAAAATACATAATTCTTGAACTAATTATTCATTTAT
The DNA here is from genome assembly GCA_025584915.1 of Monochamus saltuarius. Classification (NCBI taxonomy): domain Eukaryota; kingdom Metazoa; phylum Arthropoda; class Insecta; order Coleoptera; family Cerambycidae; genus Monochamus; species Monochamus saltuarius. Next base: position 34,741,777 of record CM046729.1, read on the forward strand.
TGTCAACTTAAACAATTTCTCATCACTATTATGAAGTAATAACTGTAACTTTTTTACATAATTCTTGAATCCAACCATTATACTAAGACGATATGTTGTGCTTTCAGAAAACATTATCAATTTGCTGTTGTCTTTAAACACGCTCACAATTTTAATAGAGAGACACGATAAAAAGCAGAACAGAGGATATGTTACGTAAATGATATATAAGCGTATATTAATATATCATTTTGGTTGTTCGAAATAAACGTATCAATCTGAAAACACGACTAAGAGCGGCCATTTCAAAGCTGCGGCAAAAATGGTCCCATATTTCTATCTGTGAAATTAACAACGATCACTCATCTGAGAATTCCATGTGTCAACCACTCTAAAAGCCAAGGCTGCAAAGAGACAACAAAATTTCAAAAGGGTCATTAACAATCTTCATTCGCCTAAGACGTTTTATATCATTATTAAACTTATAATTGAGTCAATTATTATACAGGGTGTACAAACACATTTCAAAAATAAAAATACAACTGCAATAAAATGTAAAACTGCGCTACGATATCACATACTACGATGAAAACTGCCACATTATTAATATACAGGATGTCCGGAATATAAGTGCCGATACTAAAGTGGCTTGTATCTGGAATTAAGGGGGAGGGTAGAGAAACGGCTACAGCACTTAGGCCCCATTGGGCCCATTGTACCTCCTCCCATTAGGAGATCAGTCCACCTAAGCCGTCAGCCAACCTAATAAGGAGAAAAATGTGATGACGCTGCTCAGGAGGAAGTGGCTTGTATATCTGAGCAAAGGAAGCAAGAAACTCTTGTGAAAAAAGTGTCTAAACCAATACATTTCAAAAATAAAAATGCAACTGCAATAACATGCAAAACTGTGTTACGAAATTACAAACTAATTCACAACTAAGGTTAAGTAAAAGCTCCTGTAACGTACTGCAACGTACGACAACATTGCAACAATACCTGTTGCTGCTAACATCAAATTATTATTAGTAGTAGTGGTGGCAGTGCGACTAGTGTCTTTCGGTTTTCTGTACCAAGTGTTCTTTTTATATCTGGGTACATAAACAAAAATGGAACAATTTATAATAACCTCAACCAGTTAATTTATGACGAATCTAGGCAAAACTCTCTGACTAAAAGACTTTTCACAAGCAACGGCATTAATTTTGAACACTTATAACTATTTCACATTTTATTCTGTCTTGTGAAAAGGGTTCTAAGAAAATCGTTCACACTAAGTATGTTTATTACGTGTATTTGTATTTATTATGTACAAACATGTAGGTGTGCGACGTTGTCGCATATTAAAAACCTGTTTGCTCCTGTGGCCAGAAAAAATTGTTAAATCAAATATGTTTTGTTTGGTACAACTTATCATACAGCAAAATAATGGCACTCATATTTCGGACACCCTGTATATTTTAATAATTATCCTCTTCATTCATTCCATTACTAATCTCTCTCTCCAATATTTGTCTACGATATATTGGTTGCTGTAAATTTTATCATTTTTATCCATTATGGGTCTTCGAAAATCTAAAGATTATTAGTTCTTTATCCATTTGTCTACACACATTTGCTGGTTTTTTATTTTCTAAGTACTCAGTTTATCGAACATATTCTTATCACAAAAAATAAGATTCAGAAGACAATACTTTTATAAATGTATTTGATTTTTCTGTCAAAAACATTTCTTTAATAAGAATGAGGGGGAACCCAAGACTTTTGACGTTGTGTTTATCAAATAAATCAAAGCTCCAGTGGCAATTAAATCGGATTTGAATCGAAAAACGCGTAAGCAATGACTAATACTATAATTATACAGAAACCGTTTGATATACAAAACACTGACGTTTTGAAAAAAGAACCTTCTTCTTGTCCACCTTCAGCGGCTAAAACCTTCTTAATTAGACCCAATCTTTTTCAGCTGGACAACCAGTCGGTGATAAACGTTCTAATAAATGTATGCAAGATATATTTCTTGTGGTGGATGGGCAGTATTAAAAAATCAATTAGCCTTATTGCACTTGCGGAAAACATAAAACGCTCGTAAAATATTATTAAGTAAAAACGGCTCGTGATTTTCTATGTAAATTTCATCGCATGCTTTTTATTTTATAACAGTAATGCCAGTTCGTGGAATTCATTTCAAAGTTTATAATTTGCAATAGTGTACGATTTTATCAGCATCTACATTGTGCCTTAAATTTTGCATTGCATTGTCTTGACTATTACAAGGAGATGCGGGAAGGACTAAATTACAGACACAGGGTGTTGAAGTTTTCAAGAAATATACAATACGTCGATAAAATAACGCATAAATTCATTATTACCTAAATAATCAATATTATTAAAAATTCCCAGATCGATTTTTGATTTTAATATACTGTTTTTTCAAATAATAATTTAATATATAGGGTGATCTACCTTCGAGTAATGGCGTCATCACCGGTTTTTTTAAATAGAACACTCCATTTTTTCCACCGTTTCTGGATGTCTCTTGCTGAGCTGCTTTCAAAACTGTATCACAAGTTACTTTAAATTTTCTTAAATTCGTAAATTTATTTATTTGTGCCATAATTCTAGTTTCTCTTTAGTTTAGTTGGATATTTTGCCACACTTCTGAAAAAATAAAGATTAATTGAACAAACCCTTGCGCCAAAAGGATCAGTCAAGGGTTATTACTAAAACTAATAGCATTTTCGGCTCGTCGCACTTTCGTGCACTCAGTTGCACTTAGTGTAAGAAATATGTTCGTCTGGTAATCCGGGGCGGTACTCACTCAGTTTCTAATGTTCGGCTGGACAAATAAATTCACACGAACCTTGCACTAGTGCGCACTTTCCGGCACTGACTAATAAGTTCGGTGTCGATCTAGTGCAGAAGATTATAACCTCAAAAAACTGTAAGATGCAAGGGATGTCAGGAACGTCAGGAAACAAAATTTCCCAGTTATTAAGTTTCGTGAATGCCAATGAATATTTTTTAGAATCTTTGTCATCAAGTGACAGCGAGGAAGAAATTTTGCAACACGTTTCTCTTGTAAAAGAGTAGTGAATAAAATTGAAAATTATGTGAAATTGGTAGTTTATCAGCTGGAGGATCACTCCGTTTCCTCATGATGAAGAGATATGTGGTTTACGACATTTTCGTATGTGGAAACATAATGACAAAAAGCACATTGTGCTTTCTTCTGATTGCATATTATTTAATATTACACACAGATTACAAATTAATACATATGTATATAGATTAGACAGTAAACATTTCTATTATTTTTAATATTCCCTCATGACTTCAATGAAACAAACCTCAAATTTATGTCAACTGTTAACTCAGTTAAATGTCTAATGTCAGTGAACGCACTGATAATACAAACCATGTTCGACTGGCAATGCTCGAAACAGTGCAAAAGTTAAAACTGTTGCGGTTTTCCAAAGCACTAGTTCGGAGTCAGTGCACACCGAGTTCTACGAGCCGAAAATGCTATAAGTTTGCCCAATCAAAAACTCTCACACTGAAAAAGCAGATAAGTAAAAAACAACAAAAATCACGTTACTATCGCGCACTTCGGTATTTTTGACGTTTCGAAAAACTCTCTGTTTTCGTTCTCAAAAATTGCAAAGGTATCAATAGTAAGTCAAGTCTGACAGTTTAAAATTTGTTTATCTGCTTCCATAGACATGTTAAATGATTTTTTTTATTGTTACTCACAGATTTATTCTAACTTAGGGATTGTACTGTGGTTGCATATTTACAATTCGCCGTACAAGTTATTGCAATAATAATGACACTCCCTCAAAACAATTTTTGATGTACTTTTCGTTAGATCTCTATTGGTGAGTGGAACAATTAAGAATTTATTACTACAAAGTTAAAGTATACTTTATTACAAATACGTCAGCAGTTTAAAAAAAGTCACCAAATTCGTTTTAACGAGTGTCATTATTATGGCAATAGATAATACGTAGTCAAGCTTCTTTATGATGTCTAATACTAGCGATTTTTTTAATTTGGCAACGTTACACCCAGGCGGTCAACGAATTAATGACATTATGACTGAATCACCCTGTATATGAACATTTCTGTATAGTTGCCAAAGTAGCATAGATAATTAAGCCATATTTGTTATATAGTGCACAAGTGCTAGTATGAAGCACTTTCAAGTATGGGTACCATTCAGTTTAAGATTCATTTAGAAAACTTATAACCACCCTGTATAATATTAAAATTCACGGTACTTTTAAATGCACAGTTTGGTTTTACACAAAAACTGTATCTTGACTCATTTTCTTATCTGTTATGGTTACGTGGCAAATTTGACTTTTAGCATTTAGGTATTTTACTGTTGCTGCCAAATAAAAAAAACAGTTAATGTTTACTATTATTACTGCCCGACGCCAAATAGCCAAAAAAGAAATTGTGTATCTGGTAAATTATCTTTTCCACAGATTAAGAAGCTAATAAAAAAGATAAAGAAAATATTATTGTGCATTCCGAAAAAAAAAACAATGAAAAAAGATGGGTTGCAATGGATATTCCTTGATTATTATTTACCAGTATCCAATAATAATAATAATAATAAAAATAATAGGTAGGTACTGATTTTTGGCAGACACTGTCAAATGTGCCATGTAACCTTCAAAAATACGGAAATATACCAAAATACAGTTTATGCTTTGAACTTTATGTTTAAACATGCCACTGTTATACAAGATGACATATTTTTTATTTCTGAATAAATAGTACTGACACTGGCTTTAAAAGTATTTGTTTCTGACACATTTTATGATATCTTAACATCTGCTACTTTGGCAACTATACAAAAGAATCCATATATATTTTGAAAACTTCAACACCCTGTATCTCCTTTATAAAGCCCCGCAAGATAAGTAAATTACATAACAAACTGAATCATCCTGTATACATATCTCTTTAGTCACGTAAGTAAGATATCGAACCTATATTTTAAAAAAAATTAAATTTCAGTAAGATATATTGATGTTAATTTTGAATATTTGTTAATTTTTCTCCAAAGTGATCGTGATATTACATAAATAGGACGTATAATTTATATGATAAACCGTTTTATATGTGGTCACGTCGATTTTAGAACACTCCGTATTAATAACCTACATTAAATTTCTCATATTACAGCCCAAGTACAAAATAATTAGCACGCTACTGAAAGAACTGTCCGAAAATTAGAAACTTCTATGATAAATGATGTTTTTTTAAAAACATCTCTTCAAAGTATATTAAAATATTATTAAAAACGGTTCTGCTATTCTAAATCAAAAGCTCTCTACTTAAAACCTCAGTTACCCATGAAATTCAATAAAGAAATTCATTTCGTATCGCATACGAATACAACAATGAGTTTTTATCTAGGAGGTTTTACGATTGTTTTTTGTCATCCAGCCGGCGTCCTTTCGGAGTTCTTTGCGGTCGCGTCAGTTTCTCGCCGATTTGGTGTCGATTTCGTGCAATTTTCTTTTAATAATTAGACATATTTTTAGATTTGATACGATTAAAAGTATTCGAACGTTAACCCGTGTTTAAAATGATGTGTTTGTGCGTGTTCCTTCCGCGTAAAGTGATGGAAACCGGTTTTTGCGAGAATCTAACCTATGATTTAGGTGAGTTGACCGCTATCTGTTACTATATTGTTGCATGTGTGTGTATGCATTGTTTGATACTGCAAATTATTGATCAAATAGAGTGAAATTTAACGTGGAGGGTTAATTTTAAATATGAAAAATGGAAAGAATAAGATTTTTGGTCTTGTAAAGTACAGGGTAAGATAGGAATGAGCGCGCTGGATCTAACACGAAGGCTTTCGAAAATTCCCGATGAGAAGGGATCTAAACACAATCTAAAACGGTTGATGCCGTTGATTGTATTCCTACGCCATACGCACTAAATAATAATTCGACGGCATTTGTCGATTTTTTTGCATTTATTTTAAATTCTTACTAATGATATGTATACAGTGTGTTCTGAAAAGCACTAGCATACATTTAGGGTTTGATAAATTTTCAAAAAATATTACAATTTGTTTCTATAAACCATGGGTGTATTTTTTTCCGTTTTGAAGATACACGGCGTGGAAAATAATTTTTTAGAATTTAGTTTCGGTCCTATCTTCCACAAAATTCGGCCGAATGAACTGAAATTTTGTTGTCTGGGGTTTCTGGGGATATTGACTGCTTTAGAGTTATTAATTTGTGGCTATATCATACAGGGCGTTCACTGAAGCACTCCGTGTGAACATTTTAGTTCCTAACTTGTTTAAGGTTAATCGTTTTGCCCGTTTTATCGCTTACTGTTATGGCAAATTCTATTCTAAACAAAAAAGGTGTCTTGTAAGAACTGCTAAAATTTGCCCGTTTTTGAGAAAAACCAGGCATAATACGACAAAGTCTAGCAGAGTATCCCAAATTGTTGTATTCGTGAAACCTGAGGACATTTCGAACACATGTTCTGATTTTATTTTCCTTAAATTTTAATTTTCTGTTGATAATAATTAGTTATTCTTGTTGATTTTATTTTTTCAATTGTATTCATGTGTTAAACTTTTCAAGAAATAAACTAACCATTACTTTTTATCATTACCATTAAAAGAATAACTTTGATTTTGAGTTTTATTGATGAAACTAATAGTAATAATAATTAGGTGCCTACTTGAAATAAAAAACACAATTTGTGATACTAACTGGACTTTGGTGCACTATGCCTGGCACCTATTTTATTTAGCATAACAGCAAGTGATAAAAGGGTTACAAAGATTAACCTCAACAAAAGTTAGGACAAAATATTTCCGTGGAGTGCTGTAGTAAACGCCCTGTATGATTTAGCCAAAAACTAATAACTCCAGAGCATCTACCATTCCCAGAGAATGCACATAATAAAATTTTAGTTCATTCGATCGAATTTTTGTTTGAGAGGACCGAAACTAGATCCTAAAAATTATTTTCAATTCCTTGTATTTTGACAACGGGAAAATATACGCCTATGGTTTATAGAAACAAATTGTAATATTTTTGAAAATTTAGCAAGCCCTGAATTTATGTTAGTCTTTTTGAGAACACCCTATATGTTTTGCTAATATGAGACGTATTAAACTTCATCATAAATACAATAATTAATAATATAAAATTTTCCAAAACAATATTCTTTTCGCAATTGCCAACAATATTTTATGCTTTAAAATCAGATTTAAATTTTATAAGGTACCAATTTTCGCGAGAATTTTAGAAAATTATAATAACTGACGCTGATATATATTATTCTCGGAAATTATGAAAATTTGACTCTGATGCATGTTACTCGGCACACACGACATGAAGAGAATAAATTACCGACAAAGGCATAATATCGGGAGCTATTTTATGGTCCCCTTTTGTTGCGAGATGTCAATTACTCAATAACTTTTGACGTGCGTCTATTCGTATCAAGATTTGTAACTTCGTCCGTAAACAATATTCGGTAAACAAAATTCCAGGCATTCTCCACCGTTAAAACTCATTCACTGAATTTTTCAGAACCTTCATTAAGCGCCACACCTTTTCAGTAAATGTGAAATAACAGTAAATAATTCGGGAGTTATCTCATTTCGGTCCGCATCTGTCTAAAGTTGAAACGGTTTTAATTGAGGATGCAATCAATAGCACATAATATGACAACATCGCATATTCTTTCTCTTGTGTATACTTTGTTAATAAAATACATCTACTAAAAAATACTGTCGTCAAATTTTCGCGTTTTCGAATAGTACAACGAATATGTAACGACAGAAAGCGGTATAACCAACAAATTTTTAGGTACATAAATCATTCAATATACGTATTTTTTATATTCAACTGTTGTAAATATTGTATAAATTTACATATTTCTAAATTGATTAATGTGAGTTCATTTTTTAAAAATTCAAAGGGAAAGAAAAGTCCCGTCAATTCACAATTCTTTATTCAATAGTGACGACCGGTTTTGAGGTCAAATTTTGCACCTCATCTTCAGATGTAATATAAACAATGTTTTAAATTTAAAAATTTCAAAATTTTCATTTCAGATATTTTCATGAAGAATTAAATTTAAATTTTTTATTGCAAAGAAAAACTATTAAATTTTTAGATTTTAAGAAAACTGTTAATTTTTAACTATACTAAGATCTCTAAAGCTATTTATTTGTGGCATAATATTAGTTTTTCTTTAGTTTGATTGTGGACAAAATAATTGCGGTCTTTTTTAATTTTGTTTTTGTTGCATTATCTTCCTTCTCTAAAATTTTTGCCGAACCCCACTGAATCAAATGACCGTTTTCCCAAGCGTGTTCGCAAATTTATGATTTTTCAAATTCCCGTCTTTTTATATAATTTTTATGTTCAAGTCTAACATTCATAGGCAAAAAGAAAATTAGGAGATCGCGATTATTTTGTTGAACAGAGATAAGTGTATGTCAAACTTTTCAGTAAACATTGATCATTGTTGGCTGCAGTTGTATCAAGAAGAAGTAAGTAACAATAAAATAAAAATCATTTAACATCTCTATGGAAGCAGATAAACAAATTTTAAACTGTCAACCTTGACATACTTTTAATGCATTTTATTTTGAGAACGAAAACAGAGAGTTTTTCGAAACGTCAAATATACGGAAGTGCGCAAAAGGGATGTGATTTTTGTTATTTTTTACTTATCTGCTTTTTTCAGTGTGGGATTTTTTGGTTAAGCAAACTTAGTTTCAAAATTAACCCTTGACTGATCAGTTTGGCGCAAGGGTTTATTTAATTAATCTTTATTTTTTCAGAAGTGTTGCAAAAACTCAATCAAACTAAAGAAAAACAATAGAATACTTTTTAATTTCCAATTTTTTCTATGAAATTTTTTTTTCTAACAGTCAAAAGCTTATTAAACAAGTTTAAACTCTTAATGCTCACATATCACAATTAGAAGTGTCAATCAATCCAATGCAAATTAACATCCATAATAGAATGCATTAGCTAATTAATTATCTGTCCAAAATCAGTCAAAACCAAATTTAGATTAACATAAAACATAAACTGCAGACCAAATGCAAAAACGTTACAATTACATATTGTATTTTCAGCACAAATGAGTGAAGCTTTTTTAACAATATCTATACATTTTGTACATTTAGAAATACTTATTCTTGACATAAATTTTGTCTGTGTTAAAATTTTACTTACTATTGGGGACTAATACATTAACATATTGTACAAGGAACTATACAGCTGATTGCTGAAAAGCTATTATCTCAACAATGGTCAATTTCTGTGACTAATGATAAATATACCATTTTTCTCAAAAACAATGTAGCTTTAAGATTGTTTAAATGAAAAACGTGATAACATTAGGCCCAATAAAGTTCTCACATTTACGTTACAAATATTGCAGATGTGGAATACGTCGAAATATCATACGTCATATCCAAAAACATTTATACCCAAATTTCTAAGTTGATACAGTCAAACACAGTGTAATTAATTATTAAAAAATCACTTCTTAAATTCCAGCTTTTACACCCTGTATCTTTTGTAAAGCCCTGTAAATCGTAATGTGGTGTAAACCACCCCGTACTTAAAAAACAATTTAGGCGTATTTTACGGAGGGCTAACTAACTCCTCTATTTTTACTGCTCTAATTAAATCAATTAGCAACAACCAATCAAATGCCTTAGCGGTCACACAGTTTAGCTGTAAGGTAATCAAACTGATAAACCTACCAATAACCTTTCTGGTGTACGGCGTACATTATATTTGGGGATAAAAGGCGCACTTAGCCTCTCGCTATACGAGTACGTAATATTATATTATTATGCCATTCCTTATTCAACACTCAAGCTTTCCCCGTCAAACGTCGAGATGTATCGCTCAATTTATCGTTTTTCGAAACATTAGCGCCGCAGTAACACGCATAAATAATGCATTTATTTGTGCAATAGATTAGACCCATTATTGACATCATCGTTTAATGCCTTGCGCAAGGATTTTTATTGATAATTCCGCAAATAGCGCGCATATCGTCGCTGAAACCATTCCCCCCGGTGACATAACATATCGCGGGCACTCTGTTGAAACCCTGCCGCACGCGGCAAACAAATGAGCATCTAGGAATCCGGTAAAATGTCCACATGATCCGTTTGCTTACCGGGTACGTCGGGTTGCGCAACAAAAAATGTCAATTACCCAGCCGGTGGACGCCATAAAATTATTTGCTCGACGGCAGTGTTGCCGTTTTAGTACATTTGTACTATTTCTAATACATTTTCGACAGCAAAGTACAAAAGTACATTTCATCATAAATAGGCCTAATTCTAGTACATTTTTAAATAAGACCAAGGTCATACAAATCGGTCGATGATTCTTCGAAGTGGCCGAGTAGAATATAAATATTAGGTTTGTTTTAGCAGCAGTTGGAAACGGTTTGAAACTATCAGAAAGGTCCGTCCAACTATTTATTGCGTCAAATTCGATGGTAACGCGTTCTCAACTTAACTGGTCGAATATTTCTGACAGTTTCCAAACCGTTTTCAACTGCTGCAAACAAGCCTAGTATTTGTTTTTTCGTATATATTTTATGCTATATAACAAGAATATTAGAAAAATAATAGTTTTCTGTTTGATTTTTTGGCATATAAGTAGGTATTATGAAGTATAACATATATCATTTATATTATAAAATAGTTTATGTTTATTTATATTTATATTTTTGTTTCATGTATATTTTATGATAAAAAAATAAAAATACTTTGCAAAACATAATAGTTTAATATCATCAGCGCAAAAAATAGGTCTACGCTATGAGAAACGGCAATATTTCACTTTATCGTAAATTTTAGTACAATCTAGTACATTTTATTGCTTCTGCTCAGTACATTTCAGAAACTGAACGCGGCAACACTGCTCGACGGGTATTGTTGTTTCCTGCTTGAGTTTCGTAAGGGGACATTAAATAATTAAATAACGTATGCTGGTGTACGACGTGGTAATGCTGACCGAGGGCAGAAATGATTAGGTAATTAGTAGCAGTGTTGCCAACCCTTCGAATCAAAATTTCCCACAAAACAATTTCTCAAAAGATTCCCTAATTACCCACAACAGTTTTTTAAAAATTCCCTAAGAATATACCACGATAAGTAATAATAAAAAATGTTTTAAGAAGAAGATCAATAATAAAATATAATAGTTTATTACAATAAAAAAATATGACAAAAATATAATTTGTTATTATTTAAGGTAATTATTTACAACAGCGTAAAACTCTCCAATATTAACAAACAAATTCCTACCCCCCTATTTTCGAGGGTGCTGATCAAGAATCTGAAGTCAGATTTCGGCCGTCGCATGTAGTTTTTGAAAAGAGGTTGATTGATAGACCGTGGGCTACGGTTACAAACATAATACAAATAACAACAAACAGAAAACCATTGAACATTGAAGTATCAGGCTGCATGACTCTATGGTCTGTACAGAATACAAACCTTATTTTTTCTAGATTTATGATACAGAACTACTCTTCTCGGATTGTAAAGTTTTTTTTGTTAATTGTGCCAATAAAATAAAAGTAAATAATACTGCACGTAAGATACAATAAAGTACTTCATTGAAATTTTTCTCACGGAAGCTAACATTTCTTAATTTTCTTCCCTTTTTCCCATTTTGCATTTTTCCTTCCAAAATTTCCCACAAAAAGGTAAATTTCCCACGAGTTGGCAACACCGATTAGTGGAGTCCGTGGGTCACCCGTGCATGATACAGAAACCAGAGGTGGATTCTGTTTACAGAGTAAATAAAAAGTATACAGGGTGAATCAGAAAGAATGGGTCAACACTAAGCTGGAGATACCAACATATTATATTTGAGCTTATCATGCCTTGAACGAATGCTGTTGGTTTAAGAAATACAGAGTGTTGAAGGTTTAAATTTTATTCTGAAGTTTCTTAATAACAACAAGCAAAAAAACAAATTATCCTGTTGTCCTAGAAATCGTCGGAGAACGCTTGATCAGAGGTTCCTGAGATCAAGCTAAGATTTAAATCAAGTAAAATTTAAACAACATTTAACTGCTATTCTTATTAACACAAATTGGTTTTGTAGCTGCGATGGTATTAAGTCCATCAATGCTTACAGACAATGCTAAAATTAACTTGCTTCCACACCGTAAAAAAAAACTAGGAAATGAACTTACCCAACTGTGGCGTATAATACGTATTAAGTATAAGGGATACTTCACGTAACATTATACCCAGGTAATATTTTGTTTCAGGTTAACCTCTACGGCTCTAGTTCCGCATTTGAGTGTATCACCCCATAACGTGCTGTCCGTCGTGGAATACAGGAGGATGAATCTCGGCAAGAGCTGGGTAAGCAATAAGCATATACTTTTGTCTAAAAGACTCGGTACGAATAATCGTGTGTCATTTCAATTGCAAATTTGGCCCAATTGGCCGGTAGGGTGCGCCTCGGTAACAGGTTAAGTACTAGATTTATTTTTTTCTTCATCGCTAAAAATATCTTGGCTATGTAGGCAAATCGACAGAAATAGAAGGAATGTATGTACAGGATGATTTATTACTGCGGCAAAGTACAATAGTTTTGTTCCTACTTAGTAAAGGGTGATTGGAAATCAATTTTACAAAAAGAATTAAAAGATTACATATACTTCTTTTCCTCATCCTACAATTAAAAATATGGGTTTTTTAATTGAATAAACGCATTATTTAATTCGAAATGTACGTTCATTTCAATCAAAACTCATTTTTTTATTTCAAACCATTTTTTTATACAGATTTGAACAAAATTTTTATGGGAATGGAATTATTTGAAAATCATGTTTTAAAATGCCCATAAGATGTTCAGATGGAATAACTGTTTGTTTCATTTAAACAAATAGTCAAAAAAAATAAATTTTCTCACCAAATAAATCAATTTATTTCTGATAAAAAAGTGAGCATTACACCAAAAAAGAGAATAAATTGTTTAAATAAAGTAAACTATTATGTAATTTTTTTATAATACAATTGACACGTTATACATGTTTGTAACCTTCATATATGAAAAAAGTTAAAAAAAATACAGCAATTGGGCTATTTTCAGTTGCCGTAGCGAAAAGTTAACTTTCATTATGTTTTTTTTTTCTGATTTTTTCAGCAATGGTTTATCGTTCTATGACAAACAGTTATCTGTTCCAGTGCTTCATAAGTCACGGTCACAACTAATAATATTTTTTAAAAGTCAATTAAAAAAATAGAATCTGTTTACTATGACTTCCTTGAGTTAGCTTCCTATATTTTTTTCATTAAATACCTTGATGATGAAATTATAGAATAATTTACCGGTTTCCCATTTCTACAATATTGTTATCTTGATACTAAATTCGAAAATGACAGCCAAGTGCTACTTTTGGGTCTCTAAGACTGTACAGTTTTGATTTTTGCTAAAATGTCAATTATAACATCATTTTTAATGCGTAGGAATTATAATCGACACTTACTCTTCAGAAATAATAACTCAAACTACACCTAGAAATGTTGAGATTAAAATATACTTTTTCGATAACTGTCATCAAGTCCAATTATTAAAATGACCTGAAAAGTTGTCCAAAATTAGTTAAATCGATCGAGTTATATTAATTTGAATTTTTAGAGCAGAAATCTATTATCAGCTTCCTCTTTCGTTAGAATTCTGGACTTTTTTGGACTATATCCAACTGATTTGCTTTTCAAATATGGTACCAGTTTTGTAAATTTTCTGATATTTACATTTTCTTTGGAGTTCAGTGTACTTTTTAACATGGAATATGCTGACAACAACAAAGGGTGAATGGTGAAGGCTTCTTTTTCCGATCTCATTTTGAATTAAACACTGAGGCATTTTGCAATCTTAATTGCTGCCAAAATATCACTTGACTAAACGTGACTATGGATGATTGCACTTTGAATCAAATTGAGGATAAAGTTCATTTTCAAATGTAAATAAAGGTCGAAACGGTGCTTCCAATCCACGAAGCGCGATAAAGTACTTGTTCTAGACTTTTTGCCATTTCAATTGATGGCAGAACACATAAAAATCAAGTAGGAGTCACTGTAAACATGACTCAAAGCGGCAAAGTAATGAAGGTTGTCAGATTTAATCTGCAATAATTCGCGTTAACAGATAACAGAAATCATGTAACAGTTTTGCAATAATTTATGTGCCTAGCCGCAATCTACGGCGACCTTTTTATGCAGAAGGTAAAATGATTTAACACAGACTTCCTTTGTATAATTATTGTAGCAATTTTCTGTGATTAATAGAATAACTGTGTTGAATTTTATAGCTCGGGTGCACCAACAATGTAAACGGGTCGATTTAATAATATTAATATATTATCCGTTCGTATCCGTTACGATTATTTTATTTAAATTGCGCTAGAAAATCTCGTAATAATAAGGTTGTTGCTGTACGTGGCCGTTGGTATAAGGATCCGTAAGCAGATGCAGAATATTGACATACCCACATTTTTTCGCGTTGGTTATTTCAAGTTTGGTGTTAACATTATAAATATTGCATAGTTTAATTTATTTTGTGTGGCGAAATACCTAGAAATAATCACATACTCACGATTATGCCGTTAGTGTACTATAATAGAGAGCGAAATCTTTTGATACAAATAAATCAGCAATTTATTTGGTCGAGGATTATAGCATTTTTTCTTTGTATTGTATATGTAATCGAGTAAAGTGAAAGGTTTTATCAATTATGGAATGTCAAGTATATTGATCAAAGTGCATCTTTGTTTATTTGAGTATACACTGGAGCAAAGGCCTTTCTTGTGCAGCACACCAAAAAAAAAATTTTTTTACAGACACCATTTTTTTCGGTCCATGTACCAATGCACCACCCCAGGTTCTTAGAGTTAAAATACGACTATTTACGCTAATTTATCTATATGCGGAAAAGTACCTACATGCCCTAAGGTTTTTGAAAAAATATCAGTAATCTGTTATAAAAACGGAAAAACGTTGAACTATTAAAATAAAATTTGGTATATGAAAATATAATGGTATAATAAAAGGCTTTTCTTGATGTAATTAATGTTTACCAACTTACACACATGCCTTAAACGTTATATCTCAGTTAAACAGACAGACAATTTTTGTGTATTACCTGAGGGACAAAATTTTTTTTTCTTGTAAAAGCAAAAACTTTTTAAAATAAATTCTCTGCCAAAAATTTAGAATTTTGAAATCATTCTATTCACTCAAAGGGTTCCTAAGATTTATTGTAAAATAAGCATCATCGTGCACGAACTACATCTCTCTTCTTATAAGTAAGGGTACCAATTGTAAATTTGCAACAAAAAAATCCTAATTTACTATGTTACTGACTGCCAATACCCTATGCCATTATAGAGCAATGTGACGTCTATTACCCTGGCAAGCTAATTTCATTGCTAATTTGTACCATCAAGTTGTTTTGTAGCTTGTGCCAAAGGATTTTTAAGCTAATATATATCAAATCTCCTACAATTCCATCAATGAAGTCATATGTATGTTTTCTGATACCAAACATCTAGGTATGCTAATGAACAATTCCACAGACAAAGCTCTATTCAATAATTATCTAAAGAAATTAATCGATTTAAATTTACTAACCTGGTTTAATGAAAACACTCTATAGATATCTAACTTTTGACAGTGGGAACTCGGAAATTCAACCACAATAGATGAGATCTGACCTATTTCTGCATTTTTAAGATTGCTTCATCAGGTGGCCTCCTTTAAGTTGAGTCAAATATCTAACTATAAAAATTATTATACCAATAAATTAAAATTATTTGAAATTAAATGTCGACAATGTCAAACTGATTAATCTGTCAATGAATTTAAACATCATAACGACCTACTAAAATAAATAATAAAATTGTACCCTTTATGTATCGTTTTTTATATATTATCAGGTATTAACAATATTGTGTGAAACTAATTACTCTGTGGGCTAAAGCCCCAACCAGCGTTGAATTACATTCACAATATCTACTCATATGTTCTTCATTATTAGCTTCTGTATTTTTTTTTTTGGTATCAGAGAACATACATATGACTTCATTGATAGGAATTGTAGAAGATTTGATATGTATTAGCTTAAAATACCTTTCTAAAACAGTAAAAAAAAATGTTACAGAAGCTAATAATAAAGAATATATGGGTAGAAATTGTGGGTGTAATTCAACGCTGGTTGGGGCTTTAGCCCACAGAGTAGTTAGTTTCACACAATATTGTTAATACCTGAAAATATATAAAAAATGGAATTTCTTATTGAATATTATCGGATATTAGTATATTTATTAGTAAATTGGCATAATATTAGTAATATTAATATTAGTATAGTAGTAACAGAAGTTTATTTGTGTAATCATACTCAATAATAAAAATACAGTAAACTAAAGACAAAATGATTTTTTAAAACTATTTCTGTATTTTGTAAAACTATTATGTCTGCTATGGATTACGAAAAATCACTGCATCGAGTATAGATTCATTATTAATCTTTACTCATGACGGTACTATGTAAAAGTATTTAAAATGACTAATTCTGAAGTTTCAATCTTGCTTATTGTAAAAACGTAGTATTTAGTACTCGTATTATGTTAAAGAACAATTTACTGATTTTATATTCATTCATTACGCATTTATTTATCTTTTAACTTCAATTATAACGACATACTTGACATTGATTTTTCGGTCATAAAATGTTTATGTTGGGAAAATATCTAAAATAACTGCTTTAGTTACTAATTCCTCATATTACACAGTTTCTTCAGGTGTTCCAAAGTTCAAATTTACATATTTTACCAATGCTATTACAAACAATTACTTTAACAGAATATTTTATGATTATCTGAATTGGAAAACAAATTATGGAATTCTTTCCGACTTATAAATCTCCCATTATTTCCTCATTTGGTACTAAATCTTGGTTTGCCGCAAGACGTCTCGTGACTCGAATATTTATCGCGAGCGTTCGAAATGTCGATTTCACAAAAAAATATTTAGAACTGTCGACCGATATGTGTATAAAGAGATCAGATGTGGCATGCTAACGATGCCGTAGCGATTACCTTTATTGAAAAAAACTGAAGGAAATATACATTTGTTAAATTATGGCTTCTACACAAACGACAAGTTGTGTGCACTAACTGTACCAACTAAAAATGAAATCGTGCCATGTTTGAGTCAGCAAAAAGTACATCCCGCAAATTATTCCTACATACATGATGTTCTTCGTAACGAGGTTACCTATGAGGATCGAGTGGGCCGTTGTAGGAGTCCGCTGTAACTTTCTTTTTGTATAAGACGGAGAAAATTTTATGCAAATAATTGTTTATTGTGGGACAAATGAATATTACATATAAAATATGTATTTTAAAAAAGGGTTTTCAGATCTAGCTCAGTTCTGATTGAATTCCGATGGAAAAGGTCAAGTGGCGCTAAATCTGGTGATCTAACCGGCGACTGTAAGCACTGCGATAAACAGTATAATATTAATTTAAGGTCGCAGTATTTCTTGACGTAAAATTGGCAAATTTGTGGTATTTTTTGGGTACAGAAATCTCGAAAAATAAAACAAGTACGACAAAAGTAATATCAAAAATTCTTGATGTTTTGTTTATCCACTTTTACTTTTTATATTCTTCACAAATAAAATAATAAATTTTAAAAAACGTTTACAAGACACGCATTATTTTGCTATTCTAACCCCACATTTTAACAATTATTTTCACATACTTATAAATAAAAGTGAACAATCTTATATACAGAACTATGCAAGTTTATGTTATAACAGTATTTACATATATAGTTAAATTTAAAATAATACGTATTTTGGAAGATTTCTGTAGGTACCTAAAAATTTGTTGGTTAGACCGCTTTTTGTCCTTATACAGTGTGGAAGAAAAGTATGGAATAAATTCAGTATTTCTAAAACAACGAACTTTCATGAAATTTCCTCGGACACGTCGATTTTGCGTTTTAAAAAGACTCTTTTTTCTATACCAACGCATTTCCGACGTTCATTTGTTTTCGCGTGATGACGTCATCGGATATTTTTTTAAATAGAACCCCTATATTTTTTCATCGGATTCTCGTAGAGCTTAACTTGCTGAATTCAAAAATATATAATTTCAACACTTTCTTCCCTTAACTTTCCGAGAAAAAAAAATAATAACCTATCCAATAAACGCTGCAGTTGACAGATGTCAATTTTGATTAAATTTTGTTTAGCTGTCAGAAACAGTTTCTGAGGTGACTCGATTTAATTTGTTGTTTTTGCTATCACAAGATGTATAAATCTAACATGCAATCTAATAAAACAAAATATTAAATTAGGGGGTCAAATACGATTGAGGTAACCAGAATTAAATTATTAATTAATTAGTTACTTATTGTTAAATTGTTTAAAAAAATGAAGAGTCCTTATTTTGTGATACTGCCGATGAATACACTATATCCATTTTACTCTCAACCAGCCCATCACAGACACAAATGGGAATATTCATATTTTTTTCAAGCCGATTTTATTGGATCGGTTATTTTTTTTTATCGGAAAGTTAAAGGAATAAAGTGTTGAAATTATACATTTTTGAATTCAGCAACTTAAGGTCTACAAGAATCCGATGAAAAAATATAGGGGTTCTATTTAAAAAAATATCCGAAGACGTCATCACGCGAAAACAAATGAACGTCGGAAATGCGTTGGTATGGAAAAAATAGTCTTTTTGAAAAGCAAAGTCGACCGTCCGAGGAAATTTCATGAAACTTCGTTGTTTTAGAAATAATGAATTTACTCCATACTTTTCTTCCACACTGTATATTCGTTTTACTTCGGTATCTTTGAATATGCGCAGGTGACATGAGATAACATTCCTGTTATTTACTAAACTCTATATTATTCAGTTCTTAAATATCTAAAATTATTCGTATTTGTAGAAAACACTATTTCAAGAATGCGGCGCCCTTAAGTTAAAATGCTTCTTGAACCTGTTGCTGTTTTCATGTTTTATGTTAGCAATAACCGTATTATCTTTTTATATGTATTCTCTGAAACTGAATAAGAAGATATCATGAAATGGGGCATAAATAGTAATTATCTACGTGAAAAATTATTTGTATGCCTCGTAGTATCTTGCTTTTTCGCATTCAAGTTTTCCCCCTGGTCCTGGGGCTTTTTGAAATTGGATCTAAAATTTTGTAATGGAATTTGATATACGGTTGTACACTGATAAAAAAATATTAGCAGTATTACATGGTGAATTATTATTTAAAATCAATAGTGTGAATAACACACCAGAATGTAATGTTACAGCTGTAGAAAATTACTACTTATGAATATACATTTTTTCATAGTAAAACTGTGTTTTTGTACACATGAAATGTAATTTTACAAAGTTATTATGTATTTTTGGAAAAAATCATGTAATTTTACATGAAAGATATAAATGTATTCTTGTAATACAGTATGGATTTGAAATTTTTACATTAATGAATGATGTGAACAACGTGAAAATTTACAATCATTTTCATCAGTGTAATCTGTCACTCTGTACATTTTTATTAAAGTAGTTTTGTCAAACATAACAAAGGACGCGCTAGTTACGCGTAATGGCATTTAGATTTTTTCAAACGCTTTTTCTTTCTTAAATTTTTGTGTTTCGGCAACTTTACCTACCGATACAAGAATCTTCATAACTCTTTCCTATGGCAAATGAACATTTACTTTTGACATGGTGTTAGATTATAAGATGTTTCAGAGTTTAAATTTAAAGTTGTAAAATATTGTATCTAACGTTTAATTTTTCCGGATATATATTTTTTAAACCACTTTATTTCAAATTGAACACCTTGAATTTATTTGTGCGATTTTGCGTGAAATTAAACCCCCTTTTTTCTAATACTAGATTTGTAGTTAGCGTAAAAGTTAGTTTTTAAGAATTTATTATTTCCTTTGGTATATTGTATTGTTGTAGGCACGTTGTAGGAGTATTTATAATACAATTATCGACCATAATACAAGACCGTTTAAAATTTTATATGGCATATCTTTATATGTAGGATCCGTCCGTAAATAAGTAAGATAATGGAGACAAACTAGGCCGAAATGCGTTAAAATTAAGCGTATGAATCGCGAACAAAGCGTGATAATACTACTAACCCAAATTTATGTAAAAGTAATGTAAATTTTTACTTCTTCTCACGTAAAATGTTTGTTTTAATTGCAGGTAATTCAGACGCCTGCAATAAAGCAAAGCGGAATTTCATTATCTTCTTAATTGGCTGTTGGCAAAAATTTATGTCCGTTGTAAACTATCCTAAAATATTATATTCGGCATTCTGTATAAAATAGATTTTAATTGACGCAAATGTATGCATAGGAATGATACGTTTGCATTATTAAATGGTTACATAAACAATAAAAATGATAACAACAAAAAATTATGAAATATACACAGTCTAACTGACCAAAATTTTTACTCAAGTCGATATTATTGGAAAAAATTTTTGCACACCCTTTTTCTGAAATGTGGAAGTAGGTACTAAAAACATTAAAAAAATATAGTTTTCTGGAACAGTTATCGCAATTTACCAAAAATTGTAACCAATTCTTCAAATAAAGTACCTTTTGCGCCAGAAGAATCAGTCAAGGGGTTGATTTCTTTTTCAGAAATGTCCCATGATGAGGGTTTTCAGTTATTATTTTGAAAATAAAGTGTAATAAATACATAGTTAAGGGAAAGAAAAATACTAGAAACTATTACCAATAAATCATTGTATACAAACAGTACCTATATTCACTACTGAACCGCCTGATTTTTGATTTTTTTATTATATTGACAAATTTTAATTTAAGTCGATAGTCAAAATGTTTGCACACCTTTTTCAGAAATGTGGAAATAGGTACTAGAAACATTAAGAAATATAATTTTTTGGAACAGTTATCGAAATTTATCAAAAAATGTAACAGATTTTTCAAATAAAGAAACCTTTATGCCAGAAGAATCAGTCAAAGGGTTGATTTCTTTTTCAGAAATGTCCTATGTCAGTTTTTATTTTGAAAACAAATTGTAATAAAATACATAGTTAAATGAAAGAAAAGAAAAATAAAACCGAACGTTCTATTATACTTAAAAAAAAAAAACAGCAAGACCTAGAATTTTTTAAATACCTACATCAATAAAAATATAATAAGTAGCTACTATTGAAAAAAATTAAATAAAATCGTTACCTGTTACACCTATCCAAAAGAGAAATAATCCATTGGTCTACTGGAGGCGGTCATCACAAAGTTTCAACACAAAATCATATCACTAACATCCACAAAAAGTTCCTCAGGGCACCTATCTAAGGTCTATTTCTCGAGTTCTTCGGAAACAATAAAAAGAGTCCCTAAACGTGATCACCGGGACCGTTCCGAGTAATTCTCGGTTTTTCAATGAACTTGTCTAGATATTCGTAAGGCTGCTCGTGGGAATAACAAATTTTTGTGCCGGCCAGGAGCGACAACAACAAACCATCGATATGTTGAACGGTATAAACACCTGTTGAGACTAACCGGAGGAAAATATCAAGTGAGCTGCGCTGCACGGCCAGTCAGGTGAATGGAATACCCGGTCGCGTATGTACAGACTCCGATGGTCTCCGGAACGTTGGAGAAATTTCTAGCTGGGTTCTACAGGGTGTACAAGTTTCGCCTTCCGTCAAATTCAATCTTTTCCATATCAAATTCAGTCTTTTGCAAATCAAGCTTATTTTAAATCCAGTTCAACTTCTTGCTAATCAAATTCACCTGCTTAGAAATCAAGTACAACCTATTGCCAATCAACTTTACTCGGTTACAAATCAGATTCAGCTTTTTAAAAACACATTCACCCATTTTCAAATTAAATTTAACCTATTGTAAATTAAATTCAACTTGCTAATCAAATTCAGATACAACTTATTGGCAATCCAATTTAACTAAATGTAAATTTACCCAGTTCGAAATTAATTATCAAATCCAACTTCTTGCTAATCAAATTCACTTATTTGGAAATCACATACAACCTATTGTCAATCAAATTCTACTTCATGCAAATCAAATTTACCCGGTTACAAATCAATTCAACTTTTACCAAACTGCAAATTGAATTTAACTTATTGTAAATCAAATGCTTCTTACTAATCAAATTCACCTATTTGGAAATTAAATTTAACTTTTGCAAATCAAATTCACCCACTTGTAAATTAAGTTTAATCTGTTGTTCAGATACAACTTCTTGAATAAAATTCACTTGGTTGTAAATCAGATTTAACTTTTGTTAATCAAATTTCACCCAATTGCAAATTAAATTTTACCTATACCTATTCTAAATCAAATTCATCATCTATTTTTGAAGCTTTTATAAATCGAATTTATGATGCTCTAACGATGGAATAGAAAAGTTTGGAGTCACGAACACTCGAATCTTTCTGTATAATCAACACCTAAGTATGTAACAAGTACTGAAGAATACATTTGGCGATTTAGAGACTATTAGAAGCGGAAGCTAATGTTTCATACTAATAGCGATAGTAAGCGACTATATAGGAGCAACGACCCGTAATGAAAAATTACAACTTAAACACCACGTGGTCATCGCATTTTTAATACCATAATAACAAGTTCTGCGCCTATTTCCTTCACAATTAATTTAGCATTTTCTTGCTGCGGTGTAATTAACGCAATTCCTTATACAGGGTGTTATAGCATTGTCAGTATAACAGCTTCGATATGTGGTCCGATACTAACCAGCTCATAACATTGTCTATCTAACGTAACATATACTTTTCTTCGTGATAATAATAATATTTCAAAAATTCAAGAGATCTTAGTAGCCGTTTTAATAAAAATGATGAATGAATTTTGATTTTTTGTAAGGCTGTTGTTACAGGTTTTTCAAATTCATCCGTCTGCAAATCATATTCATCTGTCACAAAAAATAGTTATGTACGAATCAAATTCATCTATTTTCAACTCAAATTCATTCAGTTGTAAATCAAATACATTATTTTGTAATCCATCCGTTTACAAAAGAAATTCAGTTTAATGCAGGCCAGATTCGCTCATTGCTAAATCAAATTTAATGTACTGTAAATTTACTCGTTTACGAATCAAACTCATCCTTTTATTACAAATCAATTTCACCCATTTATAACTTAAATTCACTCGTTGTGGAACTAAATTAACCCTTTTTGATCAAATTCATTGTTTGCACGTCAAATTCATTTTGTGCCTATCAAACTGATCCGTTTTCGGATCAAAATTCACTCATTTCCAGAACCAATTCAGTTTAATGCAGATCAGACGCCTATTTTAAACGAAATTCGACATTTTGTAACTAAAATACAGTTAGATGCAAATCAAACAAATTCAATTTACGTAAATTAGATCCGTTCGTCTATGAATCAATATCAAATTCACCCATTTGTAATTCAAATTTACTCGTTTTGAATTAACTTAACCTTTTCAGATCAAATTTCCGTTTGTAGACCAAATTCATGTCATGCCAAGCCAACCAAGTTCATCCATTTTAGGATCAAATTCACTCGTTTACAAATCAAATTTAGCATTACTCTAATTAGATTCACCCGTTTGTATACTAAATTCACCTGTTTGAAAACTATATTTAGTTTAACTCAAACCATATTTACCTCTCAACAAATCAAAATTGCCCGTCTTCATCAAATTCTACCCAATGCAGATCAAATTCACTCAGTTGTAAATGAAACTCGACTATTTATGAATCAAATTTAGCCATTTGCAAATAATAGTTAATCATATTCGCGAATCAGTTTCACTCATCTATCATGTACCCCATTTGTAAACCAATTTCTCCCATTTGTCTGAAGTCAAATCAAATTCACCTGTTTGCACACGAAATCATACTATTGAAAACATCAATCACATTTTCTTTGCTCCAATATGCCGTAACATTACTGTCTCACTTTTTTTACATTGTGATACGCAGTAACAAAAGAAATAAAATTCTCTTTGAGGATTAATTTGAACAAAATTATTATACCTGCTCTGATTAATTTAAATTTTTTTATTTAGTGGAAATGCTATTTGCTTCAGTAACCAAAATAGTCAACTGTGTTTAAACGGTGGCAGTTCCATTATTATTATTTTTATTAAGACGTATTATGCAATAGTTCTCTATTAACATTTGCCAACTTGTATATATTTATTGATATGTTAAAGAAGCTGCGAATATTTTATCCATTTAAATGTCAAGTTTAAAAATATAAACACTATCTCATGAATTAATCCATCTGTCACATCAATCTCCATAAAAAATCGAATCCCGTTTTTACCTAACGTAAGCAGAATGTGTTTCTCAAACTTCAAGACCAGTAAGATCCGCGAACCATTGACCTATGGGTTGCAACACGCTTGGTCAGCCTTAACGATTTCGGTCTGTATCTTAGATGAGTCTTAGATGAAGGTTAAATTCACTTTCTTTTCCACTACAACTTGGCTTTGTGAGGATTTCGGACGAAGCAGAACTCATTTTAGAGAAGATCCGGCGCGTCGCTCTGAACACTGAATAAAAATAAATTGTGTCAATACGAATTAGAAAAGCTATTTGTATAACAAGGGAGCAAAGTGCATAAATTCCACTCGCGGATAGTTAGATCAATATCCATGGGAGAAAATAGCACTTAGCTCCTGTGTAATAGTGTAATACATATGATTTTTTCTACGACCATTCACAGTGTTTTACATTGGTTTTACATATGTTTTATTATATTTTGTTATGCATGACAATCAAACAACCAAGTATGTCAAAATAGGTATTTAGATAAGTAAATGTTGTTAAATATCAAAGTACATGGAACGTTGCTAAGGTTGCTTCTTGTTTACAAAATAAACAAACTTACCAAAAGATTATAATAATATATTCCGAATATGAAGCTCAAGATATTCTGGAAGAAGCAAACATGGTTTCGTTACATCTATTACCGTTAAGGTCTCGTGAAAAATATGAGAAAGAGTACTAGCTATATAAATGTTGGATGAAGTGGTCCTATTTTAGTTTTCCAAAAAATGCGCCTATTTGAAGCCTTCAACATTATGGAGCAAGTACAGCATGTTGCGATTTACACTCCAAATTAAAGACAATATCGACATTAAGTTTCCTAAATTAGTAGCTTTTTTAAAAATGAAATCTGCTGGATTAAAGCCAAGAAAGCATGGTGCAAAAAGATTAAATAGTTCTTTGTGCTCTGACATTTTAACTATCAAATAAACACCGTTTTCATTTACATTACATACAGTTTTACATACATTACGTACATTTACATACATTTGTCGTTATTTTAATGAGAACATTAAGACTAAATGATAATACATAGATTGTTTGTTAATGTCATTCTAGATTGGCTTTTCCATGTATATACCGGATTTAACAAAAAGTTATTTGGCAAAACCTTAAAACCTTAAAAATTAAAAGCGGTTCCTGCTTAAAAAATTTAATCTGGTGCCACTCCCACATTTCCATTATTGGGGATAAAATTTAAAATGATAAGGTTTTATGTTACATCTGACACCATCTGACAAAAACAGATTTGAAATTTGAGATTTTATATTTCGGACATATTATATGTATAATTAGGATAATAAATATTATTTTGGTGGAAGGAAATACTGGTTTTGGC
>CM046729.1:34767623-34783023 GCA_025584915.1 Monochamus saltuarius
ACATAATTTTAATTAAATATCTTGAAAATAAAAGAGTAAAATAGATTTCCTCGCAATAACACTAGAGCAAGGTTAAAAAAATATTAAAACATTTCACTATTTGAAACTCACAGAAACATAATCTATCCGAAACAAAAAATATTTCCAATTAATTTATATTCTTTGACAGTGCCAAGTACAGATTATCAGCTTTATTGTTGGCTTAATTGCCGGGTAACCGCCATATCGGTAGGAACAGTTTTATGGTGGATTTGCTGTTTAGTAAAAACATTTTCCACGTCAATTAAGTTTAGAAGAAAGAATATTTTTTATACAGGGTGTTTCTAAATAAAGTCGCTAAAATGAGACCACAGATTCCTCAGGTGAAAAATAAATCGATTTAACCTATATCCCAAGTCGCATAACAAAAAAGATACAGGGTGTAAAAGTAAAAATTTTATTTTCGATAACTTAAAAAATCCAGTTACTTATTTACATAAAATTTGTAAATCTGCCGTTTTTTGCGGGCGAGAAATCAAATTTGTTTCTAATTTTGATGTCACTAGTAGAGGGCGCCACTTATGGCACATAATGTTTCTTTTAAGTGGCTGAACTTTTTGCTCCTCAGTGTATCTACCTGACTATTGAAACAATCGATTCTTCTACCTGTTATATCTTGAAAAAGTTCAGAATGGTAAATTATGGATACGTGCAAAATTTCAAAAAGATCGGCCTGCTTCGATACAATCTTTGTGCTTTGTTGAAAAATAGTTTTATCAAACCACGCAGATCTTCTTGAAATTTTGCACGTCTCCATAATTTACCATTCTGAACAACTCTTTCAAGTAATATTTTGCTGTATTTTCAGCAGAAAAGGCACTTTACCTGAAACAAAAACAGTTCTTACTCGGTGCACTGAGCATTTCAAATAGGATTATTTCAAAAATGGTTACTCCTACCGACTTCACCAAGGTATACCTTTTTCTGATCAGATAACTGATCAAACTCTTGAGAAATGTTAGGAATTTTGTAATCTTATCTTTTATCTGCTAAGTGTTACTGCAAAAAATGTTCTTGGATACCAGCTCTACAAATATTACCCCGTATCTTTGAAATACACTGTATGATGACATCATCTGCAAGTTAAAAGTGTCACGAATTGTTTCCAGTTTGGTGGTACATTATGCGAATTAATACATATAAGATGTGTCTAAAAAAAGGTGTGTAAAAATTAACAACCTTAAAAATTGGAAACTGCCCTTCGCGTGAGTCACCTTGTACTGTATAAATGGGGCATATCGGTGGGTGGCACAAAAACGACTAGAAAATGTAATGTTGAAACCACAAAAGATAATTTATAAATAATAGTTGCAACGAGAGAAATTTGACTCATTTTACGTTTCCTTATATACGCTCGCCCTGCAAAATCGGTGAAATGATGTACAGAATGGGCCACTATAAGCGTTACCCTTACTTTCTTAATTATTTTTCAATACAGGAAAAATTTATAATTATAAAAATTAGAAGTAAAAAACTTCTTAAGTTTTGTAATGCCTAGTTCGCGAAAATAATTAAGAATTGGATTAATCAATTAAATTTTGATAAATTATACAGTCTGTATTTTTATACAGGACGTATTTTTATTTGTTTGATTTCTTTGTGAACCAGCGGGCAGAAATTGAAGCGGATTTAAGACCAACGGTAAACAGTTTCACCACCTTTTGACAATATTAGTAATATGTTTCTGTAAAAAATGAAAAAAAATC
Source organism: Monochamus saltuarius (assembly GCA_025584915.1). Classification (NCBI taxonomy): domain Eukaryota; kingdom Metazoa; phylum Arthropoda; class Insecta; order Coleoptera; family Cerambycidae; genus Monochamus; species Monochamus saltuarius. Next base: position 34,769,369 of record CM046729.1, read on the forward strand.
ATGCCACTACATCACATCTGACATTGATCTTACGAGATGTAGAATGCAATGGGATATGGAATTAGGTACTCAACATATTGTCCAACGGTGTATTATTATTGGGTATTATATAGGTAATTTTTATACAATAATAGGTCTGTTACTGCAGCAGTTAGAAATTGTTTGAAACTTAACGTAAGAAGTAGTTGGATGGATATTTCTGACAGTTTTAATAAACCTTTTCCAACTGCTGCGGAAGCAAATCTAATACGAGGCACACATACAGGGTGTTAAAAAAGAGTGTAAACTATTTCAGGAGGTAATAGAATGGAAGAATGTTGGCTTGGGTCAATGTGACAGATTGATACCGGTTGACATTTGACTACCCCCCTAATTAATGAGGTTTTCCAGGTTTCTCTCATTCCTGCACTGAATGGTGGTTAGGGCCTACCAACGTAAGTCGTTCCTGGGCGCAAATGCGGCCTGCTTAATAACAATATGCCGCCCCCTCTCCCGCACAAGTGATTGTGATTAGAATGAGGGGTAGAGATATTATTATTACTTTTCGATCACACCTCGTATACGTTTTCATCGTTAGGTTTTCCGTTTTTTATTAGCGTTTCGCATTTGAATCGGCCAATAACTGCAGTTACCATTTCATTCTCGCGGACTGCAGTGACCTTCGGCGATCGGATTTTGCCCTTTGCCAGAGCAAATAAAATGCACGGAATGCAGTTGCATAATTATTACCTCATAGCCGGCTAGATTTATTCAATTTTCATAGAGAATGTAAACTGCATGTTCCCGTAAACGCGGCCGTTTTAATATTGTTGATTTAATTAATAAATAACTTCTCTCGACTGTCGGATTTTGATTTGATCGTTCGCCTCGCCATCAACGTGGCGCGTCATCTTTTAAAATAGAAAACCCACTGATAAAAATTGGATATTTTCATGTTTTGCTCTGACTAACACCTGAATCTTTACAGCAGTTGCTGGTTATTCAAATTCATTCCAGTACCACAAGTGAATAGTTATGTAAAGTGTTTTGTAAACTAATAAACTTAATATGAATAATGTTGGATATTATAAATGACCAGTACAAGGTAAGATGTTGATTTTAGCTTTTTGTAGGCATATGTCTGCACCACGGATTCTACAAACATTAACTTAGCGTCCTAAGTGCGCTCCTGATAATGACGTGATCTGCGAATGAAATACGGGGTGCAGGCTTTAGTCCATCCATGGGTGTTTAGTCTGTTGTCAATTGTCACAAAAAATGTTTTGGTAAGATCGGCGATGTTTTTACAAAAATGCACCAGAGAATTCCCATTTTGCAAGAATGGGACGTAACGTTTTAGAAATGTTAAATACTTCTTTTGGTGTGCTATAAGCAAAACTAGAGTTTACGAGTGGTACAAGCGTTTCCAAAAAGACCATGGAAACTTTCAAGATGACGAGCGCTCTAGATGCTCCGGCACAACAACTGATGAAAATGTGAAATAAATCGTTATGAACGATCGTTGGCATATCGATTGATCGTACCATGAATTTATTTCCGATGTTTTGGGTACGAAACAAGTGGTAACTAAATTTGTTCTAAAATTGTTGAGTTTCTAACAAAAACAGTGGCAAATGTAGCCCGAAAAGTACAAGAGGAAAATGCAGTGAATAGATCTGGATAATACGGATACATTTACGGCTAATTCAGGACCTGATACTCTTAGCACTAGATACCGCTTGGTTTTTTACCACTGACAGTACATATACGGGGTGAGTCATTGATAATGATACATAGGTTAAAGGCAGATTGTAACCGTCAAAATAAAGCTATTGAGTCCAACATGCCTTATTCAATTGTTGCTCCTTTTCATTCTCAATCGCTTTAAGTTAGCAATTTGCCCTTAAGTTATGTATCATTGTTAATGACTCAGCCTGTATATTATCCAGATGTCCTAAATCCGCCCCTGCTTTTTGCGTTATGTACGGATCATCCGCGGACTTTAACCATAAGTGAAATATCCACGTTTTTCTCAACAGATTTCCAAGTTAGCTAGATGGACCGTACCATGCGCTCAAATATTCGACGACGACACAGGGAGAAAAGAAAAAACCGACCACTACTGTACGTCGGGGTATCGACAATCGAAGGTGAAATTTCTTTGAAAACAACCGCGTTAAATTAATTTCTATAGCGACACTCGTTCAAGCATTAAAATATGAAATTGACCTTGTTTGAAGGCATCCTATATAAATTATATGTTCTTATTTGGCAATTAACGTTTGTGGCTCTCGTTCAGTCGCAGAGTAAAAGTAACAGATTTATTTAGCTATTCGTTTCTTGTTTTTGCTTAACCTATCGCTTTCTATACGAGGACGATGTTGTTTTAATAATTATGACTTGCAAAGGGGGATTAAGTACTTCAGTACTTTTGGAGTCAGTCAGTGAAACCAACTGAGTTAGAGGGTGTCCCCAAATTAGAGGGCAGTCTCCCAGGGTGTGTTTTATGTGGAAAAATGTTCAATATTTTCAAAAGGAATGCAAATTTTTGAACGTGGCTTGCAAATTTTAAGAGCTAATTATTTTCCAATTAAGCTGCATGACGTATATTTATCGTAGGACCATAGGTTTATTATATACAGGGTGATCAATGAAGTCATGCAAAAAATCAAACAATATGTATGTAACATTTTGCAAAAAAAATTTTTGGTCGTTACAATATAGTTCGTTACTAAGGTAACATGAATATCTCTAGACGTTTTTGTCAGTTTTTGGATTAAGGCCCTTGGGCCTTGTACACAATACTCAACATAAAATTTGGGCAGCAAAATTTTTAAAATGCTATAACTTGACATTGGATTGACGGTTCTTGATGATTTTTGCAGATTTGGAATCCTTATTTCATATACATTTTCTATGGTCTAAGCATTTTATTTGAGGGTTGAAATTTACACATTATACCGAGTCGATAATAAACAAAAACGTAGGGTACAACGCGCTCTAAGGTTTGGCATTATTTAAAATTTTGTAAGAATAAATTCTCACCTCAAGTTGTTTTTATTTAATGTTCTTCTCACTGTCCTGTCCAAAACTCACACCCCATTTCGTTGTATCAAAGAATCATTCAGTTTTACAGAGTTCTTTGTCCACCCCCATGCCCATAATTATGATCGGATGTAATTTCTACGTGACGCATCCATTTCAAAGTAGGCATTTGAAAAACAAATTTGTTGCTACGGAATTAAAAACTGTTAACATTATTTTAGAAATAAGTGAGAAGAACATTAAATAAAAACAACTTGAGTTGAGAATTTATTTTTACAAAAATATTTGGAATCGTCTGTCTAGACACTACAGTAGCCCAGCATTTTACAACATTTTTTTACGATATTGACATGTATATATTCCCAAAATTTTCCAAAGTTTTGAATCACCCCGTATAAAGTATGTTAATTCTGAATGTCAATTTTATTAGATAAACAAAATCAACTTGAGTTAGTACGTTTTTCTTTATATTTACTCTACTGAATATACTGGAGGGTAAGTCAGTCATAATGTTATTAATTTTAAGAGGAGATACGGAATAATGAGTATAATGCGAATACGCGATTAAAAAAATTTAAATGCATATTTACGCAGAAAAAAAATATTTTCAAATCATTATTTAAACCCCTTTTTCAGACTGTCACTGACAGCTCACAGCCTTGGTCGTTTACAACTCACAGTTCAACTCGATGTCGATCTGATGCAATGTTGCCAAGTTGAAATATTTTTCTAGTACCTACCTACCTAGGTTGTAGACATCACATATAAATGGTACTGACTATTTTAGAATATCATTTTTTCTTGCTCAGGTCAACTTCAGCCAATAATAACTTAAAATGTTAATATCCAATAAAATCTAATAATAATAATCATATAATTCTATTAAAAATTGCAAGTAATGTGGTCCACTTAGGTTTTCCGGAAGAAAATACGGTTCAATCAAACGATACCCGTACACTCCTGCCCATACGTTGACAACAAATCGCCTCTGAAAGCTAAACCGACAAGTAGCGTGTGGATTTCCCTCTGAGCAAATGTAACTGTTATGACTGAAATTAGCTTAGTTACATTGAAATCACAAAATTCCAACGTATCTAATAATAAACCGAGTAATAAACCATTTACGTATATTACATAAAAAAACTATACTCAATGGATAAATTATTAAAGAAGCTGAATTAGGTCAATAACCTAGTTACCTACTTTTTGTACTGTTATTTAAAGGCAAGGAGTAAAACTATTTTTTTTTTAATCTAGATACATGAATGAATTTTCCTTATATATTGATTTATTTGTTAATAAACACAAATGTAGATAATAATAATAATATGTTTTCGAATATTACGTTATTACAGTTTAATAATTTTGATATTACGTTTTCACCACGTTTTACAAATAAATATGAATTTTTAGTATAACTCGTAAGTACAATTAATTATTCAGTTTGTGGTTACGTACATCTAGCCTAGAAATTTATTGTTTTTCAGTAGTATCGTACTAACCTGTTTAAAATGCAATTTCGAGTAAAACTGCACTCATCCGTCCATAGCACTGTATTAATAAAATTAGGGTCACCCGACGCAGTTTCACAGAACCCGTATCGCAAAGGCACTTACACAAAGTTCGCGCACATTCTCCGTATAACACTACCATTTCCGCATATTCGGAATTTGTAAAATTATGCATTGTGAATTTACGACAAATACGTGAGACCGAAATAAACAAACTACTGCGTACTGCTTGTATTTTCTCCATCCCCCCTACAAATGCGTGATCTACAAATTTGGGGAGAAAGAAATGCGGGAAATGCAGAAAGTGCTAAATAGGGGGAAATTTGAATATCACGCTAAAGTCTTAGACGATATTGTGTACGTAAACATGATGTGGCAACGATGTTTAATCCGGCATTCGATTGTCGTATGGGTGCGCACCAGAAGCGTCGTGATACCGATTTTTATAGGGTGATTTGTTTATTTTTTTAACGGTCGAGAAAAAAAAATTTCTCGATTATCTTCCTTTCTTAGGCCTCCCGAATACGTGGTTAAAATTAATGACATTATGACAGACTCACCCTATATATAGCTACACTATGTACATCAATGTCACTACATAGTAGCTTCATAGCTGCTTGTCCGAAAAAAATCTGACTGTGTGAATTATACAAGTTTTCTCCAGGTTGTATAGCAGTTTCCAGGCTGACAAGTCATTTAGAATAAGAAAAAATCATCATTTCCAACTGTTATGTGTTATATTAAAATATTTCGAACAGCATATTGAAAAAATTGTTTACGACATTATAGACATTATCACACCCCAGAGAATTCTCTTAAAAAACTACTAGCACTTGAATTGATGTAAATTATTAATTATTTTTCGCGGTGTCTGGAACACAGTGATAAGGTACATTTCACGGTTTTCCATGTTGTCTAGCGCATTTTGACCCAAAAATTAAAAAAAAATAATTCAATTTCAGCGGTATATTTTAGTACTACGCTAATAAGATCCTCCACCTAATGGGTGAATTTTATTTGTGCATCTGTAAATACGATTTGTTGTCCTTGAAACGCCAGTCTTAAAATATATTAAAGTAAAAGTATTTACTTCAATATCGTCCTAAGCGGCATTCCTAGATAAGGACAGAGGGTTCAAGGAACCTATCAGATAGATAATACAGAAGGCATTCACACAATTTTTTATATGAAAACAGCAAGGCAACCTGACGCGCTTGAACCAGAAAACAATAATTCCGAATCAACTTTCAATTCAACATCTATGTAGAAAATATCCGCAGGAAGCTATATATAGCAGTGAACAGTTAAGCAATTGCAACTGGAAAAATCATTATAATATTATGCACGTAATGTAATTCCGTCTACAACTAATAATTTGTAATTTCTGGGGCGAGATATATATATAACGAGAATCTGAAATATTCCTCACTCCGAGACACATCTAGTTACCGGTGATGCTGCTCATCCGGCCGACTGCAGAAGCGTTCGAATCGGCCCCGGGGGCTAGAAATCAAAGAGGAGCGCCGCGGGCCGACTTTTACAATCTGCCTTATACGATGCTGAATTGGTATGTTGCAGAAGGATACGCGTTCCTGTAATACGTGATTACACCTCTTACGTATTGACATAAATGCGCGCGACTTGATATCGAACGAGGAAAGCAACGCGTTTTCCTAGTTCCACCTTAGATTAAGCTCAGCTGCGTCGTTCAGATGCGATGATGGAATTTGTTCCGATGAAGATTGTTTCCTTGTCACCCAGTAGAAATAATTCTGTGTGAATGTAAGATTGACTTTATAGAAACTCCTTTACTACATCCTTAAAATTGTATGCACAATTTTTTCTAGGGTCCGAAAATTATCTAAATTGCACTGAAAAAAATACTACTAGTCGTAGCATATAGATCAAAATCGATCGAATAGCGGAAATTTTTAGGCACAGAAGATATCGAGATGCGGTTTTCTGCATTGTGTTCAACAAGATCCCAGGAAAAAAGTCTATATCGTCTGGTTTAGCCATTTTTCTTCTTCCGTCGGATATGACAAAGATCGAGCGTGCAAAGATCACGTGTATCTAGGTTCACTTCTGTTGGGTGTGACGCAGACACAAACAGCTAGAGATCCATAGAGAGATCTGTTGCCTAACCCTATGACATACCGATGAGAACCAACAAGCTCGAATCCGGTCTTTTAGATGACAGCATTAGCATCAAGTCCTTAGAGTATTTTTTTCCGGAAATTACTCATTTCCAAAAAAGTAGCAACAATTTTTAACTACCAATACTCAAGTACTCATGAATAATGAGGATTCATACTTACTAGAGTTTTCATAAATCCTGCTGGAGATTGTGATTGTTGTTGCACTATATTTAACTAAATTGCTATCATATTTTTAATTTCACTTCCTTTCATACTTACAGTTTTTCACAAACGGAAAATACACAAGACACATAAGTAAGTTACAAAATCTTTCAACACAAGTAAACAAGCTGGGGTTTATTTTATATACGAGAACAAGAACGGGATTGGGAACAAGAACAAAATTGAGAACAGGAACGGAAGTTAGATTGGGAACAAGAATGAGAACGAAATTGGGTACGAGAATGAGTCGAGAGAAAAAGTACGAGAACGATATTGAGAGACTGAGAATGAGAACGAGAAAGAGATTGAAAACGAGAAGGAAATTGGGAACTAGATTGAGAATGATAATGAGTACGAGACTGAGACAAAATCAAGATTGTGAGCGAGAACGAGATTGGGAACGAGAAAGAGAACGAAATTGAAACAAGGCTAAGAACGAATACGCATACGAGATTGAGAATAAGAACGAGATGGAGAACGAAATTAAAACCTAGAACAAGAACGAGTTGAGGCCAAGTACGAGAACAAGAATGGGAACGAGAACAAGATTGGGAACGAGAACGCGATTGAGAACGAGAATGATAAGGTGTGTCAGGAGATAGGGAATGCTTCTTCCTTCTCTTCTTACATTTCTTCCTGAGATTTAGAGGGGGAACTTGGAGCAGTATTGGTAACGGTTTCCGATATATTTCGATTTAAAAAAGAGACGCTAGAAATCATGTCTTGTATTGTCTTGGAGAGTCTCCCAAATTCCTTGTCTCAGAATTTTGCAAGACTCTTGCACGATTCTTGCGAGACTCTTGCATACAAATGAGAAACATGGAACTTTATTACGAATTTCGACTACGGTCGTCGATAGTGGTCGATGGATAGACGATGTAAAGTATAGGAACAGTCAATTTAACATAATAAGTTATAAATAATGGACGAAATAGACGAAACAGAATGGACTTTTTCAGTCAAGTGGCAATGAATTTAAAATTTGTTCAATTCAACAGAATTGTCCTTTAAATAAAGTATATACCTACAATAGAAGTGCAATATTTATTTTTCAACTAATATTCGCTTAACTATTATCCTTACCCTATCTCCGTAGCAATATTTCATGTCTTGTCTCTCGCAAGACTTTTTTAAATATTGACTTGCCTTGCAGTTTGATTTGTCAAGCCATATCTTGGTCTTATTGTTATGTCCTATGAAAATAAGAAAAAGCAAGACAATATGTCAACACCATTACTGATATTTTTTCAAAATCTTTAGCGTCCCCTAACGCTCTAACCGAGCTTTTTTGCATATAGAAAAATTTATATAAATCGTCATGCAGTGACCTTAAGAATCGAGGGTAACTGACATTTCAAGAAAACCGTGTATTTCAGTCTCTATCCATTCTTTACGTTAACGTTATTCAAAGAAACTATCTCTTAATGTTTTGTCCGTCTTTTCTCTCGACGCATCCATTAAATTCCAGCATTTGTAGCGCTATCGTGCCGCGACGATATATTATTAATGTTCGAAGAGAAGGATCTCCTTCGTTTTTGCAAGTCCCTTCGATATGAGGTTAAAAAATATCAAAGTTCATCGAATTCTCATGAACTCAAAGTTAAACTTTCACACTAAAATATACGCCGAGATCATCATCATTTAAACAAGAGGAAAGCTGCCGAGATCATCTTCGATTCCTCTACACTTGCCGCAACGTTAACCGAAGTCGTTTGCAGCTTTCATTCGGGTTGTTTCTGCAGGTCTCTGATTTAAATTAATCATTATGTTTAAAAAAAGACACTTCAACTTTGTACAGTAAAAAATATTCCTCAAACTGATTTATGAGTGTTGATTGATGTTGAATTTTGAGTATGTTTATTATTTTTAACAAAGAAACACAATTAGTTAGATGGTTTGTGAAAGAAACAAGGAAATATTTTGATAATATAATTCAATTTAATGTTTGTAGCAACACCTAGTTCAGTAAGCTAACCCAAAAATTGTGAGATATAAGTACTTCCTGCTCGGTCTAAGCGGCTCGACTTACAGGAAGCGACCTATATTGCAGCAGGTACTTAACGCAGACTTCTCGCCCTGAGCGACGAGCCATTAAATCTGTAAATGATACTACAGGAAACAACTACTCCGCGGACTAATGCCCCGACCGGCATTGAATTACTCCTGCAGTTTTACTAACCCAAAAATTATTCAGTGTTACCCATAAAATATTTATTTAACCACTGAATCAAATAAGACATTACACTGACGAAACATGGATAAATAAAGGTTATACGAAATAGCAAGTAGTTCTTGAAGAAATTCCAACTGGATCAAAATCTGGAAAAGGTCGACGCCCGACAATAACGTATTGGAAGTACAGCAAAATTTTTAGAACAGGATTTACTACTTCTTTAATCACAATAATCAGGAAAATATCATAAAGGCGCGGAGAGCAAAGTATTTGAAAAATGGTTTCAATCTGTTTTGCCTCATATGAAACCTGGTGTTATAGTTATAATTGATTATACACCCCTATCAGCATTTTACAATTATGGATGAGTTTATAAACCTTTTAAAGTGCTAATTTTTTTGGGTATTTTATGTTCTTTGAACCCTTCTCAAGTGGTACGTCTATTAAATCTTGTCCCCTGCAACCCTCATCTCCCTTATTCGTCTAACTCGGGTATAGCTGCGTAGCAACTTTTCCAATAGTTTTGTTATCAGAAATTGTAGGTACCCATAAAAATGCAAATTTCAGAAACTACCGACACCTGCCCATTACAAGTTGACACTAATCTGAAGGCGATAAAACAGTAATAGGATGCAAATCATATGCACAAGACAACTGTCACTTGTAATTGCACACAAGGTTTGTATTTTACCGGGTAAATATTTGTTGTTTAATGAGAAACTGTTGCCCAACAATTAGACGGCAAAATCTCCACCTTCCGTGTCGCGTTTTTAATAGCTGACAGTTTTCCGCATCAAATTGCTAAAGGAAGCAGTTTAGAATTTAAACTTAAACAACACAGATTTACCCAGTATCAATACAAACATCAAGTGTAATTCGGCAGGACAATTTAATGAATAATAAATTTAGAAACATATCAATGCGAACTTTATTTATGAAACACTAAAAGTAAATACATTTTTATTTGAGCGTACAATTGTTAACACGCTGTTATTGTTCAGTTCATACGAGGAATACTAATGTCGCTATGGGTGCCACAGCTAATCGTTTCTGTTGTAGCTGTTGAAGTTTGTTCTTTTTCCCAAGGAATGGATTGAATAATGCTCGAATGAAACTCTTTGTCAACTTGTAAGTATAATTTTATTGATGATGAATTGCTGTGTCCTGTTATTTTTATTAGAGCTTGTTCTTTAATTCCGCTTTTAATTAATTCGCTAATTGCTGCCGCTCGATTTGACTGATTTGTAATTTTGACACGTTTGACATCTATACCATTATAGCCTTGTGCTGAGCATTTAGTTAATTTGAAAATTTCATTAATTCGAATCGGCACATTTTTATACCAACCTTTAGAATTTTTCTTTTCCAAAAGGGATTTGATGTTAAGAAATACTCTGTCCAATATCATAGAAGTGCCTAGTTTTTCCATCAACTTTTTAATAAGCGTACCTATTGGGCAAATATCTTCCCCTATAATATTAGGCAAAATCCATTTGCTGTCACATAATTTATTGTCACCGCCTTGTCTCGTTTTCGAAAATAGAGGATTATACACGATACGTCCAGTTTCTTTTTCTTTATTTTCAATTTCTGATACGGAATAAGTGATTTTGCAGTAAGCTGCTTTTTCTTCGCGCCAAACGCCAAAATGTTGTATAATTTCTTTTGAAGTCCTTCCGGTTCATTTTCGTCATATAATCTGGCTATTGCAAATATTTCACATTTATTAAGAGCTGATGCACTGGTGTTTCTCTTTTCGGGTTGTGTTTGTAGGATTTTACGTTTAGCCGTTGAGTGAGAATTATAACAGAAGCGCAACCTTATGGCGAAATGCGTATCCACTTTTGGGCCCAAGATAGTATTAGGTAACAGCAGCTCTTTGGTTCTAAGATTTGTCAATTTATCGACAACTTATTGTTCACGGAGGTTTTCTTTGCTTGTTAAACTATTGAATCACACAGAACACTCAAAATTGACTGTCGTTAACAACAGTTCTCGACAGACGGACAAATCTCGGGTCCAAAAAATCCCTACTGTAAAACACGGTGTAACATAACGGAACGTCAAACATGAAGGAACAGTTCTTGTCCCACTTGAAAAACATTTTGCCCTATATATATTTTCTATTAGGGCCTTTGTTTTCAAGATACAGGGTGTTAAACTTGCAGATCGAATACGCATTTCGCCATTAAGGTTGCGCCTCTTTCTAATTTCTCACTCAACGGTTTAGCATTACGTGCAACTCATGATGAATTAAACTGTACGTCGGTGAAAGGATTAAATACAATATGGAATTCTTTATCTATAATATTTACTTTGTAGCACTTTAACGGTGGTGTTCCAAATTATTTTAACTACCATTCTTTGTAGTCTTTTCCGTCACATTTTCCCATATTAAAAGCCCAATCTTGCAATATTACATTAAATTTCTCGATGGAAATATATGGTTGAAGTTTATATCATTTCGCTTCGCAAAAAGTAGAAAATTGTCACCAGATTGATGACTGAGCTGCAACTGTATTAGCAGGCACACAAGTAGTAACAATTTCATTAATTTCGCTGTTCGTAGACTCACCGAATCGACTATTTATTTTGCCAATGAACACCGCGATGCTTGATAAAAAAATGAATAAGTGAAAAAACCACTACTGCATTTGTCGTTTAAAAAGTTGCAGGTAACTTTTGCCGCTGTCAAAAGTGACAATTACACTGTGGCAGATGTTTTTTTTTATATATAAAGTAAATTGTCATCCTAAAACGGAATACGATTATATTTTACACGGAATTAAACGTCGTCGCCGAGAAGCACTACTTTCTCTTGCGGCGAGGAACAATACAAGAGGTGTACAATTTCCAGTAATCCGCAAATTGATAAACAAATATGTATATTCGAGCAGAGGTGCCGTTATGAAGAATATACAGCATCGGAGCCCCGAGGACTTCTGAAACTTTCCAAACGCCGGCAGACATACCGCCACATTTGTCGATTAAATATACCTTAATGATTGTTATTGGCGAAATCCGAAATCAGTGTGACATGGATTTTATCAATTTATGTAATAAATGCGTTTGCGAAACAGAACAGGGTATTATTAATTCGGCACAAACCAATTAAATAAATTACGAATATTTTAATGGTGCCTATAATTGTTAACATAATATACAGTACGCCCGAATGCTACAAAATTATAGCAATTAAATTATGTTACTTATACAGGGTGTTTCGATTAAACTTCAAAAAATCTGAGATGTGGTTGATAAAATAGTGGGGGTAGTTCATGTAACATTTTTAATTTTAAAGTCCCGATTCCGAGATACAGGGTGTTGAAGTTGTTACATTGAAGAGGGTTTTTCTTAGTTATCTTTCAATCGGCTAAAGATAAAATTTGTGCACGAGTAAATATCAACCGTGCGTTAAGAAAAACGCAAAAACTGTTTCATTACAAAAGTCAGGGACGCGCGTGCGGACAGTCTGGGGGCTATAATTTAGAAAAAATATGGTAAAAGTCAAAATATCTTAAATTTTCAATGGGTTTTAAAAACTAGTTGAAATTCCATAGATTTTCGAGAAAAATGGAGTTAAAAATTGTTTTTTCAGTAAAACGTATACTTCAGGTTTTACAATTGAAAGACTGCGAGACAATGGATACAGTAAAATTTAACAGCACAAATTTAAATTGTCTAACAATAGATTGCTACTATTTCTATTATTTAAATAAAAACGTTGTTTAGTTAAACTTTTAGATACAACGCATTAATATCAACAGTAATAAACTGTCAAACTATACGTTCGAATATCAGTTAAAGTGTAAAGTGCAAATATATTCATTTTTTAAACCATTTTCATTACATACTAAACGGTCTGTTTTGGCGAATGCGCTCTCTGCATAGTTAAACGTGTTAAAGAGTCCGTCGCGCAGTTGAAATAAACCCGATTTTTAACGCTTGTCTCATAACACTTATTTAGACAACGAATAAACTTAGCGGTTCAAATAAAAAAAAAATCGAAAGACAAAGTTGTTTCCTAAGGCTGCTGTGTAATATTTTTTTCAAAATTAATTTTTGATTATTCAAATTTAAAGAGTAAACTGTGCAAGAAATCGTCATATTTACAATTTATTTACTTAAAAATAAAGGCTTAAATCGAAAATTGGTTACACGAGGGAAGTAAGTCTGTCTTTTAGCTTTGGAACGATACCAAAATTATATCGAATTCATAAAAATTACTCAAAATTCTATGCTAAATGCCGAACGTCTACAACTTCAGAGACGAATATATTTTAAATGCTGCAACCACGTGTGTTTCACTCAGTGGGATGGGCTTAGAGATTGATAAATGCAGGCAAGACCGGAGTTCAAAGAAATACATAGTCACTTACAATCTATACGTTCTCAGTTGAGACAGTATTGTATTAATCGATCTTATAGAATTCGATGTTTTTATTTTCATTGATAGAAAGTTTTTGCACACTATGAGGGAGGCAATATTATAAGAAATTGATATAAGTTAAGTTAATATTGAGAAAAACAGTGCGGTACAGCCAGGCAATGTTATTTCTTGTAGCGGAAACTTATGAAAATAAATGT